>VXBJ01005515.1:672796-815825 GCA_013400055.1 Nycticryphes semicollaris | reverse complement strand
GGGGGGGGGGTGAGCCAATGAGACTGTCATTATCTAGTGTTCCCTTCCCACGGGAATGGAAGTGGGAAGGGAGATGCAGCATCTGGCTGCTCAGCGCTACAACAAAGAGCCGTTTCCCCGCCGGCACCAGAGGTGATGGGATCACACCCCTCCACCGACAGCGAGGAGCTCTGGTCCTCAGGTCAGTGCTCCCAGAGAGGACAAGTGAAGAAAAGCTGAGCACTTTTGATGCCTTTGGCGGGTTAGAGGTTCGCAACCTCAGCTGCAGGCACAATAACTCGGTTTACATTCTCTGGGAGAGAATGAGAGAGAGAGAGAGAGTGTAAGCCCCCAGAGGGAAAAAATACCCCTAAAAAAANAAATTAAACAGTTTCAGAACAAAAATCACAAAACTTTAAAAATACAGTAACAGTGAGGTCACAAACTCTAACAAGCTTTACTTCTATGGCCAGAAACAGGTCAGAGAGGCAATAAAACCTCCCAAGTCCCCAGTTTTAGACTATAAATTCCTTCAGACTATCATTTCCTTGAATAATTTAGCTAGAGTTTCCTTCGCTTCTCATGGATTTCGGTTGCTCTGATGAAGAAACTAACAGAAGCTTTTGCTTCACAACAGCTAAAACCCCTGGTATCAAACCTGGAAGCCCCAGGAAAAAGAGGGGAAAAAAAAATCAAAGAACAATGCTCTTACTTTTTCACGTTCTTCACTTTCATGCTGGCAGTGCTGCCGCAGGTGCGGAGTGCCAGCTCCCCCGCCAGGTCAGGGAGATCGGCGCCTCTTGCCTGCAAAGAAGAAGAAAAGAAAGAAAGAAAAGAACTTCAAAATTTGAGTGCGTGCTGCAGATCAGCTCCTGCTAAGCAGCGGCCCATATATTTTTACGTATCCAGTGTTTTATTCATTCCTGCCTCTGGTTTCTAAAGGGATTTTCCGAGGTAGGAGTCCAAACTGCCATCCCTAAACCCCACACTTGGGCTCCTCGCTAAGTACCTGATTTTTCCAAACATTTGCACTGTTGGAGGCAGGCAGAGGCACCGGAGGAAGCTGGATTGTGAAAAAATCAAGTTAATGACAGAGCTGTCTGTACGTGGGAGGCGAGCTTTTAAGAAAATAGGTCTGAAGCTATTGGTGTAAATGCATGAACATATTAAAATTCCTTAATCGTTAAAATTCATCTACTTTAGGGAGGCCAGAACTACAAATTTCTTTTCATGGGTTCTGTCATGTTTTCACATCCCCTCCTTCCTCCAGCTGCTCCTCCATAAGCCGTGAGCTCTGCTGGGGCAGCATTCCCCCCCCTGACCCCTGCATCCCGGGGGGTCTCAAACACGGTTCTCTTGCTGTGCTGTCCCCAAGCCCCAGAGGAAAGAGAGGTTTTAGATGAGGCTTCTCTGAAGGGAGCAGTGACCAAACAGGAAGATCAGCACAGACTTCACGGAGCAGGAGGAGAAAAATATGGTTCCTGATGTTGGCCAGAGACGGCTCATCAGCGATAGCGGTGAGAGCAGTGGGACTGAGCTTTTTTCTTCTGCTTTTTAGAGAATAGAGAATGCACTACAAAACATGAATAATGTTCAAAAATAGAGAATGCTCAAGCAAGAAGAAATAAGGCACTTCAGTGGACCTTCTACAGGCCTGGAACAATAAAAAAGAAAATTTTATCAAATCCATTTTTTAATAACAGGAGTCACCGGACGACTTTCCCGATCCAGGTTGGTACCAGATCTTCTAGGCTGGTCCAACCAAAGGTCTCTACCAGAGATGATCACTCCAAAAGCTGTTATACATAACGGAACAGTGTGAAATACAGAGACAACATGCTCCTCACCCCCAAAACTTTAGAGCCAGACAATTTCAGTTCAAGCCAACAGCCCACCCACGGGATGAACAACGGGGGAATCGTTCTCATCCCTTCCCTGAAGGTCTCATTTTAGCCTGACATGGGTCAAATTTAGATGTGCTTCACTACATCACAAAGAGCTGTAGAAAACAAGTCAATCTCCACAGCTGTATTCATCAACTAACAGCAGCAACACTACAGGGAGTCATTCATCTCGCTCGTTGTACGCGGCTACAACCGCGTTGTCTACCTGAGGCTACTTGTAAAGCCACCAGAGAGAAACCAGCATTTTGGGTCTGGTTCACCCACTCCACACAACTGGATTAGGCTAAAAGCAACTGAGTTGCAGGAGTAGCTCTTCCTCCCTTGACAGAGAGAATCCAGGATGACCCTAGCTCAGATGCAGACATACACCATAGATAGCTCCATCCAACCACGGCCACTGCAGTGTACCTACCATGTTCTCCACACAGACAAATTCCTGCTGTTTCCAGCACTGCCCTTGGAAAATGGATGCTCTCCCCCTTTCAGCAGAGGTGGGCCCGTAAGAACCTCGTGAAGTTCAACAAAGCCAAGTGCAAGGTCGTGAATGAAGATGCTGGGAGGGCTGAAGCCCCTCTGCTGGGAGGACAGGCTGAGAGAGCTGGGGGGGTTGGCCTGAAGAAGAGAAGGCTCCAGGGGAGACATTGGAGCCCTTTCCAGTCCCTCAAGGGGCTCCAGGAAAGCTGGGGAGGGACTCTGGATGAAAGAGGGGAGCCCTAGGACGAGGGGGAAGGGTTTGACCCTGAAAGAGGGGAGATTGAGAGGAGATCTGGGGCAGAACTTCTTTGGTGTGAGGGTGGTGAGAGCCTGGCCCAGGTTGCCCAGCGAAGCTGTGGCTGCCCCATCCCTGGAGGGGTTCAAGGCCAAGGTGGAGGGGGCTTGGAGCCACCTGGTGTGGTTGGAGGTGTCCCCTGTGAACATCACTGATCCCAAGTTGTGCCTTTCACAGCCCAGGACACAAGTGATGCTTTACCTCCACTCTCCCACATGGTGCAGAACACACACCCTCACCCAGGGAAGAAAACAAGGACAATATTTATACCCCAAAAAATCAACCTGGCCTTGGCCAACTGACCTTACAGGAGAGTCTCAGTGTGAATTTTAACATTTAGAGGATTGCCAATTTCTTTTACATAAGAAAATAATTAGGTAATAGATGTGCCATTCCTGTAAGCTGCTTTTAGGGAAAACTGAATATGCTTGCCTTAATTTTCTAAGGAGCAGAATTTCTGTAGGAAGAAAAATAATTTTCCTTCTCTATCAGCAGTAGAAGCTGGTGGGATATAAAAATGGATAAACAAATCTGACAGAAAACTGTGGGCTTCAAGCCAGTTTGCAGCAGTGGGTAGAGACTACCCTGGAGCTGACTCAAAGCAGTGTAGGCAAAACTCACACCTCCAGGAGGCTTAAATGCCAGCATCTCTCTTTGAAAAAGTTCTATTATCCTCTTCTTCCCAGTTGAGTTATGCCCAAATTGTGCTGGAAGGAGATAGCAGCCTCTCCCAGTTCCAACAGCATGGATCCATTTAAAAGGGCTACAATGAGATGCCACACGGTAATTAACTTTGGTTGCTTTTCCAATTAGATCTGAGCTCTTTGGACTCGGCTGCAGAACAACCGCCTCTCTGAAGTCTCACAGTTGAGGGAAAAGGGCAAAACTCTGATCTTGTGCAAGCTCAAATCACTAGTATTGGGTACTAACGCTAGAAAAAAACTTGGTGAATAGATAAGTAAGGAAAAAAAGAAGTTTATTGCAGTTTTAGAAACCAGAATACTTCAAAATAAACTGCAGCTCCTGTCTATTTAAACCAAAGATACGTGGCTACAGGAAAGCACACTTTATTCACCTCCCGTTGGTACCTGTTTCGATCCAAAACCTGGCAGGCAGATTTGTCACCCTGGATTCCCAACCTCTCTCCAAAAGAGACGTGTCATCTTTTGGGCGTTGTGCCACAGTAATTTCATTTTAAAAATCATTTTGAAACACTGGAATTATTTACATCTGAAAATTAGCTAGCGAGCACCAGCACTTTGCTTCTCGCTTCCCTGTTCTCTACGCATCGCTGTCCCATGGAAACCCACTAATTGCATAGCAAATCTCTTTATGCAAATTTTTTTTAGCCCAATTTTCACAGCTTAATGTCACTGCTGCATCAATCTGCTTTGGTCCGAAACCTGGTAAACAAATTAAGACTCGACTGAGAATCCAATCTACAGACTTTATCGGGATCCTTGGTCCTCTTCTACCTCCCACTGATGGCTTTGGAGCAACATCACCAGTCTCCCCGCCGTGTTTGTACTGGTACCAGTTGGGACAACACTTAGGAACTTTAGTCTTTTATAACAGACACCCACATCGACCAGGAGACGGGTAGATCCCACCAAAATGTTTGCTCTCAGCGATTCTGAGGGTCTGTCTGTCCCACCCCTTGAGGGACGGTCGTTCCATGCCGAAATCACCCTCGCCTGAAGCACCTCCATCCCCTCCATCGCTCCTGGAATTCTCAGGTGTTGCTGCTAAACTCCCTGGGAACCTGAGAGCTCTCCAGATCAGAGTGCCTACCTTTAAGCATGCAAGTATTACATTTTTGGTCTTTATGTTTCTGGACACAATTTGGAAAACTTCAGCTTTGCACTCTCTACAACACAAACCCTTAGTCATAAATAATGTATATCTAACAACTCCACTGCATAATATGAAAGGATTTTCTCCTAAAAAGTCTCATTGCATTTATCGGAAAACATGTCAACCTGTCTCCCTCACATCCAGGAATGTTACACAATCTGACAGAAAATGGAAGCAAACAGCCCCGAGAACACGATGTGATAAAGTTTCCACCTTTGTATTTTCAAAAGGGGAGAACATTGAACCAACGCAAACCCCACCGTCCTCCCTCCTGCTGTCACACACCAACCCTGGGATGCACGAGAAGAGAAGAATCCCATCAAGCTCCAGTAACGACGTAACTGGTAAACTGGTTTTCCACAACCCATAAAAGTACCATATACAGGAAAGGAGACAACACAAGACTTCATGGGTCAGCGCATTACCCAGGCTACTGAAGTCTAGTGGGTTTTCTGAAGGCAGGAATTTACCCTTTCCCAAAGTTAAAACACAAAGCAAAAATAACAATTAGATGGGCAGTAACATTTATGCACCTTCCTACAACCTGTCTCTCACCCAAACCAGTTTGGAGGGACCAGATTGCTCTGGATTCTTCCAGCACGTGGCCTCTGATAAAAGTGGCAGCGTTGATGCAAAATGCTACTTAATGCCCATGACCATCTTTTCTTCACATCATCTTCACTCCCCAAGGATTTTCTTGGAAGGAGGGGGAAAAAAAGCAATGGGAAGTCTACTTAACATGAGCGAGAGGATGGACTGAAGGGACCAGTATACCCAGTACGGTACCTGAACTGGGTGCTTATGCACAGGGGCACCAGTAGCTATTCCAAACCTCGGGTACCATCTCGTGTCACAAAGCTGGTGTGGCATCAGCTTCTTTGCTG
Organism: Nycticryphes semicollaris; assembly: GCA_013400055.1. NCBI lineage: Eukaryota > Metazoa > Chordata > Aves > Charadriiformes > Rostratulidae > Nycticryphes > Nycticryphes semicollaris. The sequence continues at coordinate 810,435 of VXBJ01005515.1, read as the reverse complement.
AGCTTCCCTTCTGATGTTACAACTGTCCTACAAACATGCCCTGATCACCAGAGGTAGAAGATGATAGCTCATTAGCACTGTCCTGCTTTTACCAGTTACTGAAGCACTGAAGCACAGTGGAAGAATAAATAAGGCTCATCCTGCACAGCCAGGAACGTACTCCAGGGAAAGAGAGTTCTCTGCAGTCTCACTTCACATGTTCTAACAACTCTCCTGCTTCCCCACTATAAATAAATCAACAAAGCAGCGTAGGGGAAAGGGACCTGGGGGTCCTGGTGGGCAGCAGGATGACCATGAGCCAGCTCTGTGCCCTTGTGGCCAAGAAGGCCAATGGCATCCTGGGGTGTATTAGAAGGGGGGTGATCAGCAGGTGGAGAGAGGTTCTCCTCCCCCTCTACTCTGCCCTGGTGAGACCCCATCTGGAATATTGTGTCCAGTTCTGGGCCCCTCAGTTCCAGAAGGACAGGGAACTGCTGGAGAGAGTCCAGGGCCGGGCTACAAAGATGATGAAGGGAGTGGAGCATCTCCCAGAGGAGGAAAGGCTGAGGGAGCTGGGTCTCTTTGGCTTGGAGAAGAGGAGACTGAGGGGTGACCTCATGAATATGTATAAATATGGAAAGGGTGAGTGTCAGGAGGATGGAGCCAGGCTCTTCTCAGTGACAGGCAATGATAGGACAAGGGGCAACGGGTGCAAGCTGGAACATAAGAGGTTCCACTTAAATATGAGGAAAAACTTTTTCATGGTGAGGGAACACTGGAAGGGGCTGCCCAGAGAGGTTGTGGAGTCTCCTTCTCTGGAGACATTCAAACCCCAACTGGACACGTTCCTGTGTGACCTGCTCTGGGTGTTCCTGCTCCAGCAGGGGGATTGGACTGGATGATCTTTCAAGGTCCCTTCCAATCCCTGAGATTCTGTGAAAACAAAGGCAAAACGCTCTCACTAAGCTCCCACAAATAACTCCAAATGAAAGGTTCCGCTTCTGCGGTATTTCCCTGCCTGAGCACTATCCCTAAAAGGATTCAAATGCACCTGAGCACAGGAAAGCTGCAATTGGGTCACTTTTGGGGTTGTTTTTTTTTGGACTGGAAGCAATGGTTGGGAATGGATGAGGATATACCACTCCTCCAGCAGTGTCGGGGTACAGCGGGAACATGATGGAAACGGAAACATTTGCCAAGCTCTTCGTGGTACCACTCTCCACTGATTCATGCAGTGGGTGCAGAGGAGTTTCCCAAGCATTTGCAGACAGGATGTTTGTGTCTCTTTGTCACATTCCAGCTACATTTTTGCAGAGCTGCTTGAGACGTTCGCACACACGTTTAAAATCAAGGCGCAATTGCATCTGGTTTACGCACCCAGGTCCGACAACCTCACACCTCAACCAAAAACATCTGCTCATTAAGTGACAGCAGCTTTACTAAAAAAAAAAAAAAAAGGGCAAAAAAATAACAATCAATACCCCTGCTCCAAATCTGCATTTCACTGAAAAGAATTAATATCCGTGCTATTCATGCTCCGGGCAGCAGAGCGCAGCACCGGCACAGTAAATAACCACCCAGAGGGTACCCAAAACTGCAAAGCAAGGACAAGCTCCTGGGTCTGGTACCCAAGAGGCCTGGGCACCCATCGGTATTTGCAGGATTTGGCTGGGTCCCCACGCTCAGAAAAAGGAGCACAGCAGCAGGGACGTTTTACCTTCCGGCACACTCTGATTCCAGCCATCCCAGCCACGGTGTGCAAGGGAACAGCTTGGGGAGCCAACAGAAAAGCACCAAGATGGGGTTTCAGAATGAGAAAGAGCCGGAGCCTTTTATATTTTATAAGAGTTTGTTGTGGTTTTAGTTTGGTTTTTTTTTTTTCTTTTTTAAAAAAATCAAAGTCACAACCTAGCTTCTCACCTAGTACAAATACCTTGATCCCTGTTACACTGCTAAAAGCATCGTCCCTTCTGAGGCGCCAAACAACTGGGACACGTGGGGAAAACAGAAGCCTTTCAAAATCCCCCAGTAAATCAGAAATGGGAGAGAGGAGGAAAGCCAGTGAAAAAATTACAAGTACTTCCAGTAGGGAAACTCTGAATGCTGGCTACGTACAGCCTTAATCCCATGTCTAAGAAATCTGCATTCAATAAAGAGCATACTTTAATGTGTATCTTTGGGGTTTTGGTTTTTTTTGAGTTTAGGACTTTAAATTCCATTTTCCACATTCCCTATCAATGCTGAATTGTTCTAGCCAGCACTTACCTCGTGGCACGGGTAGCAGTGAATTATTCTCTTTGAAAAGACCACACAGGATGTGGGGTTTTTTTTTTCTACTCCAAGCTTCTCCCCTCCAAAGTGGGGAAAAAAATAAGAGAAAGAAAAAAAACACCAAAAAAACCCCACTTTTAAGCATTGCCATGAGCTGACAAATTAAGGGAAGCCTCTCATTCCTGAGACTTAGCATTATAGAGGAGTTAGTCCAGGGCATCCATTTAGCAGAGTTTAAAGGATCAGCCTGGAATGAACAAAGAACAAACTCTTAACTATTCATCTCCTGTGTTTTCAAATAAAGTTTGCTTGCTGGCAGATATGGGGGTAAAACCATGCCCAGCTGATGTATAAAAGGAGTCACTTGGTAAATGGAAGCTGAGACACAGAGGAAGCAGCTTGGCAGGAGCACGAACCTCCTTCGGCAGCACTACTGTCACTGTGACCAGAGCTCACCTCCGTCAAGCCAAGGCTTTCAGAGACACAGGGACTCGCCCCGAATCTCTCCCACGGATCAAACCCACCCGAAGGATGGAGGTTCTTTCCAGTGAAACAGTCCCACCAGTTGTGCTGCCTTTCATAGATTAGAGACAAAAAGGGATGCAGCAAGCAAAAATGAATAGTTAGGAACTGCAAGATTAGCATGAGAACCACCTGAGAAGTTCCCTTTAGGTGGGACTTTGCTGGGATCCCCTTAATGCCATTCACAGAGATCCCAGTCCAGGAGTTGCAGGGGTACAGGACACAGCCCTGCATAAATAGCTCACTGCTGGAGGGATGTACTTCATTTCAGAACGAAAATCCCTCATACAATACACGTGGGAAAGGCAGCCAGGGTTAGAGTCCTCCTTCTGTACAGCCTAGAAAATAAATTTTAGAAAAAAAAAAAAAGCCACAGAAAAGAGAAGCACAACACTTCAATTCCTGTTTCTTGTTGGCTAAAAAAAGACCCAAAGACCCCCAAAACCCCAGGCCCCGTTTGATGCACAATTTCTACAGTCCGATCCTGATCGTGGCTTAGTTATAAAGGGCCAAGTGGAGCCTTTGGGTTGTTACAGCAGAAAGCAATTTCTCATCACACAAAACACTACAGAGATGATTTCAGCCTGAAACCAGCGAATACCACTCTGGTAAGTCCCCTGGCCCTAGTCAGTGATTATGCAAATAACAGTGTTATGTTATATTATAGGTATAAATCAGCTTAGGAACTTGAAGAATTTTCCCTAATGCAGCAGAAGAAAGATGGGCAAAGTGGGAAAAAAGAGCAGCCTGACGTTTAACCCAAGTATCTGAGGCAGTGGAGTTAACAGGAGTTTCTGTTTACACGTGTAAAGCCAACCTGGACTCAGCTTTTTCTTTATAAAGAGCTGTTTCCAATGGCATAAAATACAAAACTGGTATGTGACGTGCTCCTTTTCCAAACCCTTTCTAATAACACGGAGAATGAGTCTACTTGTAACATGCAATTTATACCATCGGGTGTCCAACTTCTGCACAACAGCACAAAAGGGGCAGTTCATTAACTTTCATGGAAATCAGGGAATTTTTAGAGTTGGAAAGGACCTCTAGAGATTGAGTCCAACTCCCATGCTAAAGCAGGGCTGCCTGGAGGAGCAACCTTTGCTCACTCAAGGGTTTCCCAGGAAAGCCTGGCCCGTGACCACAGCTGAGCAACTGAGGAGCCTCCAGCTGCTGGTCACAAACTGGGAACGATTCGGTCCATAAAGGTGCCATCAAAATCCCTGCCAAGAAGAAATAGGCACGAACTTGTACATAGGAAGATCCATCTGAACTTGTTGAGTTTGGAGGGTGGCAGAGCCCTGGCAGAGGCTGCCCAGAGAGGTGGTGGAGTCTCCATCTCTGGAGACATTCAAACCCCACCTGGACACGTTCCTGTGGGACCTGGTTCTGGGAGACCCTGCTCTGGCAGGGGGTTGGGACTGGATGGTCTCCAGAGCTCCTTTCTGACCCCCCATCATTCTGTGATTCTGTGGATACCATGGAGTCGATAAACTTGCTGATGTGAGAGAGAGCAACGACCATTTTCAGTCTGAAACCGTGCCAAGCAGCTCTGATGTCTGCTCGCGGGAGGTCACGTACCCCCACATAACCAGGCCCTTGTGCTCACTGAGAAGAATTACCTAAAGGAGACAGGCCACCTTCTAGGGTGAGAATCAACTCAGAGCTTTACTTGATGGAGAAAAAAAAAAAAAAAAGGAGAAAAAAATACTTATAGCAAGGCCCTACAGCATCCACCTCAAATTCTCACGGCACAACCCTAAAGCAAAGCTGAAGGGTTAAGACTGACGGTGCGAAAGCATCAGGCTTTGCAGTCAGGCCCATCTGTGCCCTGGCAACCACGAAATTCATCAAATAGCAGCAAGCATCACACAGACCTGCACTGGCACAGCAGTGACCAATGTACATGTACACAGGCAGAACTGCCTGGAATGATTTAAATACAAAAATAATTCCCTCTTTTTCTGCATTATGGTGACTTAAGAAACAACGGCCTCTGATTACAAGACAATAAACAACAACCACTTACGAATAAGAGACCCCTTTCCTGGGTGTTCCATCTTATTTTTAAGCAGCTGGGACCAAGGAGAGAGCGATTAGCATATAAATAAATTACAAGTTTTATCTCCAAAGTCAGTACATTTCAAACAGATGTGGCATTTCTTGTATTACGACAATAAAACTTATAAAAAGAGATCATCTTTGGAAGAGGGTGGGAGGAAAAGGGGAGGAGGGTCAAGACAATGTAATCCTGTCTTCAGAGCTCATCTCATCCTGTCTCTGGAAATTAAAATAGTGAATAACCTGAGCTAATTATAGCAGCAGCCATCAGAACGCCATCCCTGTGCGGTTGCCAACAGGCACCTTGTCTGAGACACTGGGGTAGGAAACTGTCTGAAATTGAACCTAGAACTCTGTAACCTAAAATCCAAGAAATTCAGACTGGTCATTCACAGAGTAGCCATTCCCCCACTGTGGCTACTGATCCCACATCTGCCACCCAGCCCAGCACTTTGCCCCCAGTGTGACAAACAGGGGCACGCTTGGGCTCCTTAATGCCTTCATAAACCCAATGTATATTAATTGCCTACCTGTGCATCTGTCATTCGGCTGAGGGCTGCTGGGAGCATTCAAAATATTAGCCATTACACTCCAGTGCCATCTTTTTAATTGTCATTATCCCCTATGACCATGAAAGAAGAAATACTATTGGTGGTGTGTAAATTGTAAGTATAAGACCCTAAAATGTGCATCGGATGCACCTCGAAATACATAGATATGCAAAACACAAAATGCATTAGAGCTGGTGATCAGGGTAAATGACAAACTTCACTGGTCCAGCCTTGGCAAATCCTGAATCCTTCCTTCTTTGCTAAATGTCCCATTATCCGCAGAAATTTAGGAAATGCTCCTGGATCAACACCGTAGCGCAAGGCTGCACACGCTGTAATGAAAGTAAATGTAACTGGAAACAATTCCCTCTAGAGCATCGCCACTGAAAATTAAATGATTGCTATAAATTAATACTTACTGCCAAAAATACAGTATCCATCCCGGTTTAATTGAACTCATTTAATTGGCAAACCCAAATGGAAGCCAAGGTGCCAATTAAGTGATTGTCCCAATTTTCAAAGATTCTCAGGGACAAGCTTCGTGCCGGGAGTTTGTCTTTGAAATAAAAATGACTCTCTAACCAAGAGAAAGAGCCGTAAGCAGCAATCCAACACCTTGCCAAAAGCTCAACGAGGGGAGAAAATACTTGATTCATGCAGCAGCAACAAGGCAAACGAGTTATGTGAATTGAAAAATATAGGTTACTGGTGCAATGCCAGACCAGAACTGTTTTCACCAGAATATTATCACAGCCCGATGACGGCGTGATGTGATGGATGGATGAAGATGCTACAAGAGAAGACACACTTAACCCAGGTGAGACAAAAGCCTGAGAGCCTTCATCAGCACAAAACCAAGCTCCAAACTTTAAAGTAACATTTTCCATCACATTTAAGAAAAGCAGTGACTCTCAAGACTTAGGGCCAGAAACCAACTGCTGAAGTGCATTATCTTAACTCTGTTTCCACTGAATTGTCCAAGTTGCTCAAAATAACAGGAAAAAACCCCAGGATTTCAGCTTCCCATCTACTAAAACTTTGTCTTTCACTTGATAAACTGTACAGAGAACCAGAGACATAGGAGAGTGAGATCTTTCTTTAAACCTTCCCAATTCACTAATCTCTACACACTTGTCTAAATTGCATTTAAAAATAGTTTTCTCCTTGCTCACGTCCCAGATTTAACAGAGTGATATATTGAGGTCTCATTAAAAAGCATCCATTGTCTTCACAAGCCACAGCACCTTCCCTTACCCAGTATCAAATGCTGAAAATGCTACAGATCCCAGAACCCAGCTGGGATCTGAAAGGAGACCTTAAATTATCCCAAGGACTTCACGGGACAGGCTCTAATCCCTCTGCTTTTCTAAAATGTTTAAGGGCTTGTATTTACCCTAAGAAAACTCCACCACCATAAACTGGAAAGGATGATGTGTACCAACTGCCAACTACTTATTGGCAATTGCCAAACTCAAGGATCCATAATGGTTTCCTACCAGCAGTGTAGAGGTTCCTGCATCACCTTTTCCAGACTACATGATTATAAACCAGTAACAAGGCTACTGTGTATATCTCAATTTCATTATGGGCAATGGGACTCCCAGATGCCAAAAGCAGAGGTGGCTCAAGGTGGGAAAGGTTGATTTCCTGAAGGTGAAGAACTTGTGGCCACCTCCAGCTGTGATATGCTCACCAATGCACACCTGGAGACCTTTGCTGGAGGATGTGACAGGGTGTCAGGATGATCACCTGCATTCCTGTGCTCAGGGCACTGTGGTAAAAATCTCTCACAGGAAATAAATCTACCACTGCTTCGGGGACTCCTATTTCAAAAGCTTCCAAAGCTGAAGGAAGTGGCAGATAATGCAGAAAATCTGACCTTTTCAGAAACACACGCAAAAGAAATCCTCTTTGTAGCTTTGGAGTGAATATATTCACCTTATCTCCAGTGCTCTCCAGATATCTCCTTATCTCAGGTTAACGCAGCCACAGGTGGCATCTTTCTGTGACAGCATAATTTCAACAGGAGGCATAAATAAAGATTTATTTTTTTTGTATTTATCTCACTGCTTTAATTCTGTTTTCCTGCAAAATGTAGGCAAGAACAAGGCAATGGGGGGGGGATAGAGGGTGTGTGTCTGTGAGCACAGCAACCTCTGTCAGCACATGGCTTTGAAAATACTGCCACTTACCAAGCTCCTAACAAGGTGCTGGGAACAAGTCCCATGGTCAGTGACAGAAGGTAAACGTGATAGTAAGTATAAATATCAATTTATGCTGAAGTTAATGACAGGCTGAGGACAGCTGGTTTGTAGGCTCATATGAGAAATAATATATAAAGGCTCCCTTTCACGACTTCATTTCTGGTAACATAGAAATAGAGCACTGTTCAGGACCTCACAAGGAGAAGATATTGCTTCCCCTTAAAATAACATTACTATCTCAGAGAAATGTTAGAAGGATCCATATACTGCAATATTACTTGGCTCAAATACAGCTTTTCGTACCTAGATCTCAGAAGCGTTGTGCAAAGAGTCAATATCATCAACTGCATCTTCCCAACTGGAGCAGAGACAGAAAAAAACCAGCCTGTGTGAAGGTTACCCCAGGGGCCAGCGGCACCAGGGGAAGAGCAGGCTGAGACAGCGAGAAAAATAGTCTAATATGAGCAAATTCTAAAAATACAGACCGTGATGAGTTGGGGGGAGGAAATAGAAAATATAGCAGCCCTTTGAGGACTACTCAGGAGCTGCCTTATTATCTAAATACCACAAATTCTGTCCATCTGGTGCTGTGTCTCACTGAGCTCGAGTCTCAAATCCACAGCCCAGGATCTCAGAACTACCAGGGGAGTCCCAAGAACCACCAAAAGCATCCAAACAAACCAGGTCCCCAATGCAAAAAAAGAAATCACTTGCCTTTCTGCTAAACCACAAACAAGAAACGAGCAGTTTCAAAGAGGAGGTGAAAGTATAAATAATAAATGTAAAAATGATGGTAAAAGTAATATCTAAGGGCTAAAGCTACTCAGGTGCTGAGAATAAACCAGCAATGACAGAAATATTAAAAACACACTTTCTGCCCTACCTTATATTTACAGAATAGGAGGACATTCAACCTCTGTACATTTAGAAAGGCCTTGAGTTTATTGTTTTATTAAGAAACAGCTCTGGAAACAAAACACTTATATAAAGTACTAATAAGCTCTTTGAAATATATTGTGGATAAAAGGAGGGGGGGGGGAGGAGAGTAGGGACAACTCGTACGCGTTCATCCAACTGTGAGTGCAGAAACCACCGCTTCCCAAAGTACAAAACCATGTACGATGGGGAAGTTCAAGAGCCAAATGCATAAGCATCAGCAGTCTGTGTCCCAACTTTCCCCTGACACCTCCCCAGCGTGGCTGTTCTCAGCATTCACCCCCCTGCCAGAAGGGAAAATGCATTTAACCCAACAACGCCTGGCACCCAGGTGGCTCCTCAACTGCGGCTGGAAGCAACGGCGAGGAGAAGACCCCGAGGCCATGACCAACTCCTCCAAGCCCCTGCAGCCCTCAGCCCTTAAAGGCTGGAATCACAAGCAACAGCAAAGCCTTAAGTCTGCGACTTAAAAACAACCACTCACCAAAAATTAAATGGATTACGCCACAATGAGATGCTCAAGTACCATGTCAGGGGCACGCTCTGGGAAAAGGCTGAACTAAAACTCAACTAAACGGCTGCTAAAATGCAAAATGAACAAAAAGAGCAAGGAAAAAAAAAGCTCAGGTGTCAAATGATCAGGAAAAAGGGAGAATACATTAGATACAGTGGTTAAGCACAGAATAGGGAGTGACAGGGTGTAAATATTTACATCTTGTGTATCTACGGTTGTATCTTGTGTATCTACGGTTGTATCTTGTGTATCTACGGTTATTACCTTCTGACTGGACACAAGGCAGGGGTTGGAAGTGGAAATTTGATTCACTCCACTCAGTATAAACAAGCAAGTGAGGTTGTTTCCTGCCCATCTACAACGTATTCAGAGGACCAGGAGGTCAAACCAAGCACAGATCCAGGCCGTCATAAGGTTCAGTGGCTTTACATGTAGCCCTGTGCTTCATCACACCACATCATCCTGGGAATTTTCTTCTTTACTGTCCTCTAAAAGCTCTTTGAGAGGAACCCAGACTGTTGAGTATGTGCATTGCTGGCGAGCAAGAGGGCATGTTCCAAAAAGTGAATTAATTAGTAGTTAGCAACGCCCAAGGAACATCATGCAGACGTGTAGGGTGCAGAACAGAGCTGAGCACAACAGCCTCAGTGAGAACTAGGAAAGCATCAAGGCAGAAGAGGTGAAATTTCCCTTCATTGTAGATCAACAACAGGGAGGGGGGGAAAAAACCCCTTAAGCAAATGAGCTGTGCCAGCTAAATTGTGTTACAGGTGGAATTACAGCCTCGCATTCCCGAGCCACACACCTCAAGGTTACAGATGGTGGGGTGTCAGGCAGTGATTTATTGGAGACTCCTGGCTCTGGGGTGTCACTTCCTGAGGCTTGGGAGCGCATCCTGGCAGCGAGTGACACTGATTACAACAGACAGAGCTCTCAAACAGGCGGCACGAGCACGAGCTGCTGCTCAAGGTGGAGAGATGGAAAAAACACCCAGCGTGTATAGAAAAATAAAACCCCAAAACATATTTGGGCAGTGGTAATTGGCAAAAGGCAGGGAGTCAAGCACAGCCACAAGCATGGAAACTAACAGCAGGAAAAAGTGCTGATGATACCTAAGTTTTGGGTTGGTTTTATGACCTGAAAATAAAGTCTGGAATAAAAAAAAAACTATCACTGTATTATATGGGGTTTGATGATGCTTTTAAAACAGTAACACGTAGAACTTATCTTTGCTCCTGTTAAAATGAAACTGAATATCTGGCTCAAGGGGTGTTTATTACCTACACATTTTCTGAAGGTTGTATAAAGAACAGCTAATCCAAAATCTATTGCACATTAATGGTGCTTTAAACCTCAGGGAGCCCCCTGGGAAGAACACCCTCAATGTCCTGCAGCACAGTTGAATCCAGCCGGGCTCTCACATGCTCCACGCTGCTGGCATCCCATGGGCAGAGAATGTATGGCCCTGCCAGTGCCATCCCATCCAAGGAGAGGGAAAAAGTTGTCACCTGGAACATTCAAGCCCTTCCCCTACCCCAGGTCTGTCACAGAAGGCAGTTTCCTCTGCAGCTTACTATGGTAATGAGGCAATTTAGAAAAAAATCTGGATATAACAAGCAAGGTACAACTTCCAGGCACTCCCACCCTGAAACAAGGCAGGCCAAGCTTCTGAGAGGTAACTTCACAAACCCACCCAATCAGATTATCCTATTCAGCTGCTAATAAAATAACATCTGACCTTCCCAGCTCAGCAAATGCTAGAGGGGACTTGGGAAAGGGCAACTGCAGGTTGATTTACTCACTCATTTAAAAAGAAAACAAATCTATCAAGGTGACATGGATGTCTGTGGGCCACTGCCCGCTTGTAGTGACTTCTGTAAGCACGAGAACAGCACCTTTGGGGGTGCTTTTCTGGAATTCCTTCTGATGGTACGTTGGCTCTCGGGCTGATGTTTTTATTTCTGCAGACTTAGCCATCATTTCACTAAAAATCTTATACTTCCACAATGCTGCATGCTTCAAAGAGCATGTTTTTACAAGCAGTTCCCTTCACGCTCACAAGTCTTGCTGTGAGAGAGGTTAATGCAGACTGAAAATAGTTGTGACACTATGGATCTTTTAATTGGTTACTAGACCTGCTCTGGGGCACACATTAGTAGGGCAGAAGAGTTACACGAGCTCCTTCTCCCTCTCCTTGACAAACTGCCCGAGGAAGGAAAGTATTTTGGTCTTGCTCAAAGTATTATGCACTCCATTTAAAAAAAAAAAATCTGAAAACTCCAGGAATATAATAAATCACTGCAGAACTAGAATGTAAGAGTGGCTTGTTCGAAATCAAAAGTAATATATATATATATAAAATGAGGTTTTACCATAGCGCTGAGAGTCTCCTCCCAGTCTGGCCGTTCTCTGGGGTGAATGCTTCTCTGCAGCTCCGGCACAAAGTCATCTTCTTCTGCATGTACAGAGGACTTCATCATTCTGCAAAGGAAGACAAAGCTGTTTGATGCTGAGTGACAACTTGCAGGTAACCGTCCACACAGTCTGGTGCGGTGCTCAGTTATGCAGCTCGAAGGACGATGTAAAGGTGTTTCTAAATCCAGAAGTCTTACAGACTTCGAATTTTCTCTTTATCATACAAGCAGGAAAAAGAGCATAAATGTGGTGGGACAAATACCTGCACTTCCTAACCGATCTCTGGATAACTTTGTTTAATCACTGCACAATTTGCGAGTCTTGAAACTCAGAAAAAATGCAGAGGAGTAATTTAATTTCCAGGCCATTTAAAAAAAAAAACAATAATAATAAAAATTGCTCCTATTGCCCAGGCAAACAACATTAGCTGTTATAAGAAGAAACACAAGCGTTTGATTCCTCAGTTGTCCCTACGTGTTTTGCCTAAAACGGAGACAGCAGTTGCCATATCTCAGCCTGAATTCCGGTCCCAAGGCCTGAGCCATCAGCCCTCTCCCTTCTTACAGATCCTGTGGGAAGGGTGGGCACCTCCCACCGCCCCAGCTCTGCAGGGATGCCTCAAATCACTCTCGTTTTGTCAAGGTAAACTTGCCTTCAGATAAGGCGCCGAGTTTGAAATACCCTGTGGAGCATCTTTCAAGCTGCAAAGAGATTGGAGACTCAATAATCAAAATTTTTTAAGTATTTGTGAAATCTTTTCAGCCTGTCTTTAGCACAGCTCTGCTGTTCCAGCCAGAGCCCAGTATATATTGTACTCACAGACGGTGTAACTGGGCCTTTGCAGGGATTATGATGCAGACCTGAAGTATCAAAGGCCTGTTAAATGTCTGGTATTATCCATTCCGGTTTCATTAAATACGAGGTTGAGGCAGGCTTTTGTTTTATTAATAGAACACAGAAGCAGAGAACGATATGGGGCCAGAAGGGACCTCTGGAGATCATCCAGTCCAACCCCCTGCCAAAGCAGGTCCCACAGGAATGTGTCCAGGTGGGGTTTGAATGTCTCCAGAGATGGAGACTCCACCACCTCTCTGGGCAGCCTCTGCCAGGGCTCTGACACCCTCAAAGTCAACAGGTTCCTCCTCGTGTTCAGATAGATCTTCCCATATACAAGTTTGTGCCCATTCCCTCTTGTCCTCTCACTGGGCACCACTGGAAACAGACTGGCCCCATCCTCCTGACACCCACCCTTGAAGTATTTCTAGGTGTTGATCAGATCCCCCCTCAGCCTTCTCTTCTCCAGACTAAACAGACCCAAGTCCCTCCGCCTTTCCTCACAAGAGGGACGCTCCCGTCCCCTCACCATCGGCCTAAGTGACTAAAGACCTCATGATTTTGAAAAAATAAGGCTTTCCTCAGAATTTCTAGATGCTCAAGTCTGGCAATGCTGCAGAAGTACAAAGAGCTTCTAAACAAACCGCTTTAGTCAAACACCATCTGCCAATGGAATAAAAGAAAGGGGAACGCAACCAAGACCCACCTTTCAACACCACAGCTTATCAAAACGCACGCTTCCTCAGTTTAAACACTTGAAAATACATCTGAATTTACTTCTCTATCAGCACAAATGAATTCACCACTCGACTTCTGGGGTTTACGGCAGTTCCTCCTGGATTTCTCCTCAGAAACCTGATTTCCTTTCGAGACGGGAATGTTTTGAATATCTAAAATGTTGCTGGTAACACGGGGTCGCACAGGGACACCACTCCTCCTGCCACTGGGTAATTAATCCCAAGATGTGACCACATTCTCTCCCAAACCAGTGACCCCCGCTCACCCCAAGTCCCTGATGGGCTGTTTCAGTTCAACATACAGCAGGATTTGGTTTCTAGAAAGCACAGAACCTACACAGAGGAGGGGGCAGAGATCCATAATGAAGATGATGAAATAGGTATATACAAACACGCTCGATGGGTTACACACCAGCTGTGTGCTTGGCCAGGTTACAGTCAGCTTCATTTCAAGTTACTCCTGGAAAGATCCTTCAAATGCTGGTGTTGGGTAAGACTGAGCACAGAGAAGATTATGTTCTGTTTGAAGATACCCTTAGGGTCTGGGTCTCTGCCCTCCTAGTGGACAAACACAGATGCCATGGTGCCCAGTCCTTTTCACTAGACTCCCTTTACTCACGTTATTTGTTTTATCTGTTCACACCTACAAAACTCCACAATAAACTCTTCCCAAATCCTTCCCACTGAGATCCTGAAACACTGTGCTTTTCTTGTTCCCATTGAAGGTGTTCCAGGCTTCCACTGGAAACAAGGAAAGCTCTGCATGTAAAATTGCACACTTAAACCAGTCGTTTCTTTGAGCATTTGCTAGATTTGTTTGATGGTACGTTCTCCTAATGGTGGAAATTAAATACCCCAGGGCAGTACCACAAAAATATTGGAAACAATACTGAAGATTTTCTCTGTAACACAATTATAAACGCTCAATGACCATCTGTGAACCCTTATTAATCTTTAATAGTAACTATTTCATTCCATGCCATCTGAGACCAGAGCCCAAGGAAGGCTAAAGATGCTTCAGGTGATATTAGTCCCTTACATATTAAGGCCAGTGGCTTTGTCCTCCCTATCCCTGATCTGGATGAAGAAAAATCATCTTTGTGAATGAGCAGCACCGAAACACGGGCAGGAGCAGGACCAGAAAGGAGGAAGAGGAGGAAGAAAAGGAGCTACTCAAGACACTGCCCTTTTTTGCCTTGTTTCACCAGACTTTAGAAGACGTCTGCATTCTCAAGGAGGATCCCCGAGAAAAGACTCACAGGACTGGCATCCCCCTGCAACAACACTTCTGGGTGTTATTTCAGCATCTTCTGGACTTCCTGCAGGAATCCAACCGTTCATTTTCAAAGCTGCTGCCCTGAATTTTGTTGGGAGCCCCATCAGAAGCCCCCAGATGAGAAACCGATGACACTGTGAGTGGAAAAGAGCCAGGCTGGGGGCAGTCCCTGGGAGGATCATCATAGGAAATGTCCTCAGGGCACGAAAAATCTCAGAGCCACCCAGCAGTCAGACACTGTGATTTTTCCTGGCCACGCCCCAAGGGAAGCTTGGAATAATCACAGGTATAATCATATGCACACATTTTTCTGTGCATGTGTTATGCATATTTGACAGTATTTTAATTTGTAGAGCAAACAATTGGCACAACCTACGTCCCTCTGACTCACTGCACATGTCAAGCTGCAACGAGACTAATTATCTCGTTTCTGCCACAGATTCTTCTTCAGAGGAGGGGAAAATACCTGGAGTCCCACTAGCACTTATACAAAACACTGACACATACATTCTGTAAACATAAAAGGCCAAACAAATCAAAGAAGCCGCTCTGTTCTGTAAATCCTACATTTGGCTATTTCATAGGGAGATGGAAATGACTGAACGTTTGCTACAATAAATTTAGCCATCAGAAATACAATTTTATTTAAAGTGCCCCTTCTTCAACCGCTCAGCAGCTCCAAAGGCTCTTCCAATAAAATCTGACACCTTTCTATTAATAAAAGTTCTGGCTGTACAGACACCATTAAGCAATCTCTCTTCAGGTGAATGAATCCTCCTTCATTGTAAATTAAGAATCAAAATGTACTGGGACAAATGTTGACAGGACATTTCACAAAAGGCACTGCCTGCATTCACACCCCTTCCTGAAGTTCTCTGGGAAGTTGATAAATTCCAAGTCAGAGCTTGTACATCTGCACGTGATACAACTGTGTCAAGAGAAACAGCTCATGCCCTTTTCCATGCTCTCAAATCCGATTTATGGTGTTCCCATATCTGTTTATCAGGAATTGAAACATTTTTGGGGCCATTCTCCTGGCAGGTCCTGTGTTACTGAGCATTCAGTCCTCCCACGTGCTACTACAACTCCTGGAAGGCTGAAAGCACCTAGAGCTGATAAAAGCACAGGTGATTTGACAGCTACTTTGTAGTTATAACACTGAAAATATTGACTACTACTTCCACCAAACAATAACTTTCCCTATGGGTTTGGAGGGGTCCCACATCCACAGATGCTGAGTGCTCTGGTTGTGCAAGAAAGAACCATACAAAGTGGGTTTGTGGAAAGAACTTCTTAAATTAACTGGGTGAGGAGAAAAGAAACAAACGTGAAAATACCGTGGGATCCCCAGAAGAACGTTTGGTGCCCTTATTAAGTTCTTTGGCACCTCCCATGTCCCACCATAGAGCACGAGGGCAGGAGTAACACAACTGTCACAGACTCGATGTCATCTGATGCTGATGACATGCAGATTAAGGACTCTCCTCCGGGGGACACCAGAGTGTTGACAAATGACTTTCAGAGGTACCTGATGGTTTGAGGGGCACGTGCTGCCCTGAAACCTTTTGAACATCGGGCTCCCCATATCAGAGAGTTAATTGGCTGTTTGGCAGATACTCATTTTGGGCTGGCTGTATATTTATTAAATCAAAAGCCAAGCATGCTCTTTAGGTTGTGCTCCCCCGGGGGGACATCAAGCAATTGAGCTTTCCTTGCCGCTTCTCCCTCAAATGACTTTTCTTTCTGACCTCGATTTAGGAGGTGAGAGCTGACATTAACTGATTTATTACATAATCACAGGGATTGGAAGGGACCCTGAAAGCTCATCCAGTCCAATCCCCCTGCCAGAGCAGGAACACCCAGAGCAGGTCACACAGGAACGTGTCCAGGTGGGGTTTGAATGTCTCCAGAGAAGGAGACTCCACAACCTCCCTGGGCAGCCCCTTCCAGTGTTCCCTCACCCTCACTGGGAAGAAGTTTTTCCTCATATTTTAGTGGAACCTCCTCTGTTCCAGCTTGCACCCATTGCCCCTTGTCCTATCACTGCCTGTCACTGAGAAGAGCCTGGCTCCATCCTCCTGACACTCACCCTTTCCATATTTATAAACGTACATGAGGTCACTCCTCAGTCTCCTCCAAGCTAAAGAGACCCAGCTCCCTCAGCCTTTCCTCCTCTGGGAGATGCTCCACTCCCTTCAGCATCTTTGTAGCCCTGCCCTGGACTCAATATTAGTTTATTTATTATTTATCTAGCACTGTTGTTGTGCCTGGAGATTCCTCAGCCAATGCAAAAGCACAGCTCTGCCCTGCAGAACCGACGATTCAAGAGGATTTAGAGCTCCATGGAAAGTGATGTTTTCCGAGATAGAAATTCTCCCCAAAAAGCCAAATTTAAATAAGGCCTGTGCTGACACAAATCTACGCTGAAAAACAACGGGCATTAACAACTATTTGATGAAAACCCGTATTTATGCTGCTCAAATAATTTCCACAAAAGGCCAAAACAGCAGAGTCTTTGCCCTGGCACCAGAAGGGAACTACAAAGCTTTGCATCGCTTGCAGAACCCATGTGCAGACAAGTGGACACGCTCTTGGCTCCTCTCCCTCGCTCCTGGCAACCACAGTTGTCTTCCATAAGCCCTTCACTTTGCCATTGGCAACGGATACTGCTCCGGAGCCACGGCCATCGAGCCGGAATCGCGATGCACCGAGTCCAAGAGTCAGGAGAACTGAGCAGCGCTGCCAGGCACCATCAAGGTATTTTATAGCCAAATGAGATGCAGGTCGATTTGAGGCTTTGGGATCTCACTAGAGGTGAAACCAGAAACTCACACCGAGCGTATTAACCCTTCGAGGAAGAGCACGACAGCCTGGGCACAGCATCCCTGGCACCCCCAATGTCATCAGGTAGGGAGTTTGCAGGATTCCATCCCGTAACTCTCAATCACAGCAGGGAAAGGCAAGTCACAGCCGATCAACAGGGCTACTTTAAAACAGCTTCATCGAGGTAAGGAATCACAATGCTACAAAAAAATATATAGTAAGAAGTGTGGATGTCACCATAGCACTCGTGACAGTGGTATTAAGACAACTCTTCACATCACATAGAATTATAGAATCAAAGTTGGAAGGGACCTTTAGGATGAGGTAAGTCCAACCATCAACCTAGCTCTGACAAAACCACATCACCAAACCCTGGCCCCGAGGCACCACGTCAACCTGCCTTTTCAACACCTCCAGGGACACGGCCTCAACCACTGCCCTGGGCAGCCCATTCCAAGGCTTGATAACCCCTTTCCATGTAAAAGCCTTATTTTTACAGATATCCAACCTGAACCTCCCCTGGCACAACTCAAGGCCACTTGTCCTATCACCTGTGAAATGGGGGAAGAGACTGACTCCCCCCCAGCTACACCCTCCTTTCAAGGAGTTGTAGAGAGCAAGGTCTCCCCCTAAGCATCCTTTTCTCCAGGATGAACACCCCCAGCTCCCTCAGCCTCTCCTCGTAAGACTTGTTCTCCAGACCCCTCACCAGCTCTGTTGTCCTTCTCTGGACCCGCTCCAGCCCCACAATGTCTTTTTTTGTGGTGAGGGGCCCAAAACTGGACCCAGCCCTTGAGGTGGGGCCTCACCAGTGCTGAGATCACCTCCCGAGTCCTACTCACCACACTGTTCCTAATCCAGGCCAAGATGCTGTTGTCTTCTTGGCCACCTGGGCACACTGCTGGCTCCTGTTCAGCCCACAGTTGACCAACATCCCCAGGGCCTTTTCTGCCCCAGCCTGGAGCGCTGCAGGGGGTTGGTGTGACCCAAGGGCAAGACACGGCACTTGGCCTTGTTGAACCTCATCTCATTGGTCTCAGCCCATTGATCCAGACCCCTCTGCAAAGCCTTTCTACCCTCCAGCAGGTGAAAACTCCCTCCTAACTTGGTGTCACCTGCAAACTGACTGAGGGTGCAGTCGATCCCTTCATCCAGACCATTGGATCCAGAGATCTGGTCCCAGTAGAGAGCCCTGAAGGACTGACCACCAAACTGGATCACCCCGGGGAAAGGGAGGAAAAACTAGAAAACAAGAATTGGGATCCAGCACCAAACTTATAAACCTGTTGGCAAGAAGCTGGAATCAAGAGAGAAACACAGATTTATCTTCATTCCTGATCTCAAACTTACACCACACACACAAAAAAAGGGAAACCTCATGAGAGAGATGTGAAACAAAAAAACCACCACGCACATACCCTCCTCCAACCCAATTTTCCAAGTAAACTCTGTGTCCATGGAATTAAAAGTAATATAGTGGAAATGACGACAATAATCATGCAATATGGAAAGCAGAGATAGCTCAGGAGCCCCAGGAAAAATGAAACAAGAGATGGGAACTGAAGGCTGACAGTGCCGACCTGAAAGAGGATTTAATTTCCCATGTTTCAAATCAACTTTGTCAACACCTTCCCGATTCCATTATGTCCGTCTGTACTACAGAAAACAAGATTTCTGACCTCTGTCTCAAGGATCACACAGAGTGAAGACAGAAAAGACCAACAAGGTCAGCCTAAAGCACACATCATGAATAAACAAAGGGCAAATGGGTTGCATTTAACCCTCGATCACAAAATGAAAACCTTGGGTAACTGAACACTTTACTGTTTCTACAACATTGAAAGCTGTTACTGCCACTCTCTATGGAAGTTCATAGTCAGGGAGCCAAAATTAAATTGTTTGGGAAGCCACTGCACAAAAAAAATTAATAGAGTAACAGTGTATTACAATAAGATAATATTTAAAAAACAAAATCATGCGAATGAAGGATCAGGACACAGAAAACAAACTGAATTTTACCCTGTGCCGATAAGGAAGTATTTATTGCCTGGTTTTACAAGTTTAGATCAAGGGATTTCAAGTTGTGGGTCTGAGAACTACCAGCAGGAGTGAGCAGGAGTTTAAAAAGAAAATTCATTGCTGCTCTGCAGCTGTTTAGTAAATAGGCACCTTTCAAGGAATGTCGTACTTCACAGGGACATTTGTACATGTCCCCAAATAGAGAGGGCTGGAAATCACCAGGCTGTGGGAATAGAGGTCTTAACTTGATCAGCGCTGTTACAAAGCCAGATTAACTCAATTTTAGTGACTGTGGTTGTTTTCAGAAACAAGATTGTTCTAAAATACTTCACGGTATCAGAATTGCTATATTTTCTAAATTCAGTCTGGTGAAAGGATACCTACAACTCAGGGAAGCCGAGCTGAGCTCACCAATACCAAGAGGGAACAGACACAAACTTGACCCTAAGAAGTTCCATCTAACCATGAGGAGGAACTTGTTGACTTTGAGGGTGTCAGAGCCCTGGCAGAGGCTGCCCAGAGAGGTGGTGGAGTCTCCATCTCTGGAGACATTCAAACCCCACCTGGACATGTTCCTGTGGGACCTGCTCTGGGCAGGGGGGTTGGACTGGATGGATCTCCAGAGGTCCCTTCCAACCCCAGCTCACTCTGTGAGTCTGTAATGCACTATGACAGACCTGAATGAACTGTGTGGTCCCTATTTATTGCTATTCAACTTTAGAAGGTAATTTACAAGGTCAGAAAAAAAACCCTCTTCATGGATATTTTTAGTTCTGGGGTTTCTATTCCTGCAAAAATATATTTTTTTAAAAGAAAAATATCCCTTTCCCACTTGCTGTGATAAATTAGATTCTCAGCTCTCTGTCAGAAGAGAAATCTCTTTCTCTGAAGAAGAAAAAACACACCCTTTTTTTAAATTAACCTTTCATTTAAGACTATAGGACATTAGAAAAACAGATTTTTAAAAATGAAAGATAGGAAGTTTTAAATAAAGATCTTTTTTAAAATCAGTAGTATCACTTGATTGATTTCTAAAACTACCAGAGTGGACACGTCACCTCTTCCACTGTTAAAATACGTCTGCAGAGGGAAGCGGAGAAGGCCAATAGTGCTGCAGAGATTAATTAACATCCCGGTGTCTTGCCCAGTTCCAGCTCACTGGACATGCTTGAATACAAGCTCCAATCCAGTCAGACACTTGTGCTATCTTCGCTCGAGGGTTTAACTGAGTTTTCAGACTTCAAAATATCCTGTTTATTAATTTGCCAGAATATTCAAATTGCGTTTTCTGAGCTGCCAAAGAAAAAAGTCACACAGAAATGATCCGGTCACCTGGAATTTAAAACCTGTGCTCTTCTAGAGCATGAAGTCTACCTAAGAACGTGTACCTAAGAGCTTTGTTGAACTGGGCTGCATAAATTTGCATTCAGGTTTTGCATAACTGGAAATTCTTTAAACACTTTATGAAAAGAAGTTGTTCACGGAATATCCAGCTTTTACAAGCTCTGAGCCACGTTCTCGGTTATTAAACAGCTTTATGAAAATAATCATGGAATCCTCATGCTTTTTGCATATATATAACTGAACAAGCCTGCTCTTTTATCTGGCAACACATAAAAGACATTGTTTTAGTAGGTGTTTGGCATTTTCTTTCAGAAGAGTACGGTGACAGTTAATAAAAGAGAAACCTGAGGATTTTTTACCATTTTTGCCCAGTATGAGAAAAGGAATTAGGAAATCACTGAACAATCAGAATCACTGAACCCTGGCTTGGGTTTCTTTTGTTTGATTCACGAACAAACATAGAAGTATTAAAGAAATTGCCTGTAGGGAAAAAGAGTACTAACCTCTCATGTACAATTAATAAATCGCTAAAAGCCATTCTAAAGTTTCAACATAGAGAAGACACAGGGAAGGACGGCTGCTCCTGCCCTCCCTGCTCCACTGAGGAACCCAAACTGGGGCACAACCACCAAATAATTCTCTGCCCCCATTGCCCATGGGCCGTATGAGCCACATCCAGTCCTGGAACAACGGGGCTCGGGCTGGTGCCACTCACTGTCCCCATCCACATGACAGCAAGGCAGGTACCACCTCACGGAGCTCAGAGTCAAAACCTCTTCCCTGCCCTGATTTCCCTGCAATTCCTCTGCAATCTCCTGCTTTTATTTCTCCTCGTTTGTTGGGATCCTGCTTTTTCCTCCCTCCATCTCCCATCTTCCCCCACCACCCAGCGAAAGCAGCTCCAATCTTTGCTGGAGTCTTCAAATATTGCCAGAACAGACAGCAGTAATAAAACCTAAGCCAAATGCAGCCAAGATCAAAGTATACCCCAAAATTGCAAAGCTCTGACCTAAACTCAGATGGAAGGACATTCAGCTGGGCTGAGCTCATTGGTCTTTTGGTGCCAACACAGAGCCATGGTGAATTTAATCTTCCCCCATAGAAGCATATACTGGAAGAAGGATGCTTTCCACAGGGGCACCCTGTGGAAGGAGTCAGAGAAAAAAAAAATGAAGTAAAAAAACCATCTAGAGTAAACTTTATAGGGAATACTCCCATGGAAAAGAATGGAAATGAACTCAGGTACACCAGAACCTGATTAGTTGAGCAAATAATAGAAGATAAGCAAATAAATAAAGAGGAGTTCTGGCTATTCTGACTTAAATATTAAGTGACTGTGGCCCTCGGATCATATTCACACCAACACTCCTCCTCCCTGTGCTACTGTCACTCCGTGTCAGTGGCATCAGCAGCAACAAGGAAGCTGCTCGGTCCTTTCTGTGTCTAGAAATCACCACTAACACGTTCCACTGTTATTACTGCTACTGGACTGTTCTTGATACGGGTCACGGGGGCATAATACGTGCAAAGGCACACTGTAATTATATCTCAGCAGCAGAGAGACGTGGATCACAAACAAACAAGTAATTCCCAGCGTCATGTGAGCCTGAGAAAAAGAAGTACCAACCAGGAGAGAGATGCTGGGGCAACCTGTCTGCCAGTGGCATTTCAGAGGCAGGAGATGGGGAGGTGGAAGTGGCAGCCGGCGCGCGATGAGGGGGACGTAGGGGTGAGAACCCAAGAGCTGGGGCGCAGACCAGAGGACGAAGGTGCTGCAGGGGTCAGAATGTGATGATTTACCACGGTTAAATATCTTTTTCAGCGAGTAATAAAACAAACCAACAACAAAATAAAACCCCAAGATGCAGGAATAGAGATCATTGATGCCTCTTGCCTTGGGTTCTCAAGGATACAGCTGCAGCCACTACTGTCCAAGCCTTTTTACCTCCGACACCCACACAGGCTTTTTTGGTACAAAAGCCTTGGAGCTGGCACACACGGCTGCTGCGAATGGAAACCCTGCTGCCAGGCTTCCTGCTGCCACGGGGATGAATAGAGAAAGAACAATTAGGCAAGGCTTCAGTCTAATTTCGATTTATTTTTCTTTTTAGAGGACAGACTGAGAAATAGTGTGTCGCAAAACAAAAGCTTTAACTCTGAAGGCTACTCGGAGGAACACGACACTGAAATACCACCCAGAACCTGTAGTAAAAGGACTCATGATAATCAGCACCACTGTCTGGTGGCTGGTGACCCCAATTATGTTAAATGCAGTACTCTGATATGCCAGAAGACTGAAAAACCATCAAGGTAAGCACTCTTGACATCAAAGAGAAGAGACATCTGACATCAGAGAAAAGACTCTTGACATCAAAGGCAAGAGAAGACCTCCAGCAGTTTTCCAAAAGCCCACAGTAACTGACAGGTCACATCACTTGGCCAGTTCTTTAGAGGAAGACTGAGCCCAAAGGAGGAAAACACTTTGGTTTGACAGCTCCAAATCACGCAGCAGCACAGCCTTTATCACCAAAAACCTTACCAGGGCCTGGAGGCAGGGAGATGGTGGGGAGGGAACCCAAACAAAACCAAAAACCAAGCCTTGGGGTGAAGAATCCCCTCCTGTGCCGACCAGGGGATCACACGCTCACCCAGTCCTTGCCACAACATGTTCTAGCCCCGTGGGTCTTGTTACCCAGCCCAGGTTCCCCACAGGTAATCAGGGCACTCTCAGAGAATCCAGCAGCTCAGGAGAGCCTGGAAGGCTGCTGTTTGCCAACCTGCAGCCCTGACATAAGGTTTTATGCAACGGTTCCTCCTCTCCTTTCCCTTCTGAGCTTCTTTTCAAAAGAGAGAGATGGAGCAAAAGCAATGAGCTACGGACAGAAAGACCTACTGGGACCACTAAACACAGAAGTACTGGGCTGCAGAGGTCAGTGCTGCAGAGGTGCATACGCAGCACAGATTTTATCCAGCACTGGGGTTTCTGTAACATCCCAAGGAGACACACAAAGGCTCCACCACTTCCAGAGGGGCAGTTGCCCATCTCTCCCAGCCACCTGATGCCATACCTTCCCATGCCAGCACAGGCACATGCCTGTCTCTGTATCTCTATGGACCCTGCCCTGGAGAAAAAAATAAATAAATAGAGTTCTAAAAGGACTTTTTAAAAGACCAGCTTCCCACTGGATCAGCAGCAAAGCACACGGCTGCAGGAACTCCTCCCGGCCTAATGAAAGCCTCCTTCAGCCACACCATCACTTTCATTCTCCACTGGGATGTAGTTTCACAAAGACAGCATCAGCAAGACCTTAACACACTCCTCAGAGACCTCCTTTTGACCTTGGCCACCTCCTGGCCTGGGAAGCCTCGCGTAGGCTTTTGGAGATCCCACCCTGAGGTGTCTGTGTGTCTCTTCAAACAAAATGAAGAGAATTTGGCCATTGATCCCAGCCTCACAAACGCTGGAGCTGAGGGTCCTGCAAAATGCTTTGTCATGCAACATCACCCAAATCCTTCAGGAATGCCAGAGCTCAAGAAGAAGAAGTGTTTTGTTGGTTGTTGCAATGTCTAAATAACTAAGGGGGAAAAGAATTTGAAACACAAACACTTGGGGGCCGGGAGGTGCGAAGCTGCTGTTTGTTTGGGTTGTTTTGTTTTTTTTTTTAAATTTGAAAAGCAAACTACAAGCAGCAAAACATAAGCATTATGGAAACAACCTGTGACTAAGAATGAGGACATTTTAAAATTGGGAAAATGGCAGCCAGGAATTTTTCACCCTTTTAAAAGAAAGTGTATTAATTGCACTGCTTCACAAGGCTGTGCTTTTAGGTAACCTCTTTTTCTTTCTTTTTTTTTCCAGCAGGCACAGCAAGAAAGTCCTTGAAACACCAACCCAATTTTCAAGGCAGAACGAAGCGGGGGGACAACAAGCAAAGAATGAGGGGAAGAAGTAAACTACATACTCACAGACAAGACATTCAAAGAACAAAAAGAGGACCTCGTTTCTAATGCATTCTGGAGGATGAAAATAGGAAAGATGTTTCTGCCGAAGCAGATGCCAGCAGCAGAATGTAGGAAAAAAAGCAAAAGCAAACAAGGTTTTCTGTCCCCTTGGCTATGAGACAACACATCTGCATTCGCCGGCTGCCTCCGCGTAAAGAAAAGGCCTAATTCCGAAATGTTAACAGGATCACAGGACTAAGAGCCTCCTGAGCACAGGACGAATTCATGCCTCACTCACCCTGATCAGAGAGATGCCGTGGAACCATCGGAGAGAGGTTCTGCTGGGCAGAGGTGCTTGAAAGGAGGGCGGTTATATTAAAGGTAGGAGGAAAGAAGAAGAAAGGTACGTGACAAACCGATTCAAGACTCCAGGAAGCAAGCCACACAAACGACTGTTGGGTTGTGCAATGACTCAGCAGGAGAACAAGAAGAAAAAAAAAATAAATATATATATATAGCAGCAGATAGGAAGGTCTTTTCCATAAAATAAACAACAGAAACCATCAAAAATTAAGTAAAATAAATAGAAACCAGTAGAGTTCTGAGCCTAGAATTCTGCCTGGTGCCATAAGCTCCGTGGACAAAGTTGTTTGTCCTATTCAGCCATTCTTTATTACCCTCTGCAGCACACCTGAGTGTGCAGAGGAGCAGGAACCTGAGCTGCTTTAACCCCTGCATCGCTGCTCCCTCTGCCCAGGCAGGCTGAAAACATGCTTTTCTTGGCGAGCAACACGATGGGAGCAAGGGCAGGAAGCAGATAAACCAGCAGAAAGAAAACCTGGCCTTGGGAATCCAGCACAAACTGGTGGCAAAGCAGGAGTGTCACACACACCCCCGGTCTCCTGGCCTGACAAGCCAAGGGACCACCAGGACAGAAAGATGCCAGGGTGTTTCTGCACCTCCTCTGCCTTTCTCCTGAGAAACCAGAAGGAAATTTCAGCTTGGCATTTACTGGCAGAACTTTACAGGCCGGCTCTCCCCTGCCCGTTAAGGCCCAACAGCTCTCCCTGAAACGGTAAGATTTCAACGTTATCTGGGAAAGACAGATAACAAAGACCAAGCAGATGGATGAGGGAAGTCAAGCTGTGCAGCTTTCACTGCTCAGTTTGAACACATTCTCCCACTCCTTCTCTCCTTCGCAAACCTTGATGCAAACGGCTTTTCAAGAACATTTAATTCTCTGCCTTCCTCAATGACGGCTGAAGCATCGCTGTCCCTCAGCTCGGAGCCAGCTCCAGGACACGCCACGGGGTCCAGGACCACACCACAAAGTTCAGTGAAATTTAAGCAGATGCTTGTGTGTTCTGTAAGGCTGGGCTAGGAAAAAAAACCCCACACAAATGGATCAGGTAACTGTAATTCCTTCCCATCGTTCTTCACTTGCAAACCAAATCACTTGAAAAATACCATGCCTTATCGCTTCCATCTCCTCTGCCTTTTAAAAATCACTCCTGGCCAGGTTTCCACCAGTACAAATTGTAGCTCTGCCACCGTTTTGCTTATGCATCAGGGTAAGAAAAGCCGAGAGGATGCGAACACCTTTGCTATGGAACAGCATTTATCTGTACGACTACACGGGCTGAAGTGGGGAATCACAAAGTCCGAGGGAAGGGGAGAAAAGGCCAGAAAAATCTGAATAGTGCCCCCGAGCAGATAACACTGAAAGAGTTATTTCCTAAAGGCTTTCCTTTGCCATCACACTAACCCTTTACAGCTAACACAAGGCACTGTCCATTCCAACCACTGAGAAAATTAAACCCTGCAAGGCACAAAAAGCTGGGGCTTTTATGGCCCGCCCATGAAAACACAGGCATTCGTGGGGCTGAATGGCTGGTAGTGAGGGATCAGGATGGACCCTGGACTGTTGTGTCAAAATAAATTAAGAGTTAAAAACAGGAAGTCCCAGGGAGGAGACTCACAACATCTGCCTGGTCCTGGCACCTGTGTCAACATCCAGTCCAGCCCGGGGCAGGGCTCTGGTAATTCAAGGGGCTGGGAGGGAAAGCTGATAAACAAGGACAATCCTGCTGCAAATCAGATGCAGCCACTAAATCCACCTCTCAATCCTGTTTCAAAAGACCAACGGGAATAAAATCAAATTTTGCCCTAAATTTTTATACTTGAGCCACACAGCTCTTCACCATCAAGTCAAAATGTTCCCAAGAAAATAGCTATTTTTGTTACCCACGCTTTAAAAATGGCGTAAATAATGCACAAGACTCAGCACTGGCTGAGCCAGGGAAACCTGGAAGAAAACCCCAGAGTCCTGGCTGTCTCCTTTCCTTCCCAACAGCCTCCGCTCCATAAAACCCCACCATGGACAATGCACTTTTTTAACCCCGTGCTGACATCCAGTTTGCACACAAACACAGAACCAGAGTATTTTCTCCTTATTGGGCCCTCCCCACACAGTGATGCATACTGGGGGTGGGGGGAAGAAGTTACTGGGAAGAGGTAACTGGTAGGGATCAGTTTCCCCAGCACATTAATTAGGGGGATTTTTTTCAGGATAAGTAAGGTAACATTTCACTGCAGATCATATTCCAGCTTCTGATGTGATGCACTATTTCACTGCAACCTTTAATTGTCCTGACTCATGCCATCAGTAATAAAATGCCCTCTTGGGAAAATAAATAGACAAATAAAACCTTAACTCATTTTACCACCCAGTGAAAGCACACAGATTATTTTTAAGACATTAAAAAGGGCTGCAGGTGCAATGTGGCAGCCTAAAAGGATCGGTGATGAACAGATTTATGGCTTTTTCAGTTTGAAAGTGCTGGTTGGCTTTTGAAAGCATTTGTCTCAAGCACCCAAGGGTGGTCTGGAAAATGAAAGCACTTCTATCGGGTCGGTGCCTGTGCAGAAAGGCGGGATAATGAAGTGACCGGGTTATGAGCCTTCCCCAAAGCAATGAGATACTGTTGAAGCCAATGCACATTAATTTCAGGGCCCAGGAAAGTGGCAGTAAACAGTGCTCTTCAAGCTGGGGTTTTTTTTCCTCCCCTCTCAGTAATTGTGATTGTTTTAGAACTGACACCTCCAAAAGAGACTTTTTAGTGCATAATGAGTAACTTGACAGAAAGAGACGGCTATGAGAGAACAGGTTAAAAAATAAAAGTGGCAATAATATAGTCAACAAAGGAATAAAAGTGTAAGATATAATACAACTTCCAGGAAACGGAGCAGCCTGACAGCAGGACTGACTTCCAAAAGAATCCTGATGCGGATTGGGATTAAGGAGCCAAGAGAACAGCCCAGGAAGCTCCTCGACCCTCATTACTGTAAGGCTCAGAAAAGAAAGTTCACCTTGTCCCGAGGCCAGGGAGAACCCCAGGGCATCAAAAATAAGGCTGTAACCATCGCTAAATCTCCTTAGCAAAGAGGAAAAACACACCTAGAGGGAGAGGGGGAATGATGAAGACTCTGAAATAGAAAAAACACGCAGAAAAAAAATAGCACTGAGCTACCTGCTGTGGCGTGTTCTCCTGCTGGGACATGGTACCCACTGACCCCCCGGGGCTGGTGGCATCCCACAGGGTTATCACTTGGTTCTCTCCCCAGCTCCCTCCGCTCCCATTTCATCCCTGGTTGGATGCTCGGGGGCAGCTCACGGAGGGAGACACTATTCCATGTGACAGCCCAGCCAGCACTCCATCCCTCCTCTCTGGGTTTGATTTCCCGGAGACAAATGACCTCCCTGAAACGGTTCTGCAAACTTTGTTTGCAAACTGCAAATTATTATCGTCACAAACATTTGTGACAGATGTTCTTTAGGTCAAATAGAACATAAAAGCACAATCAGCTGCGCTGTTCTTATCTCTGAACACATCACATTAATCAAGTAACTAACCAAAGATTTTTAAATTTAATATAAGACTTTGCAACGTGTTTTGCAAGAAAACTCTCGGCACCTATTTCCCTGAGGTTCCCAAGATGATTGCAGTTCACTATGGAAGTCCCTCAAGCAAAATCTAAGAAAAATACAATCTCTAAACTATCTTAGTGTCCTCTTCCAGTTTGCTGTGCTTTATTTTTCACATAGTAAATGTGTTCATGGCAATACCGTCCAGATCTGATGCCTCCCTCCATGGTTTGAAAAACCTACAGGAAGCAGCACAGTTAGTGAAAAAAGAACAACCTTTTCTGTTTGTGGATGAAAAGATCTTAACTAATACAATTTAAGTGACTTAAAGGGAGCTGGGAAAGGGGAATGTTTGGGCCAGGATTGGGAAAGGATGTTTGAGAGAGAAGGCATGGTATCAGCAGGCATGTGGGTAACATACCCTTGCAATCAGCAAAGGCAGGTGAAGTTCACATCCTAACGCGCTCTATGCATTGGACTCCTTGAATCCCTAATAAACTACCTTTGGAAAAACATTGCAGCTGATGAACCAAATAGACATTACCAAGAGCAGGTATACAAAAAGTAATAAGAAGCACTTGCAGTTTTTATTTCTCTATTTTCCCTCTTTAAACAGCCCTGGGGATGATGAAAGCGGTTTCCAAAACCAGTAATTCCTGTTTGCTACCGGTGCAGCACAAGTGACTGCACTCCCTGCTGATCAGCAGTTCCATACCCTGATGAGTGATAATAAAACACCTTCAAAACCCCAAACAAAGCAGTTCTGGACCACTGTACTGCCAGGAGTCTCAGTGCTCTGGCTGGAGCTCCCCACACCTGACTCGGTAGCCAAAGGGACTGAACATCAGCCAAGAGCTCCTCAACAAAGGATGGTGGTTGGGCTGGGGAGGGGTGCAGTGCCCAACATCCAGGAGTTCTCAGCCCTGCCTGGATCTTGTACCCTTTTCTCTCATCCCCTGCTGCAGGGGGCCGTGCCAGAAGCACAGCATCACTGCACCCTCTCACCTTTCACTAACGTGACAGGGTCTAAATAAATCTCTCCTCCACAAACTCACGTCTGATGCATTAACCTGGGGCTCCCTGGCTACACTGCAGCTTTGAGTCACTAGTATTTAGTAACTGGGCTGATTTCTTCAACTTTTGGACTCATTTCAGAGAAACGTGGACTGGGACACTCTGTATCCTGAGGTTTTACTGCCTGCTGTTGCCTCGTACAAGTCCCGGTGTTTTCAAAAGGGCTTGCCCTGACAATAGCATCCTCGAGTACGAAATGTTTGTTGTCTCTTTTTTAAGCCCAAACAGTCAAACAATAACTTTTTTTTTCTTAGCAGGTAACACCAAGATTAAGTTACCAGAGATGTCCTGACCTCAAAACTCCCTGCAATGTCACCCCTGTAATTGCACAAGTTCTCAGTCAGTAGCGGTCTGGAGCTCTCTCCTACAGATCCTCACATTTCTGCGCATCCAGATGCCCTTGTAAATGTTTTTTCCTTAGTGGGCACCAAGAAAACATTGTGTGTGCACCAGAAGAACAGCCCCCAGAAACAACTTTCTCTTCTCCTACGAGCTACTGGGGGTTTGTCAGAAGTTTCCCCTCCGCAGAGGCACAGTTTGCTTCAAAAATAGGCCAGGTACTAATTAAAAAAAAACCTGTGTGGGCATCACCTGGTGTTCAGCAGCAGTTTCACATCTCAATGGGAATTTGTTACCGATGCCATATCCTGTGTCAATAGATTGCTTGCTGTAATTAGACACGAAAACCTCATTTGCAAAATCCCCTGCACCAGTGAGAGCGGTCCCTCCCTCGTCTGCCCTTTGCTGCTGTGCAGTTTGAGATGTGCTTTGCATGTTCTGAAGTCAAAGCAAAAATGTCACATGCTATACAAAAACAATTTAAATACATCTACGTGGCTGTCCTCTCCTTGCAGGAGACAGAACCACTCCACACGGCAGAGTGTCTTACTCGAGTGCCTCCTCCAGCATCTGAATCCCCACCGTTACCCAGTGAGAAGGGAATATGAAACCAGTTGCTTACCTTCTATATATTTTTATATACATATCCCTGCACAGAGCAGGAGATGCTGCTACAACACAACACAATCCTACGGGATGCCACACTTCATTTCCCCTTCAGTGGGAACAAAAAGTATGTGTGTATTTATACACACACACAAACACATGCAGAAACAAAGACCTTTCCTACAGGTTTTCAAGGAGTTCAATATATTCATCGACGACCAGGATGAAGGGATGGAATTGTCCCCTCAGCAAGTTTGCTGATGATACAGAAGTGGGAGGCGTGGCTGACACACCAGAAGGCTGTGCCACCATCCAGCAAGACCTGGAGGGTTGGGGAGAGAGGAACCTGAAGAAACTCAACAAGGACAAGTGTAGGGTCCTGCCCCTGGGGAGGAAGAACCCCCTGTAGCAGGACAGGTTGGGGGTGACCTGCTGGAGAGCAGCTCCGAGGAAAAAGAGACCTGGTGGACACCAGGAATGCCCATGAGGCAGCAATGTGCCCTTGTGGCCAGGAAGACTAATGGCATCTGGGGGCAGCCAAGAAGGTTCAAGCAATTCCAGCCCTGGCCCTTTGCACATTGCGCTCTTCAAGTGACTCCACCGTGACTCAGCTGAGAATAATTGCAGAAGATTTCTAATTATCTTTGCTCTGACATTTCCTCCCCAGAAAAAGAGAGGAGAATTGAGGAAAATCATCAAGAAACTGAATTCAATGTTCCTTGAAGGGAAACCTTTATCTTAGCAACAAAGTCTTGTGGCTGAGGAGTTCAGATTTTCCCTTGGCATACGGTAGCAGCATTTCTGAGCTGAGAGTGTAACCGAGTAACTCTTCTCTCCTGAAACTCACAGCTAAGACCAGCATTCAACTGGTTGTTTTTTTTTAACACCCAATGGCTCTGACAACCCCACAAATCCTACAGCTCCTGCCAGAGGGACAGTTCGACCAGCAGCAAAATACCTCCTATTTGCCAACCTCAGAGAAAAAGAGAGAGCCACAAATAAAAGGATTTATGAGTGAATTTGGTGATTTTAAAGTATCTACAAGTTGTGTTTTAAATGAGCAAAGAGGCAATCCTGAGCTTAAAATGCAATAAAAGAGATTGGAAAAGGTCAGCATAAACAGGCCTAATACAGAACATAACATTGTGTTCAGGGTCTGGCCGCATCTGGAATTATTTGTGAGCAGCTGTTCCTGACGAGTTCCACGTGTGGTCAAGCCCCTGAAACGGAGAAACCAGAAGAATTTTGCTGGAGAAAAGGGGTTTTGTGTGATTCCGGTGTCTCAAATGTTTGTTAACATACGTGGAAGAGTGAAGAGAAGAGGTATTGCTCCTACAAGTAACACTCCTACACACAGGCCAAGAAAAAAAGAGCACCAGCTCCAGCAAGGAAACTACTTCTGTTCCAGAATGGGCGAGACACCGCTGGGAAATTAGAGGGAACTAATTAAAAAAACAGAGGTGTGCCTTGAGCAGAAGGGGCTGTAGGCCGTGGAGGTGCACACGGAGACTGGTGGAGATTTCCAGAGCTGAGAACATCCCCGCAAGGCTCGAGGCAGCGGGTGAAGGAAGCAGAGGGAGACAGCACCGCTTCAAAACTAGCGGTGGGTTGTTTTTTCAACTGATCCCCAATTCATAGACTGCAAGGTATGGAATTCTATAAAAACAAAAGAAAAATATAAAGATAACCTAGTGCTGATTAAGCTGAAGCAGGCAAAGAAAGCAAAGGCAAGGAGGGACGTACCACCTGCTGTCAGGACCACATCACACAGATGCACCATCCCTAACCGGGAGAAAAAGGGAAGAAATTGGGATGTCTAACATGGCTTTTTTTCCCCCCACAGAACTCTCCTTGTGGTGAGATAAGCTGCCACAGCAGTTTTTTTCCAGGAGCGTAATTATCTCCCTTTGAAACTCATTTCCCTCTTCAGAGTATGGCAGAGAGGAGGAGGAGGGGGGGGTGTTGGGCTTTTCTCTCCAATAATGAACCCCCCTCCCCGGCTGGCAGCCTCAGCATCTCTTCTCTGCTTCAAAATCCCACCGGCTCCAAGGCTAGAGATGGAAGTTTTAGCGACCCCTTCATCCCAGCAACCACCATCTACAACATCTTATATAAGGAAAAAAGAGTAAAGAGCTCTGCCACTCTCACGGCTTCCCATGGGGATTTAAGTATCAGATAGAGGAGCGATCAGAGGCTTGCTAATCCCATTATGTCGCTCCTGCAAAAAGCTACGAGCAACCGTGACAGTATTAAATAAATTAGTTTGTAGACAGAAAACTAAAAAAAGAAGAAAATCAACACAGCCTTAGTTAACCTTCTGGGCATGAATTTAATGGCTCTCTGCAACCACAAATGCTGGGATTTAAGAAGAACCGTCGTCCGAAATGGATATCTTGCGTTGGCCTTCTTTCCCTCCATCATTAATAGGGGATGGAGATTTTTCCAGTCGATGAAAATCTAAGTGTTTTCATGTGTGCACATAAGCAGCTCCCTCGGGAGTGTAAGAAGGTGGGAAAGCCGCCGTTTAAATGGAAGCTGTCGACACTGTGCATCAGATGAAAATCTAGAAAACTCATAAATCATCGTAGTTTCCTGTTCTAGTTTTATGTTTTGCAACCCATGCCTTGTTTCTGTTTAGGAAAGTACTCTATCTAGCCTGCTTTTCTTTCCATCTTCCACATGAGATCAATTTAACTGCAGAAAATTCTTCAGATCTGCTCCTACATCCGCTCTGGATGTGTGTCCCCCCCCCAGACTAACGCTACCAAGAACTGGTTTCAAAGTAGCTTTTTCTTATGCAAAAGCACTTTAAAGGTTATAATCTTCAATGACCTGTGATGGCCTCCTGGCATTATTTTCAAAGGAGAACTCCCAAGTTTCCAGCACATGAACAAATGTGTTAGGTCAAATCTTAATTTCCAGTAGAGTTTGCTGTGTGTTTGAAGTTCCATTATTAATGGGAAACATGAAATTACTGCATCAGGGCCCTTCATCCCACCACTCCAAACTGTGAGACTTGCTCAGAAACCATGAAAAAAATAAAAGTAATAAGTAGTTAAGTGCTTTCTATTTACCTTTTGACTCTTGGTTTCATGGTATATATTTGAAACGGTTCTCAAAATCTTTCTCTTCTTTAAGAAGTAAATAAATTTTCACACAGTCACTGTCAGCACATGCACTTAAACTAGTTGGATATTTGATGTAAATAATTTTTATAAGAGTATGACATTGCTAAAACAGAATTCAGCACAACAACAGCACTAAACAAGCTACGAGGAGATACCAGGTGTGTTTACAAATTACATTTCTCTAAACACACCGAGTAAAGCTATTCCATTAAAAAAAAATCAGTAAGGAAAAGCGTAGAGAGAACAGCGAATCCAAAAGGCTTGGAAAGTCTGTGTTTATATTTCAGAAAAAAAATTTGGTGTGATGTCCTGTTACATTTCACTTTTAAAAAGGACAACAAAACCTTCTGAAATACACAACCAAAGAAACGTGGCCAGAAATTAAAGCGTGTTTGCGTGTTTAAAGCACACCTTAAGGGCTGAAAGCTCATCTGCTGCGTTCCAACCCTGAAGGAGGTTTGGAGCACTGATTTATAAACCCTGGGGAAAAAAAAGAAATGTTGAGAAAGCCTTGCCTATGCAATAGCTCTGCGAATAGGAAAATTGCTGACAGCAAGAAGAAGAAAACACACATCGCTGGAGTTCATTAGTGCGTCACGTTTGGTTTACACTAAGCAGCACCCAGAGACTGGGATCAAGCGGAGAGCAGTAACACCACAACTGTCCCTAAGAGTGGTTAAATCCCACCAGCACACTGCATTAAATTCATCAGCCAAGAGACAATTAACCACCCATCCCCACGCCCCTCCCCGGCCTGTGTAACATCTCCGTGTTCAACAGAAAACCCTCATCCTATGTCAGCAACAACACCAGGATGCTTGTGATCACCCAGCTAAAATTTGCCCCCAGCTTGAACTGTCAGAACTGAAAAACGAAGAGCTGTGTTAAACTCTTCGGTGTTAATGTAACAAGGGCTTTCCAGGCTTTTGCATTAAGAGAAATGCCAAGTTAAAAGTCCTTCCCCAAGTTTGATGAACCAAAGATTTCAGACCTCTGAGGAGCTTCAAAATGAACCCAGACAAACTGTAAATTTCCCCACTGAGCAGTGATGCCCTGTCATCTTCTGGATGCTTCAGAAGCTTATTCAGCCAGAGGACTTACTGCAAGGGAATGCAAGGCTGGACAAACCTGGATAAATTAAATTAAGTGAAGGCCACGGTGATAATCCAACACACACAGTCCCTGGTCACACTTGGCTCTGCCCAATGTCATGCTGCTAATTACAACCACTTCCTCCTGTACCTGAGGGTGGCCTTTGCCACCACAGGGCATCCCCAACCAGGCATGGGTTGCCACCAGCTTTGAAAGGAAACAGTAGCAGATCTTTTACCAAAGTGTGGTGCTTTTACTGCTGCTTTACAGGAAGAAGGAAGAAAACCAGATTGGATTGAGGGCCGCCTAAGTGCAGGCCACAGACAGCAAGAAACAGTTATAGTGTCACCTCTGAAGTGTCTCCAGAAGTGCTGAATAAGTTCCATGTTTGCAGTTTCAGAAGGAATGATCGCAAGACGTGGAACGGTTTGGGTTGGAAGGGACATCAAAGATCATCTCGTTCCACACTCTGCCCCGGGCAGGGACACCTCCCACCACACCAGGTTGCTCCAAGCCCCATCCAACCTGGCCTTGAACCCCTCCAGGGATGGGGACCACAAGAGAAAGGCAGAAGGTAAACGGTGCTTCAAAGCCCAAGGCACCAAGTTCTAATTCTTCTCCCTTTGCCTCCCATCATCCCCACCCTAAACCATGCTCCCTCCCTGCCATTAGACCTGAGCAAAGCCACCAGGCACCAGTGTGAAACATGTTAAGTGCTAAGGTTTGTATTTTAATTTGCTTTCTGGATACAGACTTCAAACATGCCTGAAAGCTCCTGCCCAGAACCAGTACACAGAGACAGCTCCTTCAGCAAAATAAATAAGAACGAGCAGTTAACTAATAACAGCATGTTCCTAGGCTAAAAAACTGAATGAAACTACTGCTTCCTCCAGTTCCCAGCCCTTCCCACTGCATCCTCCTATGAGTTCCACAATGCAGTAAATCCAAAGGAACGTACAAATGTTGTACATCAGCCCTTTTCTCTTTTTTTCATGATTAAACGTTGAAATCCACCTTGTTCTGACTCAACAGGTAAATAAGCGCCTTGTCCCTTATCCCTGTCCACCTACACCCCACCACTTCAAAGTCACCTTTTTTCCTCCCTCCCACTCCCATTCTGGGGTTAGGTTTTTTCCCCCTTTCTCCAGGCTGGAACATCATTCCTTTTCATGTCATAGGACCAAGCAGGGGATTTTTACTTTCCTTTCTTGACCACTGCCAGGAGAAGAATATCAAAACATCACATTCTGGTCCCCGATACCAGACCTGAAGTTTTCAGAAAGTATCAAACAAGAAGAAGCAGCACCTTGGTTTAAAGAAATATTAAACCACAAAACATGTTAAAAGGGGATTAAACAATTTGTGTTCTTGATATGTCACACGGTATATTTGATAAACTGGTCGTTGCAAGAAGAACTAGGGGTTGCAAAGGAGATGCTCGTTAACGCTGTGACAAAACTGCCCCCTCCTTCCACAAGCGAAAAGGCAGGCATTTCCCCCCAGTTAGTGCTGGTGGGCTGGAGAGAGCCTGGGAGAACGAGGGAGGGGGGAACTGGAGGGCACAGAGTGGGAAACTCTCGCAGAGGGAACGTCACAACAACATTCCAAGTCACCCAGAACCGGTCGGTTTTGTGTAACACAAATCCCCAGGGACTGGCTTGAGGGGATGGTATCTGTCCCCCCTTACACCACCTGTCTGGCCCTCACAAGGACTGCTTTCTGTCCCTCTCCCCTCTGGCTAAAAATCTACTGCTAGATAGAGCAAGAATTCCACAACCCTTAGAGGTACGGCCCAGAAAAAGGGCTGGGTTGGGTTTTTTATGTCCCTGAAGAAAACATGCGTCAACCCAGTTCGTTCTGTCTGGAGTTACTTCAACATCAATAAATCAGAAGGTTCCCTGGACTCCAAGTATCAGTCAGCAGCACCTGACAGCATAAAGTTAAAAATACTTCTATAAGCCTATTAAATACAAGTCTTGCTTCTAAGAAACAATGCAAGTATTTCTCTCTACGCTGAAGAGCGGGACACTGAGGGAACACGGATAACGAGGTGTCCCCTTCGCAGAGCCAACCACAATAAGCAAATAAGCTACGGGGACCGTCACTGCCAGAACTAAAACATCTTTCATCTGCAGGTTTCCTTGAAATGTAAGACCTGTGTGTGGAAAAACTGCATAGGTTATATCAAATCATTGCTAAACTTGTGTCTTTCTTTAGCCACCAACCTGGGTACTGCAGGGGCTGACGTTGCAGCTACTCACAAATGGCAGTTTTCACCGGGGCTGAGCAGTCGCCCGTTCCCAAGGGAATTCACACCAAACCCAAGGCCTGGGGTGCTCCTGCTCACAAAATCCCTCCTGTACACACCGGTGTCAATATATAGCATATTGTGCTTTTTCTGCCACAAAAGACCTTGGGGAGCACAAAGGCTCCAGCATTAGTCTACTCTTCAAGTTTAATTTTTAAATTCAGTTTTATTTCTAAGTAAGGGGAACCAAAACTACCTAATTATCACCCTCTCGGTCCCTGGAGTCACTGGAGAGTACAACCAGGTGAGAAGATTCCCGGTAGCAGCTTCCCTAAAGCAAAATACTTCAAGAAAGAAAGGAAATACAGAGAATTTCAGAGAGATGTCGCAGTGCCAGAGCCACTCTCCTTCGGTTTCTGGCAGTGAAAGTTGAGGGGGTGGAGTTGGCATAAATTAGCGAGACTTTGTTGATAATGTATTATGCAGTGAAATAAGAACCTGTGTCTCCAGCTTCCGGCAGCGACCTTCATAAATAATTGTTAGTTTGGTAGAAACAGCCACGGTCTGCAAACTAGGGAGGTGGGAAGAGCCGTGCCCAAGGTGGCAAGTTTTAAATTAATTACTTACTGGTCCCCCAGCTCCTTCCCTTTCCTTTATTTTTGCCAGGAAATATTGATGCACCCTCGGCCCTGAAGTAGAAAATCCCCAATTGAACTGCAACAGCAATAGGCTTATTTCCTATCAGCCACAATCCAAACCCAAGCCTTGGGTGAAGGAGGCGATTTGCCATGAAGATAAGCAGCACTGTCTCACTCCACAAGAATTTCAGCTACTCAATAACCCGGGTCCCCCCCAGAACTATCGCTCCCAGACCTACACCGTATCAGCAGCACTTGGTCAGTCATTAGAAAGGAGAACAAAAATAAATACACTCAGCACAGAAGCTGCTTTCACACAAAGTACACACTCTGTACAGGATATATTACATTTTTCATTTAAAAAAAAAAATATATATGCAAGTTTCAGTCATGCTAATAATCACATTCCACACGCTACACCCAAAGATGCCTCAAGGACCGCTGTCGCAGGAAGAACGGGATGCAAAATTCCACTTTGCTTCGCACGCTCGTGTAACCTATACAGGGTGAATCTGATTGAAGGAGGTAATTAACCTTTCTCCATACAAATACTCAACCAACTTAAAAGATACACGGCCACACGCGTGTGCGTAAAAATACACCAGAAATTAACATGAAGTTGCGTTTGCCAAGTGAAAACGACACCACTCGCCTTTCCAAATCACGCTCTACATTTTTATTAGACATCGCTGGCTACGACCAATTGCAAAACAATTACATTCCTGGGAGCTACGCTGTGGTTTTAATACTCCATTTGTAAGAAAAGAGGGTTAAATTATGGTGGGGTTTTTTTTAAAAAAAAAAAAAAAGGAGGAAAGCATCTCGAAGGGGCATTTATCTGCGGGTGATTTATTGATAGTACTGACCTTTCCGATTCATCGAGATTGCTTCCAGTCCCTTGCATTCCCGCAGTGAAAGCTGCCTCGTAGATGCTGGGGAAGGCGGCGGCAGCTCCGGTCCCTCCCTCCANCCCCACCCGCTGTGCCCGGATGGCTGCGACACTGGATTTATCCCCCTCTCCTTAAAAATAATAAAAAATAAATATCTATAAATGAAAAGCTCGGAGCGGGCTGCGATTCTGGGTTCCCCTCCCGCCTTCCCTCAATAGCACTGATTCATGCTTTCCCCGGGGCTGCTGGAGGCATTTCAGCCGTAACCCTTTCCCGGCTGGAGGAAAAGGAATTCCTTTGTCCTCGGCCCCAGGATCCAAGAGGGGATGGGCTTACCCGCCAGGCATGCTTTTACCCCCAAAATCAAACTTGCCTTACTCTGACTTGAGTAAGAGTAAAAGGGCAGGAGGCTATTCCCAGTTCTGCCCACTCTATACCCTCCGCTGCATCACATGAATGTATTTGCTCTTCTCCATCCTCCTTTTTGAAAGCAGGACAGTATTTACTGGGTTCCCCGAGCAGACTTGGTAAGGCTTAATTTATTCCTGTGTTTATGCAGCCAGTTTTAAAAGGAGCTGTGTAAAAAAAAAAAAAATTGGTATTTTGTAGTTTATACATTAAACCAGAAAAAGGAAATTATTACCCGACTTTCAAATCCTATTAAAAGCCTGAAATCTTTCATCAGACCACCAGTGCAGCAGTGGAGATGATGAGTAAGAGGCAGCCAGGTCTAGCAAACGAAGAGGAGAGAGCAGGGATGATGGATGACTGGGCTTTCAGTCCTGACTTTGCCATTAGCTGCTGCCTGACCTTCATCAAGTCGTTTTCATCTTCCCGTATCGGTGCAAAAGGCAGAGCTGTTCTCACCTCTGGAGATTGTATGAGTATTAGTATTATTATTACTGCTACAGTTTGCTGAAGCTCTAGCAGGAGCAAGCTGTAATTTGTAGCTCACAACTGTAGATACAGCCCATGGAAACTCACCTCATCCTCTAAAGGTACCAAGTTCTGCACGCAGTTCCTTTTAACTCGGTAGGATGGCTGAGGATGCTCTTGGGGAAGTGAAGATTTCGGTATCTGAGAGATACCAAAGATTTATTAAATAAAAACACACTGTATTTTTGGTCTAAAATTCATCAGAAGAGGCCACACAGTCTCAATCTATAGAAAACAGTCAGTACAACTCACTCTTCTTTTTTTTTGAAGTTTTAAATGGTTGCATGAATGCTGTAAAACTGCCAATAACCTCGTTAACTGGAGGCTAATGCACAAGGGCAGGGCTGTGCCAGCCTGAGTCCAGTAGCCACAGGAGAAGGGGAAGCTGCAAAGCTTGGCAAAGCCTGAGTGCAGTCAGACAGGTTAGACCCGTTCTGTGCCTAGAAAGACTAATGATTGTTTCGAAATCCCTTTCTCCCAATTCTAATTCTCATTTGGTTCACCGAAGCAGACCTGCAGGAACAAGAAATGCCAAAGATAGAACTGAATAGAAAACAACAAGCTCATTTAGGGGAAAAAAAAAAATAGTAATAATCTATCCTGACTTTGCATCTGTAGCTTTTGGGCTTCGGGAACAATCCCAACTCTTCCTTCCTCAACCAGGAACCAGATCCATCCATCCCTGGATTCATCTCGGGGACTACGTCCCTCAACACGTGGGTTTGACATCCAACACGAGTGGATAAATCAAGTCAAACTTCATAACAGGAGAAAACAGAGGAGGGGAGGGTTTTGCAAGAGGTGATGGGGCCAGGAAACAGAACCCCATAACGCTGATGTTATGGGAACACAAGGTGAGAAGAGCTGTGTAGATTCCACCCCCTGAGCAGTACCCTAAGGAACCACAGAGGAGAACCCAGAGCTACTCCAGACAGCGTTCAATCAAGCTGGAGCAATCAGTGTTCAACCCCACGCTAAACAAACCAGCGACGAACACAGAGCAAAACCAAAGCTGTCACTTTAGAAAGTGATAAAGCTGAAAAACTCAACGTCTACTGTCCACACGGTGCCTGCTGTGGCTCAAGGTCGATTATTGGGCTTCACAGGGGAGCAGAAGCAGCTGTGGGGAGAAATTCAAGCCAAGGGGTTTACTGTCCAGCTCCGAGGAGCTCTCACCAACTGACTGGAACGGGTTGGTGTTACAAAGATCTGTTCACTAGTGCACACAAGTTGAGCACATCTACTGCTGAGAGCACCCTGGTGCACAGCAGATCATACCTGCTGCTGCTTTTCATGCCTCTGTGACACTGTCACCGCCAGCCACGCGAGGAGATACCATCTTCCAGCTCGTCATCTTTCACTGTCTTCATCAGATACAACCTGCTGTCCCGCACTTCAGTGGGGAATTCACCAACACCAGAGACTCTCTCTTGCTTTGTATTTATATATTTTTCACTACTGTACAGCCTATATTCAATATGAGGGCTCCAGATTCTATAATTAAACAATAGTATTTGGTTTCACAGCCAACAAGAATTCACCAGTTAAGAAAGCATGCTGTTCCCACAGGCATTTTAAAAAGGCCTTTAAGATGTCTTTAAGAATCACAGAATCAATCTCAGCGTTGGGAAGGGACCTTGAAAGATCATCCAGTCCAATCCCCCTGCTGGAGCAGGAACACCCAGAGCAGGTCACACAGGAACGTGTCCAGGTGGGGTTTGAATGTCTCCAGAGAAGGAGACTCCACAACCTCTCTGGGCAGCCCCTTCCAGTGTTCCCTCACCCTCACCATGAAGAAGTTTTTCCTCATATTTCAGTGGAACCTCCTCTCTTCCAGCTTGTACCCATTGCCCCTTGTCCTATCTTTGCCTGTCACTGAGAAGAGCCTGGCTCCATCCTCCTGACACTCACCCTTTCCATATTTATAAACATTCATGAGGTCACCCCTCAGTCTCCTCTTCTCCAAGGCTCAAAACCATGCTATGGTTTGGTGTAACCTAATGCAGCTTCCCTGCACGTGAGCTCGATTGTTTGTTGCAGACAAGTTTAGACAGCAACGGATCATTTTCCTAACGTAGACAAGATCTAGTCTCCAGTCAGCTACATTTTATCCTTATTTAGGGCTTAAATTATCATAATAACAGCAAAACGAAATTAAAAATTTTTGACCCAAATTGTGATGTGGTGGTTTTCTTTTTTTTTTAATTTTAATGAGAAGAGAGCAAAGAGCTACCACTAACTGCAAGCTCCAGTTTGCTCTTAAATTAGCAATGGGCTCAGAAAACATTTTATCTCTTAATCCTTGGGGTAACGGAAGGTAGCGCAGAACCGAATTGAAGAACAAATCTCCAGTTGGGAAGGTCTCTTTATGACACAGTTGCACTCACACCCAACTTACTGACTTCCAGGTTGATCAAGCTCACACGAACGATAATTAGATTTACA
Organism: Nycticryphes semicollaris; assembly: GCA_013400055.1. NCBI lineage: Eukaryota > Metazoa > Chordata > Aves > Charadriiformes > Rostratulidae > Nycticryphes > Nycticryphes semicollaris. The sequence continues at coordinate 768,689 of VXBJ01005515.1, read as the reverse complement.
TAATGATTCCTCTTTCTACTACTTAAATGTTGGGGAAACTGCAATAAGGGCTCCTCTCCCAGGCAGTCCTCTCCTCACACAAACTTCCGTCAACCACTTGAAGAAGAAGATTATCCAACTGGAATGCCACTTCTTACCTCTGCCAAGGCTTTCTTTCCTCCTCTGATAGTTTTCCCCGAGTTTAAACACCGATCCATTTAAAAAAAAACACCACAAGATAAAAATACCAAACGGGAAGAGATTTTAAGTGTAACCTCTTTGATTGCTTGAGGTTATCGAGGCGAAGAAAGAGCGAGGATGCTGCAGGAGAGCTTCCTCCCTGGCTCTTAGCATCATTTTTCATTCAATTAAAAAATGCATCACAATTAATAATGTATGTATGGCAAGATAATGTAGGACTGCTTTTGCTTCCAAAAGCAAATTAATTTAATAGGGAAATGTTTCAATGTTGAGATTATATATATATATATATATTTATTAAACAACCTGAAGTAATGCCAATCTCATACCATATATTACAACCACAGTTTCAGCTAAAGCATTGCTCACCACACGCTGATGCGAGTTCAGGGAATGGGAAGGCCAACTGGACAGCTGGAACCAAGAAACTAAAATATTTAAAAAAAAAAACCCAAAAATACAACAACTCTTGCTGCTAGCCCAAGATGAGAACTATCTCATTGCTAATTGATGACACAGGTCACAGACTGCTGTCTAGTGAAGCATGTCACAGGACATTTGCCTTCCCTGAGCCACAGAGCCACGTTTATCGCCTGTTCAATCTCATGGTAGATGAAGAACGGGGTTTGGGGTTGGGTTTTTTTCCACACTGGAAGGACTCGGTGAATCACAGCACGGGAAGGAGAAACCCACGCTGCAACTTCTGCCTGACAAAACACACGTCGAAGCCTTGCAACCCCTCCCCACGTCAGACCCACCTTTTGTGTGGCTGAAGTTAAATGGAAGTGCTGAAAGGCTGGTTTGAAGACGGGAGAAGGACTGAGCAGGCAGCAGCAGACACCATCCAGCCCCCCGTCCGACGGAGCCTGCATTCCTGCACATTCTCCCATCCAGCAACTGTGCTCGAGGCTCTGTTTCAAATACGAGGCTCTAGCCACGACGGCACACCTCCACAATTAATCATCTTCAAAGGCCATTTACACAACTACCTATGACTGCCTTGCCCTGACAGTTATTGCCGTGCTGCATTTCCTGGTACAGACCTTGCTCTTTTGATGACCAGCTGCTCTACTGCAGATACATTACTGATTTCTCTCTAAAACTGCAGAGTGTCCGTGGTGCCAGGAGAAGGAGAAGAGGAAAAACAGTTAGGATCTCAATAAAAAACCCAGCCATGCAAATTCCTTTGGATCAAGACCCCAAGCGGGTGATTGAGTCATAGAGGAAAACAACCTCCTGTCACACTGGGTACAGCACATGGAACATCCTCAGGTGCCACTTAAGATGTTTTTTTGGGTTTTCTGGGGCTTTTTTTTTGTTTTTAAAGGGTCAAATACAATTTTTGTTACAACACAGGCTGTTAAAGCAACCCTCATCTGCACAGCCATGGCTAAAGGTACCAGGCACACACACAGGACAGTGTTCCACCACTTCCCTCCTCCTCAGGCTGAGCCATCGGTCCCAGCGCAGGTGCTGGATCTGTGTGTGGACCAGCAGCACCCGCAGAGCACAACAGGTTTTACGACACTTCTACACAACACTAACACAGTGAAGACTCACACAACCACCCTGAAAGAGTCTAAACTGTTTCTCATCCGAATTTTGTGCTAGGAAGACTCAAAGTGTCAAACTACAGTACTTCAGCTTGACTAGGAGCAACACGTGAAGAGGAAACCAAGGAACGCATATCTAGATCTCAAATGTGTTTAACTCCATGAACCATAATCTCCACTGGTGGAAACACCACCAGGAAGAGAAGAGGTGCTCCCTACGCTGTCCCGTTAGCGAAACCTTCTTGTGAAGTCAAGAGGAACCAGCCTCAAGCAGCCGACACTGAACGACCCGGCTTTTCTTCTGCCGTCAGACCGTCCGAACGAGCTGCTGCTCCTTACAAGCCTGTGCTTGCAGACACGCTTTGCCTTGCTGTGTCCAAAATGCCTCTGCTCCATCCACCTGCTTGTCCTCAGCACCACAAACACCTCAAGGCCTCCAGGGAACAAGGAGCACAGTAGGGGAGAGAGCACCTTCTTGAAGTATATTCCCTTCAGACGCGCCCTGGACATGAAAAACAACTCTGCCTTGCAAAAGGAACAGCCAGCTTTGTTAAATATTTACATCTTCAGAAGTTTGCTGTGGAGAAATAGATCAGCAGCCTCACAGCTGCTCCACAGTATTTCATGCTCTGGACTAGTTTGGCATTTTTGGATCAGGACTTGAAAACCTGTTTCTCTCGATCTTAGGGGGAAAAAAAGTCATTACCACACACCATAAGTGTTGGGTTTCTCCAGACTTGGAGAAAACAGAAGCAGGTTCAGCAGCAGAGACAGGCTCCACTGTCACTACTGTGAAGAACTTTGCCATCTTTAAAACTCACAGGGAAGAACATTAAACATTCATGATGCAGCTGAACTACTGGACCGGCAGAGCCTGTGAAGCAGAGCCACGGTTTGAGGCCTTCTGCGGTAGAAGGTGGCCAAGTCTGGAATCAAAGGGTTTGAGTAATAAGGGAACGGATCAAATGGCAATTGGCACGGGCACTTTTCACTGCAACCAGGTCAAAGTCCTCCGAGGTAACAGCTTCCTGATCCCTGAAGGACTGCACTTAAGGGAGCAACTTCTTCAGTGTAAGAGGTTGGCAGTAGAACATCCTCAAAACGAGCTGACATCGTCTTCTGTAACCAGAAGATACTGTACAGCAGCTGAAAAATTTCAGATGCTTCCCCTGTCTCATTTCTGAGCATCATTCCACATTCCCTCAAGTTCCTTTTCAACCAGCTCCTCTTCACATACAAGACGATCCTCCCTTTTGTTCATATGAGCTGAGAAATGCATGTCAAGTAGCCCAAGGCCATCAGACCAGTTCACCTCAAGGCTGCATGAAGATATCTAATGGGATAGAGCAGGAGAGGTCCAACTCCATGCCTGCACACCAGCGAGCTTACCACCACAGAGAGGTGGGGATTCCATTAAGCACCCATCACGTAGCTGTCGTTCACCCAGTATCTATTAGCCAGCTACGGTTGGGCTCACAGGAATAATATGTAATAATTCCAGTGCTAATTCTGCTTCTATTTCACCTCAGCACCCTCTTGGATGAATGTTTGCAATTAAAATATCCCCCCAGGACAGTTGCAAAGAGAGGAGGATTTTCATCTTCTCTATCCCTGCCTGTTCTTATCGCAGTCATCATTCTCCTTCCATTCTGACTGATCCTCTCTGAAACAGGCCTGTAACTTTTGCCTGTTCAGACAATGTTTGCAAACGCTGTGATTTAGGTAGCCCCATCTGTACGTTCTCTCAGCTCCACTCTGTCTAATCATATGAAAGTTACACCTTTGTTTTCCACACTCAACAGTCAAGTGCTTCATCCAAGGACCTCACTAGGAAAGCGCTGATGTTCTCACTGTGAAAAGCACGGAACTGGAAGAGGCAGGAGATGACCGACTACTCAAAAACTCCTAAAGATGTCTGTGTAATCCCTCAGAGCTTGGGATTGTCACGCCAGGCTCTTTGCATTTAACCAGGAAACAATACATGCTACTTCTTTAGAGACGAGTGATTAAGGACTGATAATGAAATCAGGTCACCACACCTCAGGGAGCTTCACTGACTGGACACTGTTGCAGCAATATCTTCAGATGACTCTCCGTGCCCTCCCCCTTTCAGAATTATTGTTCCTCCACCAGAGTTAAAAGTCTGTCTCAAACCACACCAAATGAGCCAGACCACCAAGCTCACCAAATTTTCACTTTACACACCTCTCTTCACTGCTTTACTTTACCAGGTTCTTACTCAGCTGCATTCTCCTTTTCAAGTTCTCCTCATCTATCTCCCCTTTATCACCACCTGCTTTTCCACTTGTTTTTTTTTCATTGTCCTGCTGCCACTTCATTCATCCTCTATTTCCTTCTCCCAGTCCTTCCACATCCATATTCATCTTTCCATTCCTTCTTCCTTTCCTTATGATAAAAAGTTGTGTTGCCCCCTTCCCAAATGTTGCTTTGTAAGAAACTCCTTTACCCTGATCCAATAAAAAAAGCCAGTCTCTTTTCAAGCGAGTCTCTATGGAGAAGGGCTAGAGAAAGCTGAGCAGCACCGTTTGTTTTTTAGCTTTTAGCAATATCCTCCTGCTGACCCAAAAAATCAACATTTTACACAGCTTTTATGGGCAAATTATATGCTAACAACATCCAGATGAAGTTAAATCGGGTATCTAGTGCTCTTAACACAAGGCCTTTCTTCCCTGACACCAGAACATCACCAAGAATGCTTGAAAAAGTAGGGTATTCGATCTGGGGACATCAGCTGGGGTTGGCTGAAGGGCTGGCAAAAAGCAAGGTGTTGTGGGTGTGAGAAATGAGCCTGGAGGAAGAGGAGACGGGACTCAGCTGAAAGTCTCACACAAAAGCCAGTTCTGCACCACAGGGTGGGAGAGGAAACACTTCAGTATCACCAGTATTAAGCCCTTTTTTAAAGATCGTGGGTTAATCATGTCATCTCAAATTGGGACTCGCCTTTATACAGGCTTTTCCCAACTGTTTAAGCTAATGGGGTCTTTGGCAGGTAAAAAATTGAAAGCAATGAGGGAGCTAGCTATGCCAGAAGCTGGAGAAGGACTGGGAACATCTAGGACGCCTGCTGGTATCTGGGATGTCACTATCACAGCCTCGGAAAGGGGTGGAGATGCAAAGAAAAGCCAAGCAGCTGCAAAAAGCGGTGAGAAAACCCAGCAGCACGAAAAGGAGTGTTCATAATCCACTGGAGGAGGCTGAGCTCTGCCCCCAGCCCTGGCAACACTCAACTCCATGCAGATATAACCGGTTGGAACACTCCAAACCAACGAGGTGTGGTACCAGCCATCATAGCACGGGATGGATTAAACAAGGGCTGAGGCCACTCTTCTGCCCGTGCTTTGCAGGAGGTGCCTGCCCAACAGAAAGGGCACAAATAAAAGCAACAACATGAAAGAAGCAGGACATGCCTAATCTCTCCAAAGGCAGCTGAAAACCTCTCATTGCAGCAGGGAAAGTCTCTTACCTTTGCCTGTAGGGAGATTATTTGATCAGTCCTAGTTCTGTATTAATTGTGGCTATCATTGATAGAAGAGCACACAAGCAAAACATAGTGTGTGTGTGTATATATATATACACACACTTTTAACAATGTTTTTTTTTTTTTCATGAAAAATCATTGGGTTTGTTAAAAAATGGATAGAAACGCTTTTTTTGTTCAAAAACATGGTGTATTTTCTCAAAGGTACAGCTTCTGGGTTTGGTTTGGTTTTGTTTCTTAAACATCAGTGAAAGCTGTTAACGGAGCACAGCTAAATGAGAATGAAATGGCTATTTTGAACATGAAGAGATTACACTTTGTTTTTCTTCTTTTTCTCAACCAGAAAGAAAATAAGATGAAAGACAAATCTAATTTCCTCTCATTACAATCCATTGATGCACTGATTTTTGTTAATTGCTTTCCTTATGAGCATCATCTAAACGTTTAAAACTATATGCATTCATTAACCTACGAAGCACCACAAGAAAATAAAAGAGGATGGGAGAGAGCTTGGGGAATCTTTTAGCAAGTTTTTCATTAGTTTTGTGAGAAGAACAACCACCAAGGAGACAGGGTAGGCGTAATAAATAGCAAGAAAACACAAAATCACCACAGCTGGGGAAAAGGACACACAGAAAAGGGTATTACCACCCTGCTTCCCAGCACCCACAACACCTAAATATGGGGGGGTACTGGTTTAAGTGTGAAAGAGACTGAGCAGTTGTTAAACACACGTTAGAAAAATGAGCTGTGAGATATATAGAAAATTTCCCTGGAAATAAAACCAAAAAGCACGTCTTGGAAGTAGTTCAGTGGGAATTTATCCCGGAGCTGGGAGAGTACAGCCAGGGATGGTATGTACCTCGAGACTCTTAACGCCCCTGAACCACTGGCACTGAACACACGATAGTAAAGATTTCAACAAACAAACTGGAAATCGCCCCCAACTAGGATAAGAGTTGCTTCCTCACTAAGTTTGGAGAATTTAAGAAGCACCCAAGGTATAAAAACCAGCAGTTAATGAGCAAAGAGACCCAAGTCTCACCCAGAAGAGATCACAGCACTGTTGTTTATATCCTTTTTAAGATCCTGCACAGGATCCCTCTGAAGCTACCTGGCTGGTTTGACCAACATCTCCTTCAGTGCTTTCCTTATTTTGTAAAGAGTGGCTGTTGGCACAAGTCAAATTCTTCACAAATTAAAGAGAAGGAACTCAGCAGACCCTGCTGAATACACCATTTTCCCCAAAAAGCACTCTCCCTGTGCAAACTCAGCTCCAGGTTTACACCCGAGGCTTTTGGGGTGACAGGCGCAGGATTTGTTAGATGTTCACTGCACGTCACCTTAAACAGACCTCCTGTTCCATGGACACGAGTGCTCAACAGCTACAGAACTCCAGGTGTGCTACGAGTGTCAAATGATGCACTAGGAGATCAGAAGACAAACACAGAAGATTCCAGGGCTTGAGTTTATGATTCTTACCATCGATAAAGCCCACTTGAAAAGAAAAAGGAATAAAACCCATTTTTCAATGACAGTGCCAATAGCAACTGGAAGTCCCAGCTCCAATTCCATAGTGCAGGTAGAAACGTTCACAAACCAGATGAGTTTGCCCAGCAAAGCCAGAGGACAAACAAAGGAACGGGGCACTGAATGACTCATCTGAGCACACATAATGAAACACAGTGGGATTACAGTCCAGGTCCCCCCAAGTCCCAGGTCTGGATCCTCATATCCCTCACAGTCCATGCTGGTTCATCAATGCAGGCTTTTCTCTCTTAATGGAGCAGCAAGGAAATAAAAATAACCATCACGTGGGGCCAGGAGGGAAAGCAGGCAGCAAACTCCTGCACATTGCATTAAGTCAAAATAAGCCCTTTAAACTCACCTCTAAATCTAACACAAAAGACACAAGCAAGAAGTAGCTTTTTTTCATAGACACACTCGTCCTTTCTCAGTCTATAACAGGTTAATGCCACAGTCACATAAAACCAGGTGTGTTCCCAAGGGAATACAAAGGGCACTGAGAATTTCGAGTCCCTCGTGGCTATTTGTGTCTGATGACAGAGGTGAACCTTCAGATGTGACACCCATGACTTCTCTCAAGGTGGGACAAGCAGCCACTTTTCAGGCTCAACAATCCACGTGTGCCTTTAAAATATCTCAGGACTCACAATTTCTGTAAGAGGAACGGAAGAGAGGAAAAAAAAATCCCTATGTTCAAGTCAAGGCTATAAAAAGGAAGAGGAGTGTCAGACTCCTGGGTGACAACTGCCACACAGCAGGAGATGAATCATGCCCTGGCACAGGCAGGTGGTAATTTGGTGCAGAGAAGTTATCATAATCAATATTTACAGATGAGCCTTTTTATAAAAAGAGCGTGCATTTGCCACAGTAAGGATTTGGCAACTGCTCTTTGAATGTAAGTACGAGTAGCAGCAGATAAATGTTGCATCCCTCCCTCCAAAATTAAGATACCTTAAACCTGAAGATGCAAAGTGACATTTGCTGTATGAAACTGAAAGGCCGAGCAACAAGAGCTCAGGAGTGGAGGAGTCACATGCTCCTTTTGTGCTTGTTGTTGGACAGATGGAAGAAACGAAGTTGGAGAACCGAGTGCAATTCTTCTACAACACTTGGAGTTGGCCAGAAGCTCCTACTGCACCAAGGGCTGGACCCACACAAAGACACCTCTGATCCAGGGAGCTCCAAAGCCATCCCTGGGATAGAACCGATGCCACCAACCCCCTGCAAGCAGGAGGTGACCATTCCATCAGGGAAACATTATGAAACTTGCTTATAAATACCCTTTAAATATGTACTGCTCCATTATGCAACGGTTAAATATGTTCATCTTTCCAGCGTGAAAACAAACACTCCTGAGGGATGAAGCTCTGGGAAGCACAGGATAGATTTCAAGCACACACAAGTTTATTACTTGGATGTTTCTGGCAATTTCATGCTTTAATGGCTGTAACCGTAAACCAGAGCTGGTGCCTCTGCAAAGGGTCTCTAGTAATATCCCTTTCTTTGCACCCTATGGCTTATTATCTGGAAAACACAGACTCATTTTACAAAAGGATTTAACAAATAAACTCTCTAGAAATCAAGACATTCTAAAATAAAGGAATTTTAAGCCCTACTGATACATTACACCAGTTACACACAGAACTACCTTTCAGGCTTCTAGTGCTCACTACAAGCTCTCCAGGTGACAAGATTTTGTTTATGGCTTACCTCCGAGAAGGCCCAATGTTTACAAATTGAATCAAAACCGTCCCCATAACTTTAAATCACTAAAGCAAAGCTCACAGACATGTCTTTTACAGATCCAATGGAAGGACTCACAGCTGATTTAATTCAAATTCTGTTAGTGCCAAACACCTCGCATTCCAGAACTAGTAAGTTGTGTATCCAATTATCATTTGTACAGTTCAAGGGACTGCATTTAAATGAAGATTATGAAAAGTAAATGGACTTGAAATGCAATGCCTTTTTGCTAGAAAAATGGGTGTTGAAATTGACAGTTGCTCAGGGAAAGTGCTTCTAAAGATATTAATAGATTTACTATGAGTGGTTTTAATAAAAGATTTAAATTGCCAAGTTTTCTTCTTGTGGCACTTTCCCCCTGTGACAAAGTAACCTACAGCACTCAGAAAAAAAAAAAAAAGGAAGAGGCCAGACCCTGGGAAACAGTGATTTCGGCAAGAAGGGCTCAGGGGCACTCAGAAGGAGCTGTGTCCTCAGCTGCTGGACCACCTCACATCCTTCCTTCACAGCCACACGGACCACAGCAGGACAAACCACAACGTTAAGATCCTCTTGAGAAGCTCTGCTTGGACACATCTGCTGGCAGGCTCTATAGAACTCTGCAGGCACTAGGAGTAACAGAACTTGGGGAAAAAACCAACCCAAATTTAAAAAAGAACAAACCAACCTCCCAATCTAATAGAAGGGTAAACCTGGTGACACTTTCATGCTTCATTAGGCCTAAAGACTTCTCCTCATAAAGAAATTCAACTGAATAAAGCCTTAAAAACCTCTTTCAGAGTCCAGAGCAATAAGGTCAGTAGAAACATTATCAGCATCCCTGAGTTAACCGGCCTCTGCTCTCCTGCAGCACGGCAACAGCACAAGATCTACTCCAGAGTTAATTCTAACTAGCAAACTGACATAAGTTTCTGAAGATCAGGTCCTTACACGTTAAGCTTAGAGTAGCAATTTTGAAAAGGTGAGATCAATTAAAAGAGGAAAACGAGGGCCAAAAATAACATTTCCAAAGAAATCTTTAGGCAGAAGTTTCAAACAAGCAACATCTACCTTCCTCAATTAATCTCAATCCCACCACCTGAAACCAAGTGACTTCCCACTATAGTACTTCCAAGCAGAAAAAGCACAGAAATATTTAATGCAAATAATGTCAAACAAACAAAAAAAATCACATGGCATATTTTTTCCTGTCACAGACAGGAAGAAGAAAAGTGATGGAAAACAGCTCCAACAGTTCCTGTACGGCAGACACCTGATAGATCTGCTGCTTTCAGTAACATAACCTTGCCTGTAACTCCAACCAGCTCCAAGAACATTCCCAAGGCAACAAAAGTAATGCTTGACACCGCCCCAGAGATGGAAAGATAGCTCTTTTTACTTCAAAGCCACTACGAGACCTTGATTGTGGTTCTAGCTTCAGTGCCTGCTAGAACAATGCACAACAGCCCGTTTCAGAGCACGATGAAAGCACCAATTCTTAGAGCTGGCAAGAAAACCTCCTTCACTCCCCTTGTGCCAGGCAGCGTGGTCTTCTTCAGAAAGAAGAAGATGCACAAAGTGACACACAAAATGCCACACACACAAGGAAAAACGATGCACCAGCTCTTTTGACCGTGTTTGTGTTGCAGATCCCACGCTACCAACGCAGGGTTTGACTGGATTTCTGCACAGAACAGAATCATCACAGATTCGGCCACAGGTTTGCTCTCACATTAACAACCTTTAGGGATTTCCTGCCAAGTGATTCAGCACTTAATTTTGCCCTTTAAGGTGGGCCATATATGAAAATATTACAAGACTCAGTAACATTCTGGAGAATTTTTTGTCTATTTCTGGTTATAATCAAAGAGCCTGAATTCCCACTCTGCTCCCCAGGAAGTTACTGCCACCACAAACTTTACCTCTTTGGTTTTCATGCCAAACTTTGCCAAAATCAAACCTCATCTTTGATGTCGGAAGGGTTCAACTTTTTCTTGTGACTCGGTTATGTTTAGAATAATTAAAGATAGATGCAAAGGAGCTAGAATTTTTTTTTAAGAGTCATATTGAATTTTTAAACCAGCAATGACCTCCTTAAAAATTCCTCTTGGGTGAGTCACACTGAAGGTAAACAAAAAAAAACTTTAAACAAAATCATACAAGTTTTCAAATTAGTCTGTAAAATTCTGTATATTTTTTAATCATTGCATATTGTAAGACTCACACAAAAACAGAGGGAGAAGGAAAGGAAAGAGAAGTGCTGTTCCTTCAAAAAAAATAAATCTAATCTTCGAGAACTTGTGAAAAGGAGAAAACGTTGTGCTTCTCCCAATATTTGTAATAGAAACACTGCTGAAATTAAGAACTATGTACAACCCATGCATTCAAACAGAAGCTGGAAATGCTTTTTTTAACGTAAGCCAAGTGGAAAGGGGAAAAGTTACACAGAAAAAAACCCCACATGGCCTATTACTGAGACTGTAATTTCATTTTCATATTTGCCACAGAGTCCCAAGTCCTCACATTATGTGACATCTGAGGATTCAGGCACATTATTTCAGCGTTTTGCAGTGTCCTCGGCAGCTTATGTTCCCCATCCTTCTCCTCTGCACGGAGCTCTTCCAACGTTCAGCTAATCAAAAGAAATTTCTGGGATCTTAACTTCCATTTTTAGTGCAGGCCTACTTAAAAATAATAAAAAAAAACCCCAAAGGGAACTCAGCAATAGTAAGACACCCTTCTCTTTTTTTTTGTTTGAAAATAAGTGAGAGGAAACAATCTCTCTGTTCCCCCTTCGATCAGATTGAGGCAAACAAGCTTAGGAGCTCTCAAGAGCCGATAACAATTCCCCCAGCCTGGTATCATCTACAGGGGGGAAAGCAGCTGGGGAAGAAAGAGGCAGCCTGCAGCTAGATGTGATTTAACATCAAATCACACATGCATTGCTGTGTCACTCCAGGGTAGTCGTGGTGGGACATCTTCCTTTTTCTTCTGACTAGACTTCTGGACCCCTCCTACCTCAGTTCCACGGGATTTAGTTAAACACTTTACCTGTGACTTCCCAAAGGAGCGCGTATCTGTCCGTCCACAACGGGCAATTGGGAATTTTCAGAGCCCTTAGTTACTTACATCACACCCATCAGTTCTTCCAGTGATCAAGGAAGAATGGCTGAGAATGAAATCTTGACAGATCACACGGAGGCAGCTGACTTTGAGCAAAGGAACTGTTTATGCACCGGGTATTTCTACAAAACCAACCCCGTAAGATGTAGCTCAGGCCTAGATTTCCACTGTCCTCAATCTTCCTCACCTTTCCCACAAGAACTAGCTTTCTTTATGCCAATAGATATCCAAGACTGTGAAAATAAAGACCTAGTGACAAATTCAAAGAGAACACAAAAATTTTGCACGTTACCACCAAGAATTGTACAAGATTCCATCATCGTGGGATTTCAGATGGGTAGACACCACGCTGGGCTCAACCACACTGTGGTAGAAACCGTGCATATAAAGCAGCCCCCATCTGCATTTTTGAGCAAATTTGGTTTCCCAGTGACAGCTAGGAGCTTCCTTCACTGTGGGAGAACCCAAACTGAGGCCTCCATCCAGCTGCCTCCACCCTTTGCCGAAGCTTCAGCAGTCTACCTTTGCATTAATTGCAATTTAAAACAAACCTGCGCTTGAGGGAGAGGTGGGAGGAAGGGAAAAAAAATAAAAAATAAAAAAAAAATATAAAAAATGATGTGGCAGGTACCCTTGGCAAGCAGTCTTAAAGGACAGGCATTTACAATTATGTGATCATTTTAACGAGGCAGCTTTTCCTTCATCCGAAATGGGTTTTGTCCTCTGCACGCTGCAGCTCAGCAGTTCTATTTATATGGACGTGACTCACCTTTAGAACTGCCTCAGACCGTGCACCCTCTTCCATTTTTCTCTCAAAAAAAGGGGAAAAAATATTATCATAATCTGATCTATTTCAAAAGTTCGCCCCAAGATGTTGACGTGGCTAAAAACAACGTCAATGTCTGAAGGGGAATCTGGGATGAGCCAAAGGGAACGGCCAGACCAGAATGCCATACGCTGAGCCCTGCAACAACACCAGAATAAGAAGACCCAAGAGCTCATCTACATGCAGAGCAACGTTTCAAAGGTGCCTTCCACAGTCAGACAAGTTACACCGTGATTTATTTCTTTCTTTTTCACTCTAGTCCCTCAAGTGAATCGTTACATTGCTTTTATTCTTATATTGAGGACATTTCTTCAAATTAAGAAAAATAAGGAAGAAAGCAGGGGAGCTTGGCTGGAAAGTTAGGTAGACATGTCCCTAGAGATCCCTGGTCTAAAGTCTGGGAAAAACAGGCTCTGATCTACTCTGGTACTCCACAGACTCCAAAAGAGAAATATTTTGCAGATGGTGTTCCTGAGGGGGTGTAGGAGGCAGAGAAAAATAACTTCTCCAGATTCAGCCTTTCTACAATGCCTAAAGGTAAAAAGGAATCGGATTTCTCTCACTCCTTCAAGTTCTACAGGGTTTTTTTATTATTATTTAGCTCACTCCCAGATGCTCCCTTTCTCTCAGCTCCCTGGAAGCCCATCCACATGCTCCCTCCTCCACTCCACCTCATCCCCTTTGTCCAGGCAAAACTGTCCCAAGGCTGCAGCCACCTCCTTGAGGTCACCCAAGCCTTCACTTCCCAACAGCTTTTTCCTCCTAAGAGAGCTCCTCACCAACCCTACAACAGAGAGGGGGTTTTTAATCTCTTTTCTCATCTCTCACAGAATCAGAACAGCCAGACTCACAGCCACCAAAATGGACTTTCTAAAGCAATCAGTGCTTCTTGGGTGCATGTCTGTCCTTCCTTCCTTCCTCAGAAGGTTGCTTGTGGGCTCAGTTTCAAGCACCTACATTGAAACTAGGAGTTGCAACGAGTCATTAATGGCTTAGGAACAATTTACTGATTCATCATTAATACTGGCAATAAGGCTGATTGATAAATCACTTCCCTCTAGAGAGCAATAAGCAGTTCTGACACAAAGCCGAAAACTCTCTTATTCCATCCTCAATCACGTCCCTGCTACCTCAGTTAATTGCAGATGACATATCACTTAAGGTGACGTCTTTTGTTTAGAAGTAGATGCATGTTTGTTTAGAAGGATGTAACAAACAGCATTGTTTTAATACAGAAAAATGTTTCAATTTTTTTTGTTTGTTTTAAATACAAAAAGATCAATTTCTTCCTTCCTGCAGACCTAGTGCCCCAACTGGCAAAACGTAATGGCAATATAATCTCCACTCAGAACAGGCTGAGTTATTCATCCCAAATTCCTCAGCTGTAAGTGATCTCACATGAACCACTGTGGAAACAGCAAAATCCTGCTTGTTCTCATATGCAGACAAGAACTGAAGTGTCAGCATTCCTCAGCAAGGCCCAAACTCAGAGCGAGCTGCTCGGCACACAACACGTAGGTCTACGTGCAGTTAAGTATGTGCTGAAGCCCTTCCATAAAGCGAAGGGCCAAGACAAACCTCCAAAATAGAAGCCACTTCTCCTGGTCCCCATGTGTTCTGTTGTAAAATGCCCTTTTTCCTGGATGCCAAGACTCCATCACCAACCTACCCTAGAATCCAAGACATGCTCCGCTGATTTAGGCCTATCAGGTACCAGTGTGAAATGGGCAGCACAGATTTAGAGGAACAGGAAGGAAAAGCTCTCCAGCAACTCTTTCATTCCCATCCTCTTTGGAAGGATGCAGTGGAATTGAAGCTCTCAAATCACCAGAACTATTAAGAAACCAGGAGATGTTCCAGCTACCCACGGGCTCTCACAGGAGGATGGTTTTGGTACAGAAACTGCACAGGATGACCTTGAATTTCCTCCTCAGGTGCAAAACTCATTTAAGTACACCTCACCTCACACTCGTGCTGGCATTTCAAATGCCATCAACAAGGTGTCCTTATTGTGTTTGGTTTCAATGGGCAAGTGAATCAGGAATTTTTGCTTTGCTGCTGCCTCCTAATTAGATGATGCTGACTAATCCTCTGCATTACTTCAGAGTGAAAGGAACCCAGCAGGAGTGTTAAGATGGGTTTTTAAAGAGCTAAAAACCACCAACCTCTTTTTACAGAGAGCGTTTCTCTTGCACAAGGTGCTTCCATCAAGCACAAAGTGCTTCAGTTCTCTTCTAGGCTTACATCCTCCTCAAAATGTCTTCATGGCCTAGAGCATCAGGAGTTCAAAGAACATCATTTCTGTTTCCTTACGCTGAAGAGAGGAAAAAGCTGGACATAATCTCCCACAGAATTTTCCATAGAGAAGTGCCTACAATGAGCAATGACTTGCAGGATTGGCCTCTTGACCTACCCTTAAGTAAACAGGGATTATAAATGTTTGCTCTCCTTTTGCAAAAACGTAGGCTAACTGTAACCACAACGTAGCCCCTTTCCACATGCTCCAAGAATTGCTCAGAAGACAGAACTGTTTGGGAACTAGAGCTCCATAGTGAGGTTGAGTACGGAAAGGTTCTCCGTTTTGAGAGATGTCAGCCAAGGGAAAACAAATGCGCTTTGTAGCTGTGAGTTCTCGCTAAAATTTGAAGTCAAATGACCCCAATGCTCCAGTGTTTCACCTTTCATGATGCAGACTTCCCAAAAATCACTGAAAGGTAGACAGAGCTCTTCATTTAACTCCCAGCCTAACGTTTTCTGTGATTCCAGATGTAGGATCAAAAACTTCTCCGTGCTGTGAGCCACGCTTGTGCAAATCTGCAGAACATTAACAACATCCTTCAGGTGATCACAACTGGGAGAAATTTATCCCTCCACAGCCAGGATGCTCAAGGTCTCGTGTACCAGATCAGATCAGTGGCAGCTGCAAGTAAAAGCCCAACTGCTTCATCTTCTTTATGTCCCTGCACATGCATCTTGAGCTGTATTAAAAAGTACTCAGGAAAGGACAATTTTTGCACCACAGCTTTACCCTTAAAAGTAAATCAACATCAACAGCCTTTTGCTCAACAGCATAGCTCCTGAGAGCTGTACAAGGTCAGACGTGTCCCCTTCCTTTAGTGACAAAACCAGGTCAACACAACTGCCTACTTACTTCAATTACTTCCCAACAGCTAATCCCCTGGGAGCAACAGGAGGGCTGCAGTACTCACCGAGGTCAGTTTTTCAAGTCTAAAGCTTACCTGAATGTCCAAGTTGGCTTGACAACCAACAATTTGGCAGAAATTTGGGTTGGTGGAAGGAGGAGAGGCCAGGAAGAGAGGCAGTTGGATTTACAAAGCTCCCAGGTTTGTTCAAGGCAAAAATAGGAACTCCTTCCACTGACTCTGCAGATATACTTGGTCAGGAAAAAGACTGAATAAACCCAGGTCCACACAGCTATTTCCAAATTGCGACTGCTTTCAAAACAGCTTTTTAGTTATACCTGCAGGTAAGCCCCTACACATTGCATGGTGCTTTTCAGTTCTCCTATTTTCCTTGGCAGACAATTTTCTAACTACATCCTGCAAGAATGCTCCAAAAATGTAGACACATACATATTCTTGCATACAATTAAAATAATAACTAGTTCCCATGAAGGACGTACATCCAGGTATGTGAAACAAAAGCTGATGCAGACTAGCTGAACCTGAGGAATTAGGCAGGCATTCATTAAGGCACTGAAGCTACGCTGCTGGAAACAGCTTTTGCTCAAGGTCACTACTGAAGTTGTTTTAATATAATTAAGTTGAGTAGCATTTAGCATATTTTTAAAAAAGCTGATATGAAGCACAACAAGAAGGCCCACCTACAAACACAAATCCCAGTCTACCAGGGCTGTGCTGGGAGAGGGTTAACTGGGCTCTGCTGACACACCAAGGCAGCTCCATCATTGTCCCCTCCAAACAGGATGGAGAAGAAATGCCTCTTCAAAATAGCATCTCCTCCCCCTTGGTACCCGGGTAATGGCACACAAGAAGGAACTGGGAGAACAGCAACTGGGGAGGATAAAACAGCTCAGAATGTGTCTCAGGCCAAACCAAACAGATTTAATAACTTCCACGAATCTTATTCCAAACTGCATCTGACCTATTTTAGGCCTCACTGAGTTGACTATAATTAACTGTAATTTGTACAGATTTCAATTTAATACATGAACTGGCTTGCTAAAAAAAAAAAAAAAAATAAGAATTGAGGCAGAGCAATTTCTGAAGTTAAAAGCAGTCAGAAATCCATTTTTAAGTTAAAACATCAGACAAATACATTGTATATCTGGGGGATCTATATAATATATATAATATTCTTTCCAACACAACTCCAAGGTAAACGTTTTAACAGTGCTTTTATGCTGTCTCAAACCTTAGCACAAGGACAAAATGGCATTTTGTCATCTGAAAAGCTCTACCTGCCCTTCAATAAAAAAAAAAAAAAGCATGCTTTAAAACTGGTTTTAGTGCCAAGTGAGACCCTTGTATTTCAGAATTTGGTTTTGCTTCCTAATGCATTCTTAACACTTTCTGCAGACATTACAAGGATAGATGCAGAGTCACCTAAGGATGAGTGTAATGAAGAACCTGAAACAAAACAAGCATTTAATTGGCAAAACCCTACACTTCATTGCTCTTCTAAGCTTCCTCACCTCCATAAGCTTCCTGAGAACTACTCCCTTCAAAACAGTGTCTCCTGTAGATCCCTGGACCCCTACACCCCAGTACTTGGAATTAAAAAAGCACTGAGCCTCCTGTCTGTCATGGGCCACTGGGCTGAGGAGTTACTGAGCTGACCTGTGGGGCTGCCCCAGAGATCTTCCCTTAGGGGCTGCTTGGTAATGGGGGGAAACTGAGCCACGGGCTGGGCAGAGCAGCACTCTGGCCACTAGCTCCAAGCTACTGTGGCATCTACAGAGGGAAGAAAAGAGGAAAAAAAAAGAACCACAGCAAACAAAAAAACCCCACACCCGTTATGACCACGGAGCTTGGATGCTTCTCTCTGGGACAGCAACAAGCACCAGGAGATTCTGCCTGTAATCTTAAAAGCCTCGTATGAAAATTTGGCTTTTTTCCTTTGTCCTCACTTCCTCTGCAGAGGGCTATTACACCTTATCTTGGAAAACTTTGCACGAAGACCACACGATTAAAACGTGAATTTTGCTCTTACATAAAACATGAGTTTATTTAGGTTCCAATAAGATCCCCAGCCCCAGTGAGGCATCCACTTAATTTCAACCTTCCATCCTCTTCTCTCCTGTACTCCTTACACCAATATTTCCAGGCTCCTTCCCCTTCCCATCTGCCACCCTCAGTGTCACACCGAATCCCAGGAGCGAAGATAAATAGAAGAAAGTTCTGGTTCAGAAACTCGGGCAGACATTCCCCTAGGAAAAGAAAAAAAAAAGACCCACAAAAATAACTTCCAGCTCATTTATATCCAAGGGATTTCTTTTTCTCTCGCTTTCAGACACTCATATCTATGCTACAATATTTTACCTGTGCCTGAAGGTGAGCTATCACAAAATTCCTTTTAGAGTCAGTGTTACAAAGGAAAACAGAAGAAACCTACAAGGATTTTAATTAGAACGTGGCATATTGTGTATTTCCAAACAGATAAATCTTTCTGCTCTACACCTCCAATTTTGTTCCTTAAATGACATTTCTGTGCTTTGTATCCGTCCTGTGTTTGAAATTTGTATTTCTCTGGTAACTTCTGACATAGCCAGCAGTTTGTGGAGCAAAGAAGAATAAACCCATGAAAGCTTTTGTGAGGAAGGAAAGCAAAAAAAAAGACCAAAACCCCTCCCAGTGCCCTTATCTGTATCAGCACCTGCATAAAAACAGCCGCTGGATTTCACTCTGGCACATCCCTGCAATGAAAACAGCCACGTCTGCTTCAATAACCTCAGATTTTTGGCCAAAAGTTTTTCCCGCCTAATACTGCAAAGCCTGGCTGGGAACGGAGCCGCGGTGAGTTCAAATGCAAAGCTGGGCTGCTGGTTTTGCAGAAGAGGGAGGAGGAGGAGGAGGGATGGAAAGAGTGCTGGAAACGGAATCAGTAAGTAGTAGACGAGGTGACATTCAAGTAGAGGAGATGTAAAAGCCATAAAACACCCTTTTGACTTGACAAACGTCAACTTGACAGAGCCTAACTAATCACTGATGATGTGAAAACAGAGTTAGGAGTACTTGGAAGTATTAACTTTCCCCATGTAGTTGTCATTCCTACAGCCCAGAAAGAACCTTTTTGCCTCTCTGCAATTTAAATTGCACCCATTCTGCATTCGGCTTCCTAGAAAATTTTGCTCTAACTCAGGAAAACAGTGTTTTTCAGAGGAAAATGAGTTCCTAGCACTTCAGTAAATGAATAAATACAGCAAAGGGCACATGCAACTTCCCGCTTACGGGGTATTTAAAAGAAAGGCTTTGAATTCATTCTGGCATTTAAACAAAAAAGGCAACATCCATCAAAATAGTCACAAAGCTAAGAATGCACAAGCCATCAGTGAAGTAGAAAGTATCAGCAGAAAAGCACCAAGAGCTCCAAAGCCTCAACACTTCCTTAGCTCTGGGGCTGAACTGCAAAAACTACTCGGATCTGCCCTAAATCTGCCGTGCCCAAAGACGCCAGAGGATGCCCACAAAAAGGCAGAAAGCTCTGTTCATTTACAGAGCAACTTCACTTCCAAGCGCAGACAAGCTGAAAGGCAAGATTCAAGGGAGAGAGAAGGCAGGGCGCAGGAACAGCTGTATGACCCCAGATGTGCCCTACTTCTGAGCCCACAGCTTCTTCACACACACACACACAGTGCAGCAACGTGCCAGGACATGGGAGCAGATCCCTCCTAACGTGCCCAGAGCTCCTGCAGCAGTTCACCATCTGCTTCTGGTTCTGCTCTTCACTTCCACATCCCTTAGATACGGCAGGAAACGCCGTCCGGCCAAACGGTGCAACCGAAAGGTCCACTTCTATCCAAGCTGTCATCCCAAAGAAAGAAGAGTGTAAGGGGAACAGAACCACAAAAACATTAGGAAAAAAAAACCAAAACCAAACAACCCAGCACTGAAACAAGAAAATCCCCAGGACAGAGACAGGAATCAAAGGTTTTTTTTAAACAATTAATAGTACTGGAAAGGTAGTTTCCCTGCTTGTTCACTCCAAGAATTGTGCATCGTAGCACACTCTACATATTTGCTTGCAGAAGTATTTAATCAAAGGGGTGGTAGCTCAGAGTCATCCCTTGCCTAGAAAATGCTACTGATTGGGCTTTATCCAAAATGAAAAGTGTTAATTGTTTACACCGGCAGTAGAAGCAGCAGCAATCACTGCCATCCTCATTTTCTACCACTCCTCTACGGCTTTCAGTTTTTCCTGCTGCTGCTGCGGTAGCAGCTATTCCTCACCACTTGACACTCCTAAATTACATTAATTACTCTTGTTTCTGAGTGTTTTCTTATTCGTGAACATGCAGCCATCACCCCCCAAGCCCAGGGCTTGCTTAGTGGAGAATAACATCTCTTGAAAAGGACCATCATTGAAAACTGACTGGGGATTTTGGCCTTCTAGTAATATCCAGTTCTCAACTGGTACTTACTCGCCGAACTGGCTCCTTCACTGAAGTGAAATCCAGTTTTCAGCTATTTTTCTATGCTAGAGAGACTTACACGCCACACAGCGGCTGAGGCGCTGCGGAACTCAGACAACAGACATGCAAAAAGAACAGGTACCATTAATTTTTAACCATAAGGGGAGGTCACCAGAAAGGCTGCCTTTTTGAACACCACAGTAAAACCTCACGTTCTTCCGAACTGGCCGCGTGGTTTTCAACGAGCATTGCATTTTGCCCAAGCCACATTGACCACAATAACTGAAACTGTGGCTGGAAAATGGAAAAGTTTCACTTTGGTAAATATATTCATAGGAAATAAATAGTCATCCATTAAATAGAGACATAAACAATCACATTGCACTCTTCAGAGCTGTTCTGACTTGTCACAACTTAAAGGGCTTCTTCCCTCATGACAGGGGTCAGGTGAACTCTCGGTAACCACACGTGGATTCCCTGCTATGTTTTTTACCTTCCCGAGGAGTGAAAAGGCTGGAGACTCCTGGAACAGAAGAAGCCATTTAGATGGAGGCTGCAAAACCAGAGGAAAACATCAGCTTCCCAGTTCTGGAAAAGCAACGGAGTCACACACAGAGACATTGCTTGACAGCAGCAAGGGTAGGTGTCACTTCAGCCCTAGGGAACTCAGCTCCTCCAGCCTGAAATACTAATAAATGAGAGCTGCCCTCTCTCCCAAAAGTCCAACTTTATCTTGAATTATGGGAGGGGGGGGGGAAACCCAGACACTGACACTACAAATGCATCCCAGCTCAGCATGAAAAAACAATATAAAGTTTCAATCCCATGATTAATCTTAGTTCTACTTGCCCTGTACTGACCACTGAACTGTAGGACAATTATAAAGTCACCTTCACTGAACTTTGGCCCCTCAGATAAAGTAATATATATTAGAAATTATTGAATGCTTGTAACTCACCAACTACCTTTAATCTCCAACTTTGGATTAGGTTTCAAGGCAAAACCAGCTCTCTTGCCCCAACAGGCCCAGCACATTTGGAGAAACCTCCACTGTATTTCTCTGTGATGGTTTCTTCATGAGTACTGGGGACTCACACAGGGAAGAGAACCAAGCACAGCCGCTTTGAAAGCATGTGATCTGTTCCAACAAGCGAAATGGCCAATTCCACCACCCTGAGCTTGCCCGTGACCTCATCTACACTGGCCACCTTGGGCTCTCCTCCACAGCAGGCTTCAGCCAGAGGATGCTCAGGGATGCCAACTCCCCAGGTCAGGAAAGAAAGGAAAAGGGTGTCTCTGCTGGTTTGCTTCAGTTGCCGTACTTCACCTATGGAAATCGGGGCCATGAACACAGTCTCCGTTTACGGGAGAGCTATTACACCAACAATTTCAATCCCATCTCAGTCCCTGTAATCTCACCAGTTCCTCTCGAGAGGGGCAAAGGAGAATTTTCAGTGCTCCATGAGGTATGAGATCTTCTCTGAGAGGGGAGAAAATTAAGCGTTGATCGGCTATGAAATACTGTAGCCTTCTGGAACTCATTGGGGGTTTTTTTGTGTGGTTGGTTCAGAGATGGAGCAATGCTTCTTTTTTTTTTTCCTTGAGCTACACATTTATTAAAATTTGTGGCAGAGATTTAAATGCAAGCTACTCAACCCCAGATTGCATTTATAGTCCATGGAAAAAAATAAAACAAACCTAACACCACTGCTCAGGGGGGAATTAATTTTATCCTAAGGCAAGTATTAAAGAGATGTCAGCTTTATCACCCTTGGGAGGTGCTTATTTGTCTGCATCAGCCACAGAGGAAGCCCAGCCACAGCCATCCAGTTTTTAAATGCAGTACTTAGGGCAGATGAATCCTATCAGAGGAGGTGGTTTCTAACCCTGTTAAATCCAGGCCAGTGACTGGAACGTTGCTAGGAAAAGCTCCAGGATTCAATACAAGAAAAGGTCACTTCAGTTCCTTGTATAGACATGAAGGTGTCAATTTAACCTAGAATTAGGGTAGGATGGGGAAAAAAAAAATAAGAAAAAATAAAAAAATCAACCCACCCACCTAGTAAAAACCCAACCCAAAGGGGTTTTTTTCTTCTTGTTGTTGTTTTTCACTTTATACAAGTATAAAAACCTTCCAATTTAGGTTATGCACAGCTGAATTGAGTGGATTCCAAACACAGTAGCCATAAAGAGAAACAAAGCTTTGCAGGAGAACTTGTCTGCACAAAGTTATGTCCAGCATAGCTGGTATGCTGGCAAATTCAGTTATCAATGGACAAACCCCAGCTCATTCTTTGCCTCAAAATACTCTCCTTTATCCTAATTATATTCCAATATTTACTTTCATACTGAAAATATTAATTAGTTTTGCTTCCATCTGACCAAAGGGCAAATAATAAAGGTACACAAATGCTTGCCACTCGCTTCTCTCATGTCTTCAGCAACATCTCCCCCAGCTGCTGTCACATTACTCTGTTTATACAGGGGTTTCTTGAACGTTTTCTGAATAGGACAGGCATCTTTGTGAATTTGACTATAGACCCACAAAACAGCAGTGATGACTGAAAAAAAAAAATAAATATCTAAAATTAAACCCTTGCCATGGCAGGTAGGGGATAGCAGTTCTACCAGGTGAGGTCGGCAGCAGAGCAGTAAGTTGTTTAGCTTTAGTAGTTATATTCCTCAGATGCCTCTGAGGAAGCGTTACCGTCATTCTCCTCCTCCTCCTCCACATCCATCCCCCGTTGGCAAGATGATAGAAAATCCACACGATTCATAAAAGCCAAGAGGCAAATGAAGTGCCAATGCAGGAGCAGCAGAGGGAAAGCAGGGAGGATCAAGGACCTCCCTCTTGCTTTTTCAAGACAACAGACCCGACTTGGCTTTCTCCTTCTGCTGAAGGGCATCTAGACTAGAGAGAAACACTAAAAATGCACAAAACGAAGCAAAAAACACTCAGAAATAACCCCACTAATTTAATAGGGGGCTGAAAACCCCCAGACAGAACAATTGTTTTACAGAGAAAAGGCATTTTAGGGCACCTTAGAAATACAAAGATATGATTTTTAAAGCACAGAAGGGCCATAAAGGTTTCCTTTTCCCTTCTCCCCCCCACCTCCACCTAATCTCTCTCAGTTGTACACACACTGAAACATAGGAGCTTCAAAATACAATGAAACAATTGTGTGAAGGAACAAATCTGTTCTTTTTCTTCGTTAAAACAAAAAGGCAGAAGGGGAGACTGTTTGAAACACATTCCTAGATGAGAAAGCAAACCGGTTATTTGGTCCCAATGAGTCCTCTCAGCAGCACATTTTTGCTGCGCTGCGGAACCAGTTCCTCCTCACATCCCCAGCACCACACACAGCTGGGCAGAAGACATTCCCATCCCAAATCTCTTGATGTCAACCTTCCCATTTCTGCACAGCTGGACCTAAACCTTCAAGACCAGTATTACACCACGGGCAGGAAAATCCCAGCAGCGCTAAAAAACCCGTTACAGACTTCCACAGGATGAATGATCTCAGCAGCAATTCGCCCAAAGTGCCAGTCATCCAAAGCCTGCTGCCTGACAAATGTTCCATGGAAGAAGTATTCCAGGAGTCCAAGATAGATGGGAATTCTTTTAACGTTCCTGACAGAGAGCAAAACCACAGCGCTAGCAACAAAAAGGGACTTTTTTTGATCATAGGAAAGAACCCGAGATTTAGCGCAGTCCACTGAAAAATGATTAAAGAAAAAATCGATCACCTAAACCACAAAGCTGATGACAAAAGCAAAAGAGCATGAAGAAATTGAGGAAAAAAAGTCACCCCCTGCACATTATTCGTAAGATTTAAACATACCTTCTTCGTTAAGAAGATCTGGTACTCAAATTTGTAAAACCTATTAAATTAGTTCACTGTCAGGAGCTGTTCCTCATGAACTGATAAAGCACCCTAACTCAAAGACAGCAGTGAAAAATTGTGATACACAAGGTTTTTCCCCAAAGCTTAAGCCTTAGCCTCATCCCCTCCTACCAACCCCTTAAGGACAGAAAACAGAACAGCGCAGTTCTTTGGCCACAGCAGCAGCAACTTCAAAACAAATAAATAAAACAAAGAGGGAGATAAGCAAGATGTTGTCTTCCTCATCAAAATATCTTCAGTCATAAATTGCTTTCCTTTTTCAGAGACACCTGAAGACAGGTCTCAGTGTGATTTTAACCTCTTACTGCACGGTCATACTCAACTCCAGTACAGGTAAATACAACTAAGGGATTTGATGGGACCCTTGAAATGCATTGGATAAAGGCACTGAAAGGATCCACTGCTTGCAGAGGAACTGTTCTTCTGGTGCTTCTCGAAGATGAGACACTCAATTCTCACCACCAGTAACACCCAAAAGTACCCGTGCCCATAACATAGTCTCATTGTTCACACCTACGTGTGTGTCTGTGTGTGCACTGCAGTTACTTTCTTTCAATAGGTAAATATAAACAAAACGTAGGATTCAGTGTGGGCACCAAAAAACATTTATAGAAATTGAGGTTGCATTTAGAAAACCCTGATGTGCAATTATGGCATCCTCGTGCCCTACACAGAGCCCACACTCACACGTAGGTACACAAACCTGGTCTCAAACTCCTCTGTAATTAAATCAGATTGCTATACTACACAATTCCAGCTTCGGTGTTTCATGCTTTTTGGGTTTAAGGCTAAGGAAAAAAAAAAAACCAGAAGATACAGGTAAGTACTCACCACACAGAGCTGTATTTACTACTCAGATGTTGAGCATGTAGTTAGAGAACATCCTTCCTGCCTTTTAAAAAGGGTAGGAGTAAAAAAGGGTATGTGGGGAAGCAAGATGTTCAAAATAACTCCTTGGGGTAGGGGGGGAAATGAAACAGAAAAATACAAACACAAATACTACTTCATTGATTCACCTGAGAATCAGAACTTATTTCATATTTCCAGACACCCACATTGGAGCCATGAATCACTGTATTTTCTGGTGGAAAGCCAGCGCTGCGGCACGTTACTCCGACAATATTGATGCCTCGGTGCTCCGTATTTTACAGATAAAGGGATTCATTCAAAAAATAAACAACTTGGGGGAAGAGGGGGAGCCTAGGCGAGGTGATCCTCAAAAGAAAACTCTGCACAGTAACAGCTCATGTAGAATTCAAAGCCTGCTGAAAACACAGCAAGGGAACAGTTGATCCATCGGGAGAACCGTGTCTGCAACAGGACATTTCTCAGCTTCCCTCCCCAGTGTCCTCTTCGGAGTGAAACTTCACTTCTGCAGCCTTCCCCCAGAGGCTGCCTCTCTTCTCATGACAGCTCATACAGAAGAAAGGTCATTAGTTGTTTTTCTTTTATTGATTTCGTTCTGCTTGAACATCTGTTTGCTTCTCTCTGAAAGGATGTAGTTATTCACATACAATCTACTAATCTATACACCCCAGTTCAAACTGTTTCCAAACTGAAAATCCTTGGCATCATAGGAAGAAAAGGGAGCAACTGCTCCTCACTCAGGTGAAATTATTTTAAGAGAACACCATGCCTGTTCTGGGACTCTCACCATTTCTCCCTTGATTTTACGAGACCTAAAATAAGCTCAACGCACAACTGAAATACATAGTCATTGTATGGCCACCTGCAGAAAATGACATCAGAATGACATTTCAAACCCCGGCAGCCACGTACGAAGCCAGACCCTCGAGCAAACAGAAAGCTCTGTCTTTTCAGAGAGCATTTCACCTGTGATTAATTTGCTCAGAGACAGTCATACACCGCATCAGCTGTTTTGAGAAGTTCCTGCTGAGTTCAGCGATGGTAAATCAAACCCACGGTGGTCACATAAGGGCAATCTCATTCAAAAGACAACTTTGACTTGCTCACAGCCGTTGAGTGCACTAGGAAGGCCATGACACTCTCAAAAGCAGATCTTGGAGGATTAACACTCTGTATGAGAAAGTTTGGCTGCTCTTGCACTACTGCAGAGATGCTTCCTTTGACCAACAGTTCCTCTGCCTCAGCCCTGCACCCTGGGTAAGGTTTCCACAACTACAGCAGAAAGGGTATCTCAAAAAGCAAAGCACACACACACATACACACACAGGGTGGCAGGCAAACAGCCAACAGCCAAGTGTTTGTAAACAGTCAATGGCAACAGTAAAAGTGGAAGAGAGAAATCTGACAATTCCCATTATAGCCCGTGTCACACCACAGTGTGTGAGAGCATCACAGCCTTTTAAAGGCCTTCATCCCAGTCAGGCAATTCCCTGTTACCATCCCCGGATGGCAAAGTCCACAGAGTTTCTTATCTCAGCAAAGACAACCATGGTGATGGAATAAACCAGGTTGAAAATTAAGGCCTTGTTTACCTGAAGCACAGGGTCCACTCTCCCAGCCCACACCCCCTTACGGCAACGCGCAATGGGGTCATTAAAAAAATGCTGCGGTTCTGTCTCCTTTGGAGTGTTTTTAACACCTCCCTGAAGAAAGCACAACAGTGTACAGACTAATGGATGGAAACTAGCTGTCAGCATGTCACCTAAATGACAGGGAGAAGCATGCCACTCGCCTGCCTCCGTGAGAACAGCTGGAGCTCTGTGGCCCGGGAATCGCAGGAGAAGGAACACCTTGCCGTGGTATGTGCCGTTAAACAGGGCTATTTTCATTTCACCTGCAGCTTTTTCATTTCCATCGTGACATTAAGCACCGCTCAGATGACAGAGGTTGTTTATTTTTCAATGTAAGTGTCGTTAGAGAGTTGCACTGTCATTTCTGCTAATTACAAAGGACTCCGCAGTTGCCTCATTGCTACTGCACAAACCAGGAGTACGCATCGTCTCTCACCAATTCCCACACCTTCCCCCCCCTTCAAATTATTAATAGAACTTTATATCTTAGCCTTGAAAGATCTTCTGCTCTTCTCCCTAGACAAGGGACTTGTCTCGTGTTGTAAAGGATTCTACCACAGAGTCCCTTTTTGCACCATGGCCTCAGTGTTGGAGCGGAGAAGCACATCTGCCCCTCATTAGCGGTGTAATGAGGAACTGGTGAATGTGTTCTCTCTAAAACATCCATAAAATTCACACTAAATAATGAAATTGCCTTTTAAAAATGGGGGGTAGGTCGTTCAGTCATTCTGAAAACCTGACCAAAAAAAAACTTAAAAAGCTTCCTGTAGCGTTTTTGAGTCAATCACCAGAATTTTTCCTGAACTCCCCCAAACAACTCACTGCAGGAAAGCCCTGCTCCCGAGAAAGCAATGATTAGCACTGGTCTCTCACTTTTGTTTTGTTGGTTTTTTTTAAAGCATCAGAGCTTGAAAAATACTACAGCTAAAAAATAAAGCCAATAATATCAGAGACACCCCCATAAGGCCTGCTAACTGAGAAAGCACCAGATCTACATGAGTACATACGCTACCAGAAAAGCCTAGTAATCCCAGTAATTCCAGTATCTCTGCTAGATTTAAATATTAATGCTATACATAACTCAATATATGGCATTTTAGAATTTCAGCAATAGATTCTTGCAGCTAGAGTTACATGACAAGGACAGTGCAAAGCAGTTATCAGCACAATCTTATAGCTTTGTGCCTTATTTCCATGAAATACATTGGTTGGCTGGTCCAAGGCCTTTCAAGATCCGCAGGGATGGGGGCTGTAAGTTGGGTTTGGGGTTGGTTTTGTTGTGGGGTTTTTATATATATTTTATCTTTGTATCTTTTCTTTTTTTAAAAAAAAAGGATATGGCTCCAAACCTGTGGTCAGGAAGAAAGAGAAGTTTTGCCTCCTCCGTATTTGCTGGCACTCTGAGATAGTTAATGATGCTGTAGAAGCCTCTAGTTAATTACTGAGAGTAATGTCTAATCTTGAGGGCATCTCGTAACTGTAAGGCCTCTCTAAACCACACAAACACAGTTGACTAGCAAACACAAGGTTAGCTATAAATAAATAAATAAAAAATACAGAAACCTCGAGACTCACACCTACACCTCGTTATTACAACCTGAATTTACTACCTACTACCGTCTGGCACTGAAAAATATATGGAATAAAGACAATTCATTCTTATTGGCAACACAAAATACTCTTCAGAGCCTGTAAAGCCCAGGTGAGCATTGGAAACGCTGCCTGACTGAGGCTGGGAAAGGATGCAGAATAGTTATGGTTTCTGGAGAGCAACATACATCCACTTTCTCTTCAGCAGGTAATTTGAAACATGTTCAGGCAAAAAGGCTTTTGCCATGTCTCATCTTGCCTGTTCAAGGCCTTCCAGCTGTGCTGCTATACCTGTATATTAAGCAATCACCACGTAAAAGGGAGTTTTCTTTGTACTTAATGAGCAACGTTTATCATATGGCGTTCCAATTTGGTTTTTTCTACAGTTTGTCCCTCCTAGGGACAAGGTCAATGACAAGGAGGGGCCAAAAATAGCTGTTCCCCTTCCATAGAAAACAAATAGCTATTAAAGGCACCGAGTTGTCCACCCACATTTCAGGCAGTTTGAAAAGATTTAGTGTATTACTTTGTGCTGATCTTGTCAAACCTCTTTGGAGCTGTCAGGAAACAGCAGCCGTCTGTCTGTCTCGGGGAACCAGGCCTCCAAGAGTGCAGAGCACCCCGAATTCCAGGTAATGCCCAGGGGTCAGGAGGGACTTGGCACCTCCAGTATGAACCAGCAGAGGATCCTTTTCCCATTTCTGCTCACTGATGGCTCATTTTGCTTTACAGCCTGCATTTCCTCCTAGTCATTAGGACGAGCCTGCCTCTCCTCAACATACCCACCCCTCCCAGCCTCAGGCCTCCGATTCATTTCACTTGCCTCTCCCTCTCCTCATCCTACCCACAACCATCTCCTCAGTTGTGATCGGACTTCACACCGCATACACTGCCTTCCAGTACCCAGCTGAGAGCTGGGAGAGGTAAACCCGGCTGAAAACAGGATAGAGAGGTTGTGCAAGGACCAAACATGAGTGCTATGACGCATCCAGCAGAGCTAAGGCTGAGGATTGCTCTTAGAAGAGTTTTAAGTTAGCTGTGAAAGTGAGCCAAATATCTTTTCTTTTTTTATGAACTGTCCCTTCACTACAATCATGAAAAGGACCAAACCCAGCCAAAAAAGCAAAATCCTGAAGCACTGTATGACGGGTCAAAATTGGAACTCCCCAACAGAGCCAGATTTAAAGAAAACAAAACCAAAACACAACAACCCAAACCAGCATGTTTTGTTTGGAGTAGTCACTCAGAACTGAGAAAATGCTGTGGAAATCGCTGCAAATCAGGAAACGCACCTTTCCTGGTTCCATTTATTACCAACATTATAATGACACCAGCAGGATTCTTGTTAGAAAACGAAAATAACTTCAGCAGAGCAGAGCACAGTTCAAGAATCTCTTGTCAGTTCCTGTTTCAAGCTTTAGACCCATTTCTTGTTTGCATGGGAAAGGCTTTGCTGAGCATCTTTACTTCCCAATAACTTCAAATGTTTACAGGCTTTCTCCTTTGTGCTGTTGCTTCTTCATGTCCAGAACGGAGACAGCTCCCTTCTTGTTTCATTTCGGAGCACGATTTGCAGCTCTAGTAATTACAAAACACTGACTTCAGCAAATAAAACATATACATAGAAGTAACTGCATGATCTTCCTCTATACATGCTTTTTACTCCTTCCCCCGGCAGACAAAACTGGCACCTGACTGTGGTCAACCAGGAGAACAGCAAGAATTCAGCACACCCCACATCCGCTGCACACAGAAGGCTGAGGAGTCATCGTCTGTCATAAAAGGGGGCATTGAAAAATAAAGATTTTTAAATCCCTATCTGCAATTTGGCTTGGTTTAAATTGTTTCCGAGGCAAAAATCCCAACTCTCCAGAAATAATTTGCTTCACAATGATCAGGCAATCTTAAAAGGCACGGTGTGATGATCTCAAGAAAAGGGACCACTTCGTCAGAGGCAAGGAAATTACCCCAACTTTAACTTCTGTTTACCAGCACCTTTAACAAGGTGCTTCTTGCTCAAATCAGCGATTCAGCACTAAGCTGGTTTGCAGAGCAGAAAATTAAAGAAGTGTCTAGGGATAAATATTCTTCATAGAATTGAAACTGAGAAAAGAAACAGAAAGCCAGTAATAATAATCTACGGTCTTACTATTAATCATTTGCACAGCAGCACCGTTTGAGATACATCATTTAATGGGGCATTCCTTTAAACAACGACAATAATTTCTTTCCAAGACTAATAAAGACATTGTAGGCAAGATGATGGCTTTCCTTCCTCAGCTCAGGCAGGACTAATCCTACAATGAAACCTTTCAGCCTTATCCTTCAGGGCGCATCTCAAGCCACTGAAGCTTGCAAAAAAATAAATAAAAAAAGGCCATTCCTGCCACCAGAATTAGGCTGTAAAGGACCCAAGAGTATTTTCCTCTCAAGTCCTATTTCAAGGCCTGTCCTGAATTGGAAATCAACAGTCCTTTATAGAGATGCTCCATCTCTCCCCCAGAGGGTACCATAATCAAACAGGATAGATAAGGTCCCACAAAAGCTCTTACTTTATAAAAGTGGACTTCTTCCACAAGCTCCTGAGGATGACAGGGACGTATTCCCTGCCCAGCAGTGACACAATGCTCATTTTAACAGGCTCACAGCACACACCAGAGCCCCAAATTTAACTTTCCAGTATTTACAACTTCACTCCGTTCTGAAAAATACATTAAAATTGCTTTTTCATCACAGTTAGCTCTTCTCCCACCCTGTCCCAATCCCCATCCATTTCTGCCTCATGAAGCAACCTCAGGTGTTGTGCTTCCCCGTTCTAAACTCAAAACAGCACAAAAAAGACCCCATTCCCAGCTCTGACAGAGCTGTGCCATACCCTTCTACCATCTTAATTAACAAAAGTCAAAAGTCTGGTAAAAAAGGTAAGACAGATGCAGGCTTTTAAAAGTGCTGAGATCTCCAAAAGCATGTCATAGCAGGACATATACTTTCAGGTACACAAAGATACTTTCTTCTCTACAGTCTGTATCCGCAGGAGGCGAGGCATTTTTCTGCCATCTGTAGCTTGTTCACTTCTTCCCTTACCACTTGGGTTTTAGAGGGAAGCACCACTCACAACATCAACCATTTTCTCTCCTACTGCACAGCTGAGGTACACTGTTCTGTTTTTGTTGTTCTTTTATCTGGCCAAAACACTCTTCACCCAAGATCCTTCATCCACCTCTAATGCTTCTAGCAGAAAAAAATAAATATATATATATATATTTATAATCCAACTTGCTCTTGCATTGTCATGTCCCCACTGAAATACAAAACAATAAAAATAACCCTATTGTCACACATCTATCCCTTCCTCCAACAGCCTTCTGAACATCATCTACTCATCCATATTTGCACTAAAGCTTTTAATCTCACATTTCACTTGTTCTTGCAAACCCCTCCCTGTGAGTTTCCTGCCCCGTTCCATTCCTTCCCTCCAGCACTTCTCAAAACCCTGCATTGCTAAAAACTTGATGGCTGTGACATTTCCACTCTCTGCCACTATTTACTGACAGTAAATAATCTGTTTACGAGCTTCTGGTACCATTTCCATTACACGATGTCCACAATGCTAAAGCTTTGGGTGAAGTTTCTGCAGAAAAGATTCCAGGCTCTGGAACTTTCTACTTAATGCAAACACTCCCACTGAAGCAGTAATTATAATTCTCTCTTGATGTTTCACCAAGAACTTGAGATGACAAGTACTCTCTCCAAGAGCTCAAAAAAATTCACTCTATAATTCAGCATAACAGAAGTCATGCCAGAATATACGGTGGGGGGGGAAAGCCCAACCACCCAACAAAAGTTTAAGTTTGTGAGTTTAAAAAGCAAGGGGCCACTAACCAGACAAGTACAGAATTGGGCTCGTCACATTTATCAAGTTCAAAGTATTACCTAAAGCCAGGCATGGCACAGGATGACATTTTGCAGTCTTTCCTATAAAACCCTCCCTTCATAACTCAATCCTGATTTATGACACAGCCTGCTATTCCAGCGTAGCTTTGAAGTACGCCAGAGGTGCTTTATTCCAATGAAGGGTAAAAGGAAAAAAAGCAAAGGCAAAACATTCACCATTCATCCTCTTAAGAAAGAGAGGGTTAAACCCCTTCATTTTCAACCTAACAGGATGAAACGGGCGAATGCACCTCTACAGACCAAAGTCTTGAAGAGGGGGAGAAAATTGCCCGCTGACTTTTCTCGGCAAGGTCCAGAGTCGGGAAAGTCGTTCGTGATTCCACTTCCGACACAATCACAACAAAAATGCCACCTTCACAAGCTGCACAAAGGAGCTGATTCAGGGTGAGGGGGGAAAAAAAAAAAAAGAAGAATAATCTGAAAAAGATGCAGTCTAATTTACTGTTCCCCAAAGTTCCAGTCTGTCACTCTTCCTGCTCTAAATATAACCCGCAAAATCTGATTTAAATAATTTGTAAATAAATGTGGAAGCCCTTCCCCATCTGCAGCTTAATTGGTGACTCATTTCACAGCATTGCTAAAGGACTTGTGCTCTCTTCCCTTCTTCCTCCCGCTAAATTCATCACTACATTCTGCTGCTTTGCCATTAAGCTTTACCATGCAAGCAGTGTCTTTCCCTCATCTGTTACCATGGCAGCCCCAAGAAACAGAATGCAGCCTTCACAAAAAGATTACTTCCCCCTCCCTTTAATTTATTTTTATGCAAGTAACCTGCTGAGAGCTGACAATAGCAATGACTCCACCTTCACAATACAGCAAAGGAGGTGGGTTTTTTTAATTTGGTTTTTTTACACACAGGGGCTACAAAAAAAATAATTAA
This sequence comes from Nycticryphes semicollaris, assembly GCA_013400055.1. Lineage (NCBI taxonomy): Eukaryota > Metazoa > Chordata > Aves > Charadriiformes > Rostratulidae > Nycticryphes > Nycticryphes semicollaris. The sequence goes on along the minus strand of VXBJ01005515.1, from coordinate 735,817 downwards.
AATTCCTCTGGAGGGGGAAAAAAAAAATACCCTGAACTCTTCAGGGTTAAGAAAATGCAGTAGCAGATCTGGACAGGATTCTGATTTGGAATTGAGAGTGTAAGGGGTGGCAAGAGGCTCGACACGTGCACTGCTTGAGTATTGCTCTCCAGAAAACTTTTCAGCAGAACTATTAGAACCAGTGAGAAGCTGAACTGTGAAAAATACCTAATTCCGAGCGTTTACTTTTAATAAATAAAATAAACTGAGAAAGAGGGAAAGCAAGTAACTAGGAAAAGATTCCTAAATAAAAGTAAAGCTCTTTGAAACATACCTGAAGCGTTGGTTACATACACAAGCTGAATTCCTGCAAGAATTACTTGTGTTAAATAAGCTTCCTTAATCCAAACCTGAAGTCAGGTCCAGTCAACACCAATCAGGGTCCACAGCCACCGGAGAAGGTTGAGGTCTGGATGTATGGCCTTCCACCAGGAAGGCAGTCTGTGGGTTGAGGTCCAGATGTGTGGCCTCTGGAGACAGCCACAGGCATGGCTGTGGACTAGCAGAAGACCACACTGTTGGAGACTGAGTGAGACCTAAAGGCTGGACTTCCTGGCCCCATAGGTGTGGGTGGAGGTCCCAGGTGAGACTGGTCAGGGCCACTAAGGCTTATTAGTGACTTGAGGGCCCCAACTGGTTAATGAACAGGTGTAAAAAGGCAGGTATAGCCTTTACAAATTTACAATTTGTAAATTCATCAACACTATTTAACAATTCTTTATGTAAATCTATTCATAACATGTGCACTTAGTGGTTCTTCAGAGATTACTCTACAGATATAAAGATATCCATACAGCCCTATGCTATCATGACACAATTTTTACAAAACACAAAGGACTAACTCCTCCACTAGTTTTAGCTCCACTAAAAAAATCCATAAAGATAAAACAGTTTAAGCTACCTGGCCTCTGAAATTCACTGGGGTTTGATCACCTTTACAGACTGGGAGGAGGACCAGACCTTCAGACACAGTTAGATTAAGTTTTTTACGTTAAATAATAACCTAGTGATGATTTTTGGATGGATGCATCATTAGAGAGAGAGATGATGCCTCCAGTGCAGTGATCCACAGTGCCATTGTTGGAAAGCTTCTGTTTCCTTCGGTTGTCCTCTTCAGTCTGCCATTATTCCATGTAAATCAAGGAAGATGAGACAGCAACACCCTCAGCTAAATTCCATGTCATTCCTCTGCCCCTATTACCACCTGGACCCACACTGCATCCCACTCTTTCTATGCTGCCCTTCAGGGGGAAGATGGAACTTAACCAATGGGAAACAATAAAGGAAAACGAGGATAACCTTTCCATTACAGAAGAAAACAGTCAACCTGGATTCTAGCTAAAAAAACCCCACCCAAGTAACAGCTGGATCTTTATGAAACTTCCTCAGAGTTCCTCCTGCAAACACAGAATTGCAGCTGCCAAAAAGCTGGGGACAAACCGCATCAACGAGGTGAACAGGTGACACCGCCTGAAACGTGGCACAATAAATGCTGATTATTCTCAATGCAATCAACTTACCTCCTACCCTGTAACTGTACTGCTTCCCAAAGCCACAGCAACAACACAAAGGGAAAGAAATAGAAGGAAACTTCATTTGAATTCAAAGAAGTGGCAAAACATCAAGTGCTGAGACACGGCATGGACCTGCCAACATGTTTTTACCCACGTGCCTAGCGTTGGTTGTGAAAAAGAGGGGCACCTTCAGCTTTCGGTTAAGAATGGCATCTTCACCCCTAAAAACTATATGCAGGCCTCAAAGACATATACAAAAGTCATTTTGAAATGCTCAGTTTTCAGGATGCAAGCATTATATTTCCATCTAAAGATCTTTAAAGATCTTAGAAACTTTACCCAATTGGACTTGGCAATTTCTTTCCTGTTTTGGGGAGGGATATTGATTGGATGGGGATTTTTTTTGCAACCCCTCCTTCCCAGGTGAAGATAATCAACTCCCAGGAAGAGCTGCCCAAAATCATGAAGCAATTCACCAGTAAGTTCAGGTCTGTAATTCATACCTGACTTCCAGCTCTGAGTTTCCATCAAAAGAAATACCCATTTTTGAGACTAACTCGTCTGTTTATTTTGCAGCTCAAATTTGTGATGCATAAAGCACTGACATTTGTTTCGGTGTTTAAAAATCAGATGGTCTTAGTGAAAGGAATACACATCTTGTGTTAAAAAACACCTTAGCATGTTAGCCTTTATTAGTAGTTAATAATATTTAACAGCATATTCAGGACTGTGCCATCCATGAAACACCAGGATTCTGTCAAAGACCTTAATTTACACAAAAGGGGGAAGACAAGCCACACTTTTCTACCCTCACCCCAAAGGGCAATGGGTTGAGACTTCACTGGGGAGAACCGACGGGAACACGTTCCAACTCCTGCTCCAGCACTAAAGTCACCACTGCAAAGTTTTAAATACATTTTTTTCATGCACTTTGAAAAAAACTTCAAGATAAAATGGAGATAAAAAGTCAGAATCTAAAATACTAGGAAAGAAATATTTTTTAAAAATATGACAAAAAGTCTTGGGGGGGAGGGGAATTAGACATAGGCATCTTCTGCAGCTTCACCAAGATGGACTCCTGTGGTTGTTTTATTAAGTCATATTGAAAATCTGAAGCTATGTCACCTTGTTAAGGAGCATTCCAATGATTTAAGTGTCTTACAATTAAGTAGTTTTTCCTTCAGCTTCTTACACAGGTATGAAAGGCCTTTAAACCAAAGCAGGAAGAGCTGAGAAAGAGACCATCAACTATTATATGGTGGGGAGCAATTCTCTAACCTTTCTTTGGCCAAATTCCACTGAAACAGGTCTGTGTAATTTTGAGTACTTACTCCAGTTAAATATCTATGTTTTAGATAAAAGTCAATGCCAAGATAAATTAACTCCTGGGCATCACTTGGCCAACAATGATGATGCTGTGAAGTTGGAATAGATTTTAAACATCAACCTGGGAATAAAGAGAGGACTGATTTGCCAGCCCAGAAATTTATTTTTCAGGAGGGAAATTTGTTCTTTTGTTCATACTTCCCTTTGGAACTGCCTGCAGTTACTGGTCTCTCCACTATTTAATTCTAAGTATCAAATACACAACGTATGAATTAAAAATACTCCCCAAAGAAAAATGGTTTTAGCATTTCCTGTTGCAGGTCTTCCAACTAACCAATTTCTTTAGCAGCTCAATTAGAGAAAACCTTTGAAAGGGCAAATAAATTTGGCATGATTAGTTGCCAATAAGGACAACGCCGTAGCTTTTAAAAACAGAACGTGTGCAAGACAGAAATCACAAAAGATAAGATGCTCAGATTTTTATATTTGAAGTAAAACAGAGAAGTGTTTTCTTCCCAAGCCCCCAGGCCCCATGTACCAAGATACACATTCGCTTTTACAAGCGGACGGGAGTCCCTGTACTTCTATGCATTCCTGATTCGATCCAACTCAGAGAAAGGTTTTCACATACACGAGTGTGCACACAGGCACATGAAAAAAGAACGTGTGAAGACCTCGTTTATGTCAAGTGCTGGAGATCAATGAGGGAAAAGGAATTTCATGCATTAAACAAAAATTATTGCAAGTCCCAGAATAAATATTTGCAGCTGAAATAAGCACATGATCAAAATTACAATCCCCTCTTTGCCCACAAAGCAGAGTTTGTTTTGATGTCACCAGCAGCAGCTGGAGAAGAGTCAGGAAAGAAAGGAAATTCACAGATTTTTTTCTTTTTCCATGCCATAATTCATTTTTCTATTAATCCTGTGTGCCTGTTTCTTTGTGGTCTTTGAAATATAGTTCAGCAGAAGCAGAGTTGAATGCTAAACTGTATAACAATATTGAGGATTCTCTACTCAATATGTATTTCGTATATATAGTGTGCATATATATATATATGCACACTATATATATGGTCTTACATGTTTTTTTCTGTAACTAAGGCCAACTCTGTGCTCTGACATACCATCAATTGCCACCACTGTTGTGGTCTAACATCCCCATTGCAACACGGCTCACAGAGATATGTCTTCAAAGTTAATCATAAAACCAGTTCATATTTCCAATATATTAGCTTCAGAGCATAAATTATTCCACCTTACCAGAAGTGTTTTAACACCATGATTTATTCAGTGTGAATATATGGTGAAACATCCTGAATTGCCAAAAATGCTTAAATAAAATGGACTATTAAAAGCTAATTCCATTGCACACTAACACACATTTGAGTAACTTAATGATATGGTAACTCCAATGAAACCTAAAGACACACCAGCCTTGAGGATGTAAGCACTAAGAGCAAGTACATTATCCTGGCTCTACTACCCACTTCCATTTGTGCTTGCCAAATGCATGGGGCCAATTCACACCAACAACACATATAATGTAGGGCTGTTCTCAAAGGAATTCAAAGAGACAAGTATGCTCTTTTGCAATTCAATAAACCACTTTTTTCTCACGCTCAAGTGGTGACCTCCTCTTAAATACAACAGTTGCAGAAGAGAAGGTGTGGGCCAAAATCCAGCGTTTGTCAGATAAAATTTAAAGAGGCAATGTAAGCCTCAAAATTTTGTTTATATAAAAAAAGAAAAGCCCAGGAGCTATTGCTACGGCCTAAGAGACCAATGTCTGAGGCTCAGTGAAGACAAACTCAAAACAGATTTTCAGGATCCATTGAGGAATGCACTCATGGTGCATAACTACACAGCAACATAGCAACATGGTGGCCACATGTACTCCCAGTTGCCTACTGGATGCACTCTTGAACAACTGGAATGGGAGTCTCAGATCAGAAGTACGTACCTAGTTCTAACACCGATTACGCTGAATTTTACCAAAAATGCTCCTGCAGGCCTGTAAAATGGGACCAATAATACTTTGTCACCTACACAAAGAGCTTCGCAATCTGTGGCCGAGTAGCACAATATGTGATTCAAGCACTGTCTACTACAGGGGTCCTACCATGAGTCAATGAGGATCACAGCTTTGCTGGGGAGGAAAAAAAAAACTATATGCTTTCACCTGGTTAGGAAGGAGAAAGTTTGAAAGAGACAGAACAACTTCTTACGGGTGGTAAGAGGCCATAACCTTGAGTGCACGCTACTGCAGGAGAAAGTCATCCTCAATTTGCAGGCAGAGCAAGGCCACAGAGAAGTAGCAGAAGGTCAGCACAGTGGAGTCTCTCAAACATGGCATGTTTCTGACCTAAACTGCCTCTCAACTTACCACACTGGGGATGCGTGTTCCGAGACATGCTTTACCTGCTCAGATAATTTCCCAAACAATTTTTCCACATTTAACCTTTGTAAAGTCATTTCTACGAAGTTCAGTGCGGACAGAGATGGGGAATAACTACCAGGTTTCTTTATCTGAAAAAAAATAATAATCTAAATCTTAAAAGGCAGACCAAAAGGAATAATCAAGATGCAAAACAAGCACAGAGAAAGTGCCCTTTTCATCTAGAAGTAGAGTGGAATGGGTTAGAATTCACAAAATGCAATAATATTCTGTTTTTCAGCTCATTTCATCTCAGCATATGCTTTAAGTTAGACACATAAGTTCCTTTGACATCCATGGGGCTGGGTTGTGCTGACGGTTCCGCAACAGTTGGAACACTGTCCTTAATCAAGGGCATCCACAACTTCAATGAGCAGTGTTTATGACGCAAATTGTTGCTGAAATGTTTGGTTCTCTGCATCTCCAGAAGTGTGAAGGTTTGCAAACACAACTGTAGCAAGACCTACTAGACTTTAGAGCGTTCTCTTTTCCCATGTAGTCATTGTGGCTCAGCAGAATCCATCCTCACGTCTGGCAACCGCAGGTCTCCAAGCCTGTCAAGCGCACACTGGGGCTGGTTGGCTTCTCTTCTACGGCAGAGAAACTACGCAAAGGGGTTTGGAAGATGCATTTTAAAACCAAGATGCTTAAATAAGCCTATTTAGACACAGCAAGCCTGTTTATTAGCAAGAAAGAAAAGCAATCAGAGCAAAGGAAAAACTCTTTAAAGAAAACCATGTCGGCCTGTCAGGAAGAACACCGCTCTGAAGTCTTGTTGGACACAAATACAAGATTCTGATGACAGGGATTATCTTACTTTTTTTCCTGAAGTGCTGTTAAAAATGTTATTTCCGCCCAGAGCTGCATTTTAAAGTTAGCGAACGTACAAATTATGTGAAAGAGCTCAATTAAAGGATTCAAAACGCTCATTAATGAAGGCTGACGGATTTATAACTGACCTGTCGTGAAATACAAATAGCTTCACTGCAAGCACACACGCTGGTTTCAAGAGACCACACATTGCTCAAACGTCCTCAGTCACAAATGATTCATTCAGCCAGTGCATCAAAAATAAAAAATCCTTCATCAGTTCAGGTTCATCATCTCAAATAATATTCTATACCGTGTAGGAGTCCTCACGTCACCTGTTACAATGACTTACTTACACAGGAGCCAGAGAAATGATCCATTCAGTCAACTATTACAACTGCCTGATCTCTTTTTCTCTCTCTCTTTTCTTTTTTTTTTTTTAAGCAGAAAAGCTTTATTTAGGACATTTCAACTACAAATGAAGGCACCGTGTTTTACAGGTTAGCTGGTAACTCCTTGAAGCTTTCAGTAAAGTAACAAGAAGGAAAAAAAAACCAAAGCACTTACATGAACATCAGAGGTGCAGAAAATTAACTCATTTTTAAAACTACCTTGACCCAGGGAGGTTTTTCTACTCCATCATTTCAAGCCCTGTCACTTTCAGTACATTAAGTTCTGCAAACCTCACATCATGAGCCATAATGAATGCTTTTTCCCCCCTTAAAAAAAAAGGAAAAAATAAATTTAAAAGCAGCCTGCAAGAGTGGTGCTTTACCTGTTGTAAAAAGAAATGTAATCAACTATCATCAGCACCCATGGAAAATGAAAATTTGTTTTTTAAGAATTATCTCCAAAAGGTAGATAATTCCCCCAAGGGGCAAAATATAAATGAATAAAAAGTATTTGTAGTGTCTTGGTTAACACACCAAAGATTTAAGCTGTCAGCAAATCTCTTTTCTTGCTGGGGGTGTTTTTGGTGTTTTTCCTGAGAGACTGGAATTCCCTCCAACACGGTTCTCCCGTGTTTATCTCCATTCCAGCCCTCGGGAAACCTTGGTGACACCGTTGCCAAGCTCAGTGTTGGTTCTGCAAGACGTTGCCTGCTCCTTTCCAAACGTCCAAGCCCATTTCAAGTTCTCCAGAGCAGAGTTAGCACCGCTGCAGGAAGATATACCCAGATATTAAATGCAATTAAATGTTAATGCTCGTGGTATCACTGATGGTGCAATTCCCAAGGTTACAGCTGTAGCTGCGACGCCACCCCTGGCCTTCCCTCCCTTGGCTTGGTTGTGTTCCCGACCTACTGCACTTTGGCAGAATTGGGTTACCAAGTGACAGCGAGCACAAGAGAGTGGCAGACCCCAGGGGACGGCGAGAGGCAGGACGAAGATGATAATCTCCCACTGCAGCTGTAAGAGCGTGGAGTGATCACAGCTTAACACAGCCACCGAACACGATGAGAGAGGACAGCGGAGCCGAGTATCGGCTACCCAAGAGCACAATTGCAACTGTGTGGTGTAGCAAACCCATTCCAGAACAAAATAAGAGTTAAAAAAAATTCCCTCTGCTGCATAAAAAGCGACGTTGAGTCAAATACTCGATGTGTCTGGCAAAACCAAAAAGGCAAGAGAACGTCCCATCATCCTAAATTGCTTTTAAATTGTACTCGCAGGGAGCACATTATATTAAGTAGTGAATTGACCAACAAAACTAACAAAAAAGCCTACTAAGCATCTACATAAATTTCAAAAATAAGAGTAAGTCTAGCCAGAGGAAAAAAAAAGCCAAAACAGTTTCCACAGATGCAGAAGAAATGAAACAGATGGTAACTCTTACAGAAGAGCATATTCATGCTGAACAAACACAAATATGGTTCTGGTCAATAACATTTCAACTGTCAGAATGGATAGAAATGACTTATCCCAAGACTCAACTCTCCCCCCCTATCCCCATTTAACTCAGAAATACTGGTGACAAATTGATCTTGCACAAGGATGAAGTCTGCAACTTCTCTTGATCTTTCACAAGGATGTGGTACAGAGTTAAGAAAGCCTCTGAAAATCTTCCTTCATTTCAAGCATTAGACTAGGCACTTAGATTGCTTCCCCAGCTGGCAGTGCTGACACACTCACCCAACCATTTCTCCGTGTTCTAAAAACTGATTTTAAGAAACAACTTCACATATGGCAAATCCATGCAGGTTTTGCAGTTCTGAATCTCCTGATCTTTGCAAAGCTTCATCCAAGTAGAGAATATTTTTCTCTGTTGAGCCTCACACCACGAAGAGCACAAAACCTATGTAAAAAGTGCTTTCCTTTACATGTGTCTTAAAATTAGCATTAAATACGCTACAGGTACCAGAATTCAGCATCCTGGAATGACATTATCTAATCACACATCTGGAATAGAATGGAAACACAGGAAATCCCTGGAGGCTGGACCTTCATCTATTTACCTCAAATTTTTCTACCACCTAGAAGAAGTCTACTCAAGTTTATCCCTTAATGCTTTTAACAACATCTCCATAGTGAGATGAGGGGGGAAAAGGAAGATAAAGAACCAATATAGCAGAGGGGAGGAGAAGCATTTATCCCTTTCTTTCTACATGAATGTTCACAAGGTGACTGATAACTTGGAGAAAAGCGGGACAGATAGTAAGAAATTCTGACGCAATGTGTTAATGGAGATGTATATCCACATTTCAAATCAGACTGCTCCCAATGAGACCAGAGAAGACAAAAGCAGAATCAGAATAGAATAAAAATTCTCAAACTTCTTGTATACATTCACAATTTTTTCTTTCTGTAAAACTGCAGTCACTGGTAGAGAAATCAGACCAATATAAGCTAGGAAGATGGAAACAAGATTAGAAAGAAAAAGCCATTCTACATCCCCTCCTGTATATTTCAAGTCCTTTTCTCATTTCTTTTATACAAAGCACGTGTCACTTAAAAAAAAAAATTAAGAGATGCTTAAGGGAAATACTTACATTGAAAAAACAGTAATATAAAAACCAAACAAATAGTATCATCATTGCAGTCCAGCAAACACAACAGCAACTGCCACGGTATCAGGAGTCACACCTGGAAAAGTCCACTGCATTTTTATTCCCTCTGAAAAGCCTTTTCATTTCAATATCTACCAGTGGTGAAAAGCACGATGCATCCTTCCACAAACTCCACTGTCTTACAGCTACTTTTGGCCAGGTTTTATTTTAAGTTTGTTCTGTGTTATTTCCCACCCCCCTACCCCCCTCTTCCACCACAAACCAGATTTTCAACAAAATAATGCCACCTCTGACATCATTTCTTCATCCTCACCTATTACTCTGTTCCAGAAGTTCGTTATTCCCAGGATGACTTTGAAGGACTTTATACTAGAGAGCAATTTTTCCAGCCTAGTAGTTGGCCTGGCATGTATTTCCATCTCACAGCAGGGAAAGAGAAACCTAATACCTTGAAGGCTGCAGGTAAATTTAAGAGAGATTTGCAAGCACTAGCTGCTACCGAGACCCCCAGCCCTTGAAATGCTGAGGCCTATTTACAACATTAAAAAGCAGAAGAAAACAAACAGTCCCAAACAGATGGGACAAACAGAAGAAAAGGAAAGTGTAAATTGATTTGGCCAGGACAACGTTGGAAGACGTCTGCATGTACTTAATAGAGTTAAATGTTTAAAAAAGGAAATCATTTCCCTGTAAGTTCAGACACCGAGGTGGTAAATAGCACCGTATGTCATACCATATGTCAGTCAGCAAACAACCTCACCAAATCATCTTTCCAAAAGCATTCTCTGAAGCGGCGCGTTATCCGTGTTTCTCGATACTGACAGGAACTATTTTACTTTGAGCAGCGATGCAAGAAGAATTCACGTGCTGTTCAAACGCTGATCCTTTCAAACATCGGGCAAACCAGCCCACAACAGACAAGTTCAGAGATTTTAAAATCACTGTCTTAAGTGATAAGGGCAATCTGAGTTCTTAGGAGTTATTGATTCGATAGGTTTGCTGAACTCAGGCCTTCCAAATCAACTAAAAATCCATATATTGCTGTCATGTGTTTTACAAGCTCTGTTGTTCCAAAAAAGAAGGGTTGGCCTTTGAACACCACATCTATCAGTTGGATTTAGAACATGCAGCCTTTGGGAAGAGAACAAGTTGCCTAAGATGGTATTTTGAAGCATTAAATATAAAGGCAAGATCCTTCAAGTGTCTCCTTACACTGTTACTGTCTAGCCCCTCATACTTAATCTAGCAACATGCTAGGAAATTTGAGGCAAGAAATAAAAGCCTTAAGGAGCTAATACTTCAACTCATCAATACAAGCTAACGCATTAATGTTTTGACGACCTCCATCTTAATTTCTAAAAGCCCTTACAGGTAGGTAAACTTTCAGTCACGCTCATAAAATCAAGTAAAATCTCATTCCTGATTAGTGTTAAGAAGAGACCAGAGTCTCCCCACTCCCAAAGTGGTTTGCTGTGATGCAGCCTGAAGAATGCCCTCCAGGAAGGGGAAAAGATGAGCTTTGTCAGGGGATGCAAGGAGCATTCTGTGCGCATGCACACGCCGAGAGCCAGAAATTAATTCCATGCACAAAAAAAAAACCACCAAACCCCACAACAAACCACTCCTGTGCATTCCTGTCCTCTCTCAGCGAAGCTGCTACTTCTGAAAGGTGTGCAAGCTTTTTTAAGCAGGAGCATTTTTGCAGTGCCTGCTGCGGAAAGGCATCAGCTCTCTGCCCATCAGTTGCCAGACACAGGTGGTCCAGAATCCCGTGGTTATTCAATTACTGACACCTTTCCTTATTGTCACAGCACCTGAGAAACTACAATACACACATTATTTTCTGACTTGATTGTTGATGTCCAATTTATCGCTGTGAACACTTGATTGGGTTCCAGAAATCCGGTGACACATTTCATAGAAGGAAGACCTATAGAAGATTTTACGCTTCATGCATTGTAGATTACAAGGTTTCAGTCTTCTAACTTCGAAATTTTCTGCCCTCTATCAATCAAGAGTTGGTGCTCTCGTGTATCAATGGAGAAGAGAAGAACAAAGAGCAAGTAGGAAAGCATGTTATTTGAACAAATCTGCTAATAAAAATCCTTACAGTATTTAGAGTAAGACTACACTTGATTCAGTTCAGAACTCCAAAGCTCAAACAAGTTTCCCAAAAAGACATTTCATTCAAATTTTATATTCAAAATAAATCTCAGCGTTCCTATTAACCCTTGAGTCAGCCTAAGTCACTGAATTTCTAACAAATTTTAAAAAGACATTTAAATGGCTTCACAGATTCCTCCTCAACACGCATGTACCAAATAATTAGGAGCTCTTGAACCACAGCAGGGAACGCTGAAAAGACCTTCCCCCAAACAAAGCTGGAAGCATCATGCTGTCAGCAAGTTCTTCTGAGATGACAAGGTCACCAGGTTAAGTGTAACAGGGTTTTCTGGCATTAGTTACAGGATTCTGCTGACTTTGCTGTTCATGCTGAAGAGTTCTTCAAACCTGTTTAACGGGTTGTCAACTTTCTACTTGGCAAGCTAATTCCGCATTCATTCCTCATGCAAATCGGTGCAATCTCCAGCAGAAATTACAATGCCTTATGCCAAAACTGGTGTTCATTATAAAAACACCAGTCAGGGCCTACCCCCCGTATTTTGAAGCATTCCAATTTATTAATAAATATTAGGAGTTTATTAAGTGGGTTAAATACTTTGAACTTGGGTCTGCTATGTCAGAACTTCACTGTAATGCATCTATGCATTTCACATGGAGCTGCACCTTGAGTCCCTTATCTTCAGCAGTAACAAGCTCTCACAGTTTTACTTATGAGTGAATATTCCCTCCCACTGTGAGAAAAAGGGACATTTAACAAAGCTTTGCTCTTCTCCAGACTCTGGCCACTTGGGGTTATTTAGAGAGATCCCCACCTTCAGATTATAACTTCTGCTGAACAGTTTCTCCAGATGAGATGAACAGCCTCAGCTGCATTTTGCCCCTCTTATTTCATTTTCCGCGTGTAGGCTACAAGTTTTCAGACAGGAATGTACTCCCTAAATCTGTTTTAGATTGCAAGTCAATAATTACCTACAAAAAAAACTTGAAAATCAAGTTTTTTAATCTTATTTTAAGCTTTAGAAAGAATTAGGAGGAGTAGAGAATGCAGAATGAGAGTTTCTATTTACTATGTGTCCTATAGACTCTAAAGCCATATATTCTTTTATTTGCCACTCCTGTGACGTAGAAGTGGTGACCCAGGCTTTCTGAAGTGCAGTTTTGCCTATCTGCTCCCACACGCTGCTTGCAGCAGCAGCAACACACACACACACACACACACACACACACACAAACCTTCAGCACTTTGTGCCTCCGGGAATACTCAGAAGGGAAATTCCAACATGCATATGCACAAGTTAACACTCAGATGGAAATCCAAAACTACACAAAGAATTCAGAACTGCATTTCTTTATGTGATCAAGCTTTTGGGAATTTTACCACGTAAATCAGAGAAGCAACAGAGCCTCAAGAATCAGCACCCACCACCAGGAATTTCTGCACAACTGCCCCAGCAATCACTGATGATACGGCCCTCGGCAAATCCTTCAGCATCTCCACGTTACGGGGTTCCTCATCCAAAAGGATAGAGGGTATTTCTCTCTCAAAGGACTATTATGAAGATTAATTAAGGTCTGAGCAGTGCTTTGAAGATCAAACCTGCTATGCTGTTATTTAGTGTTGAACAACAACAAAGTGCATTCCTCTTGTCTATAATTCAGCTTCATAGAGAAAACAGTGAAAAGGCACATGTGCTCAAATGCATGAATTAATTCTTGCCCCAACAAGCTGTGATTTGCATAACTGCATTTTTAGTCACCAAAACCCCCAGCAGTAAATCTACGCTCGTCCCTTTGAAATATTTTAAAGGCCTTAAGGAATACAGCCAATACAGTTTCTCTTCTGATTCTTTTCCAGGATAAGCTTTTCCCTATCAGATATTTCCGCCTCGGTTCAGCAATGCCTTTTATCCTACACGGAGCCCTAAGATTACTCCCATGCTAACATTACACATATTCTAAAGTGCTTTGCTAAATCAGAAATTCAATTTGGAACGTTTCCATTCAAAAAAGTGGAGACAGGGTGGCAGCATGGGGTAGGAGGTAATTTTTGGGGGGGGTAAAAAAAAAAAAGAAAGAAAAAATAAATTATTTTGGAGGTCTGCTTTCTTCATGGGCTTTTCCCATCAGAAAGTTACTAATCTACAGAGCAAAAGCATTTCACAAAAATAGCCACTACTGAAATATAGGTAGAAATACCACATTGTGTAGTGTACCACCAATCCAACCCCCTCAAACGCATACATACACACAACTTCCGAATAATTTACCAGAAATGCCACCATATTTCCATTATATTTATATTCTTAAAACCTGGAATCACCTGTATTTTGGCAGGATCTCCACAAAAACATGAGAAGTGAGTAGTATCAACACGATTTTTTTTTTTAAAAAAATAATTAAAAATCCAGAATAACTACTCTCAAGTCTTTCCATCACAACTCTGTTTCCCTGATCTTATTTCAAGCAGCTACGGCAAGTTCTCCAGCGTCCCAGCACTGGGAATTAACAGTGCAAATGTTTAAAGAACACAAGCTGTTGGACCTAGAGGGTAGGGAGAACAGAAAACTGATGGAACCTGGACAAGCTACTACTGTCCTTGTGTCTTAGAGGAATTGCTAACAAAGGGTCCAGTATCTACAAGATGCTGAGCATCTCTCCGGTGCGTCAGCCCACGTCACCTCTTCACAGGAAATAGTTGCACTTTCGTGGCTCACATTCTGGCTCTATTCCCATCACCTTGGTTTGCACTCGTAAGATGCTTTAAGTCTGCAGCACGCTCTTCTTAAAAACACCGATACCAGATTGTGAACTTGTGTACTTTTTAGACTGCTTTGACGAGAAAGTTGTGTTATATTTAGCAGCCATATGGCATCCCTCCTCCACACACATGTTTTGCAGCAATAAGAAGTTTTCTAAAACACTGATTTATATATTTTCATTTCCCTCTTAGAAGTTAATTGGGGCTTAAATTTTAAACCTGGCATTTGACAAACAGGAAATGCAAGAGATACCTACAGAGAGTGATACAATCAAGAACAATTTCTCTTGTAATCCAGGTTAAAATGTTCAGAAAGCTACTAATCTGTATTCTAGAGAGCTAAATTCTCCCTAAATTAACACATTATGGCTACACACCTAAATAGTCAAGGATGTATTGGCTTCCTTATGCAATTTGCAATTGCTCTGTGCATGGATGACTGAAAGTATTAGGTAAATAATACTCCCTATAGTGAAATCTTTTAAAAATGTTAATACTTGTGTATTTCAAACTGCTGTATATGTTAACAGAGGAGGAACCAGAAGCACAGTGACAATCAACTAGTATACTGGAAAGAACTTCAAAGATACGAGGGCAAGACCATACAGTGTCCCCATGCTCCTGGGAGCCAGGATTACATACTGCCTGGAAGACAGAAAGCTGAATTTCCCTATAGCACAGCCTAATTTTATAGGAACTGCTGCCAAAGGTTAGAAAGAGAACAACGGTTTTAAGCAGCAAAAGGAGGCACTTGAGATGTGTCACTTGGGACAACTGAAGAGGCAGGTTGAACATAGAATTTAAAAGTCTACATAAACCTCACCCTGACTGCTATCCCATCATGGGGGAAAAAGGAACTGTGGACTCTTCAGCAATTTAACAATCCAAAAAAAGACACTGTTTTCTTCTCTAGCAGCGAGAGAATCACTGCTTGAAACCCTTTTCTGTCAACTCAATCATGCCTGGTTGCTTCTCCTCTTTCTCATATCGAGAGTTTCTCCCGTTCTTTCGGTGCTTTTCTGGGGAGTGGAGCCCCAGAGAAGAGCCCAAGCAACGCTCTCAGCGACCAAGCTGGGTGCAGCCACCTGAACATCACTCCCCTGCAAAGCCACACGCAGAATGTCCTCTCCAACACTGCCTGAACCAAGCCAAGCAGAAGCACACCAGATGCCAGGCCTGTGCCTCCACCTCGATGGCACTGACCCCCTGCCAGCTTTCTTACAAGTCACAGGTTGCGGAGCAGACTCAGTTCAGATCCTGAGAGACCATCTGGGGCAACCCCAGCCTTTCCCTTCTGTCCAAGCAATTCCAGAGCAGCACTGAGTATTTCTGCAGCAAGAGAAAGGGACAGACATGAACACTGCTTGCATGCCTGAGCACACTTAGGAGCTGCATGTACAAGGCTGAGAAATTGAAATGAACAAGTGTGTTTTTTTCCAGCTGGTGAGTTATGTTCATTACTCAAAGAAAAATAACAAACACTCAATACTGTGGTTTCTCTCCCTCTGCACAAAACAAATGAGGGAGTATGTTCTTTCAGCACAGTCCATCCTGTCTTTCAGTCTTGTAAAATTCATGAAGGAGAATGATATGGCACAAATCGCTGCCTGAAGCGGAACCTTCATGCCAGATAACCCACTGGAGAGTGTAACTCCCAGTGTGCCAGTCAACACATTTTGGGGAGAAAGAGCAATTTCTTCAGAACACTGCTTATTCCCTGCCGGTCCTCCTTGAGGAGACAGCTATCACAGAATGAAAAATAATTGTGAAACATGGACAGCACCGGGAAGCAAAGGAAACAAATTGCTTCACAGGCCACAATTATTTGCACAGAACATTTGAGAGAGAAGAAAATGTTTAAGGACGCAATCAATCATTAAGATTCCTTCCAGAAGAAAGAAATAAAAATGCACACTGCACATACAATCATTTGTTTTAAAGCTTGCCTGGGTGGAAAAAAAAGGCGACAGGATAAACCATTCCTGCATACTTGATCATCTTGGTGGGAAGAACAAGTAAGCAAGTCTTCTAATTAAACTAACTACTTTTTTTCCCCTTTTGCTTTAAATGCGGTCGTTGAACACTGCTGTAGAAAGACAGAGGGAAAAGCAGATCTCTGGTCTCCTGGCACTTTCCCCCCCCCCCATTCTTGAACAATTCCTCCTTCAGATGCACAGCCACAGAGGTTAAAAGGTCCCGCAGCCTTTTTTTCTTGCTTCCAGAGTAGTTACAAACAAACTTTTGTTCCTGTTTCTTCAAAGAAATAGGCTGCAGCAGTTACCAATGATTCAACTTTACATCTGAAGCTTGCCTCGTACATCATTCAGCCCAAAGACTATGGAATCTCACTTATGCCACCAAAATAAGTTACCAGAACTTTTTCTGAAATAATAATAATAATAAATTAAAAAAAAATCAACTACTGTACAGTTGTGTGCACAATGGGAACAAACAAGGATCCCTGAACAGGAATTTTTATTGTTTATATCCCAGCCAGACTGTAGGGGATGAGATGATGATCATAAGGGCAAGCTACAGAAAGCAGCTACTGAAATACATTCTCGTAGCATCTTTATAAGTTTTATCAACAATCAACACACCCAACAATTCTATCAGCTTTTGTTGGAATGTGAATATATCAGCTGCTTTGTAAATTTGGGGGGAAAAAACCAAGCAAGGTGAGCAGGTTAACAGTCTTTTTGAAACAAAAAGAAATGTAAAAAGAAAATACTGAAATTACCCTTTTCTAAAAGGCTGATCGATCCTAGCAGGTAGGAGATGACTCTTGCAAACACACACCACAAAAGATATCAAAACACTTCTTTTTTTTTTGCCTTCTTATTTTTTAATTAACAAATTGTGCTGTCAAGCTAGAGCATACAGGCTGGCTGCTCTGAAATCTAATTGAAGGTATTAATGAATCATAAAAAGGAGTAAAAAGGGTAAGTCCCAGCGAATAGTCAGAGGCTCTTGCAACAATTGTAATTATGCTCAAACAGTGCTTGTCTAACTACATTCTTCTTCATAATAGCCACGCTCATGCCCATAGTGAAGTTGGAACATGTATCTCCAAACTGTAACATCTGGGTTTGGAAAACTTTTGTTTTTACACTGTCACCAAAACCCACCAAACTGCTTTAAAAACCAACTTAACTTTAACATTTTAAAAGACATTTTTTTAGTCAGTCATGAATATACCTCAGATAAGAAAACACACAGAAGGTTAAACATGATTTTCATTAAGAAGCAAGAATTTTCAAACCACTTTTAAGAACCTAATGCATTGCCATCAAAGTTATTTTTAGCAAAACTGATTATCTCAATCTGCCAGCGAGTGATGACAAAGCTTTTAGAACACCACCTTTCATCCTTGTATCTTAAAAGCAACTTACCACTAGGTAAGTAAATCACTGTCATCCTTCTCTACAGCTGGATTCTGGGGCCACGGCTGCTGGAGCACTACTGTACACCTGTACTGCTGCACTGACACAAGGCACAATCACAGCGTGGGATGTCACACGAGCAAACTTTTACTGTAGGAAACATTCTTACCTGCTTTATGAACTCATGCTTGCTGTAAGATCGAAAAGACGGAGCATGACCAAATCAAAAGCAACACAAGACTTGACAACTTGTTCAACCAGCACGGAGCCTGCTTAAAAAGTAAACTAACACCCACAAGTTAAATTTGGACTTTATCCAAGAGCAGTGCTTTGCATCATTATGACCCTTATGTTATACATCCACTTCCAGGAGATCTAAGGCCATAAGTCAGGCTGCGGCTGACCAAGCGTCCCTCCATCCAGGAAATAACCTCAAGGATAATTTAAGCATTTAATTTTACTCTGAAATCCGTAAAAAACCAAGCTCCCCGCTTCTTGTGGTCCTGGTTTAATGAATTAATGGCAGACATGGGAGAAACTCCGCTTTCCCCGATTCTTAAAGAGTTATAATGGATACACACTAAATCGATGCTTTCCACCCACAAACGTTAAAGGTTGAGATGTGGACAGGCAAAAAGCACTGGGCACACCAGGAGAGGAATGGAGGGGGCAGCAATTGCAGCTTCATCAGCAAAAGGGATTGAAATGACAAGAGTGATCGGTACTTTATCGCATCAACCAGTGACTTCAAGCCACATCAACAGGACGCACGCAAAAGATGGCAACTTTGCTACAGAAACATGAGTAAAAAAAGCATAGGTTCTTAAAACAGTGATTTTAAAAGTGAAGACTCGTGGGTATTTTATTTTCTGAAGTATCAGTTAAGAAACAAGAGCTTCTGAGGCATATTCTCATCTGTTGTAAGACTCACAGGTGACACTCTGAAGTCCACACCCACACATGTGGAACCAAGCACAGAGCAAAAGAACATGTAGTGAATAGTTAACAGTTAAATGTCCTAATCATCACTTGACAATACCATCTAGATATATCAAGTCATTAGTATGATGACAGTTAATATATTGTTTGATCATAAAAGCAAGACAATAACACAAGGAAACTTACACATGACACACTTACCAAACTGATTACAATGAACCTGGTAGCATTGGTTTATCAGCTTAAACAATCAGCAGCTAATTAACTGTGCATTTACCAGCTAGGTAATAAAGTTTCTTCCCAGGGAAAATCAGATTGAAAAAGTCAACATCAGCTTAAACATGATTAACTTCCTGTCCCACTGCTGGTAAAGTAAATCCAATTTACTAAATAGTTTAAAGGGCAATTTTTAATTATTGAGCACACTTCTGCAGAATCTTAATGCTACACACACACAAATATGGCAAGGTGATCTACCCAAGAGTATAAAAACTCCAGCAACACAAAACACCACCTAAATAAAACACAGAAAGGCTTCTTAACATCCTTAACAACAGCTCCAACCTGATTTCAACTGGCAAACACACACTCTGCAGAACATACGCACACAGGCTACTCCGAGATTCACAGAACGATATGAGGTTGGAAGGGACCTCTGGAGATCATCCAGTCCAACCCCCTGCTACAGCAGGTCCCACAGGAACATGTCCAGGAGGGTTTTGAATGTCTCCAGAGATGGAGACTCCACCTCCTCTCTGGGCAGCCTCTGCCAGGGCTCTGACACCCTCAAAGTCAACAAGTTCCTCCTCATGTTTAGTTGGAACTTCCTACAGTCAAGTTTGTGCCCGTTCCCTCTTGTCCTGTCACTGGGCACCACTGAAAACAGACTGGTCCCATCCCCCTGACACCCACCCTTGAAGTATTTCTAGGTGTTGATCAGATCCCCCCAGTCTTCTCTTCTCCAGACTGAAGACCCCAAGTCCCTCAACCTTTCCTCATCAGAGAGATGCTCCAGACCCCTCACCATCTTTGTGGTCCTCCGCTGCTCCACCCTCTAGCAGTTCCCTGTCCTTCCTGCACTGGGGGGCCCAGAACTGGTCCCAGTGCTCCAGATGAGGCCTCCCCAGGGCAGAGTAGAGGGGGAGGATGACCACCCTTCACCTGCTAGTCACCTACTTCTTGTGTGTTTCAAACAGTCTAGATATCTAAAGCGCTTTACACAGCAGAAATTGAGGCAACAGCAAAATGGTGTGGGAGAAACACAGCAAGTCATCGTTAGGAGCAGGATTCAAATGAGCAGCTCACAGCTGCAGCAACGGAGTGACAGCTTTGCTGCCTTCCCACGCTTTTTACCCAATACAATAATTAAAAATTGAAAATTTTTAGTCTTCCAACTTTAATTGTTCAGCACGAAAGGAAACAACACATTTTCCACCAAACCCACTGAGAATTGCTAAATGACTGCTGACCCGCAGCAGTATATCCTTAGATTATGCGATTCTCCAAATTCTGGTTGGCTGGAAGACCTCATCTGCATAACAATAAGTACAAAAAAAATGGCTCCCCTTCAGTGTCCTCAAAACGCACATCCCCTCTCTCACACTGGCTCGCTGTGCACAGCCAGCCTGTTCAAAGGATTAGCATAAGAATAGAAATCACTGGGAAAATCCACATGCTCTGACTGGCCAGACTTGTTGACCTGCTTCACCCCAGATAGCAGATCGACTTATTTTTCCAAGGAAAACAGTTGTGATTTGAGAAGTTGGTAAACATTTCTATTTATTTATTTTGTATTATAGGATTAGACATCCCCAGGGCAACTATCAGACCCAACCAGTGAATCTGAACAACATTCTCTGTTGTAGGCACAGACATCACAAGTGGAGGATTTTGAACTTGAAGGCGAGCACAAGACTGGTGGAGGAGAATGGGTCTGGCAGGACTCTTCTGGGCTCATCATAAAAGCTGATCTACGGCCTTCATCACAAAATCCCCTCCTCAGCAAGCTCAAATGCTGTGCTGGTACAAGATGCTGCTGCAGAGCACTGAAGGCTAAAACCAGAGTTCAAGAGCACAGCTGCATGAAGGACCTGGCCCCACACAGCCACCTGCCTCAACTGACAGAAGCCACCCATGCTTAGTCCTGAGAGAGCAATTATTCCAGGTTTTTGCAAGTAAAATTTACAAATTTACCTATTTCTCTTTCTATCTTCTTCCCTTTCTGCCACAACGGTATCGAGCCAACAAGGGTGAGACAACAGCTCCTGCCATCATCACTGCCACTGGAATCACATAGGAACTAATTACTACACGGATAAGAATACTTTGAGAGGAAGTGTGGATGAAAATTATCCCCCAGTTCATCAAGAGGCCAACATCTTCCTCTTATTTCTGGAGAGAAGGACACAAAGGCCAAGAGAACCCGTTCCAATTTTTTCCTCTCCTATGCAAACTCTTCTAGCCATAATGAAGTATGAAAAACATCATTTATCTTTGGAAATATGTATGTTGGGTTCCTAAAAGACACTCTGAAATTTTCTATAAACACATTACAGTGTCTGACGTGTCTGTTTTGAAATAGGGGAAGCTGACTGAAATCATCGTCATCATGTGGTCTCACACTTCATGCAAGACAATGCATTCAAACAGCAAAATGACATTTCCTTTTCAGAAGTTCACAAAAGAAAAAGAAGCCCCAAGGAAAAATGGTCAAAGCAGCACTATTCCTCTTTTTGCTAGATTTCCCCCACTCCCTCTGGGATCTTCTCCCTGGCCAGTAAGTCACCACTGCAATCCTTCCCCCTTAAATTCAATGACATCATTGTTTCCCTCCCTTTGCATTACAGAAAAATAGACTATTAAGATACTGATATTTCACAACTCATCAGCAAGTGGCACAAAAACACCCACCTACAAACCACACATAAAACCTGAAACATCAAACAATTCCCCCATGATATTTCTGCTGACCTGCCTCAGATGTTCTTTGTTTCTTCAAAAACTTGACAAACAGGCCTTAAAAAACAAATCCCGGATTAAGTCCACAAAATGAAAGATTGAACAATAATTGGCTTGTGGCAATGGGTTAATATTTCTGTACATTACACACGATGTTAATGAGACATTAACACCTTCCATTCCGTTGTTTCCCCAAATAAGCACTTTGCAAAAAGCATACTGTCAGACTCACTCATTTTTTTTCCCCCTCTTTCAATAAAATTTTGATTCTTCCAGATGGCTCCAGTGCATTCAAAGGTTCCAAACCCAGCACCTCTAGGAGGGCACAAGCAACCTCCGGTAAGTTTCACGTAAACAAATCAGTCCAAGCACAAGAACTATTTGCTTCCTCTTTTATCATGAAGAATACCTAATATTTTACTTACCAGTCAAAATAAATTGTTCACTCAAGGCTAACCTAATTTTGCAAAACTGGAATGAAGAGACAGCTCTGCAGCAGGAAAGAAATTGCATGGTTCTAAACAAGCACACGCGGGAGGTTTGTCCCTGTTCTGTAGAAAAATGTATCCAGCCCATGCCCAAACCTCAAACACTTGAAATTGACGTTCTTTTAAGAGTCTCAGAAATTCACTTCCATATCAAAGAGGAGTGTGTGGTCACTTGGATAATACACTTGAGAGCTATAGCTCTTTCCTGAAATGAAATAGCATGCTTTAAGCTTCCACCTTCTCACCTTTCCATTTATTCCTCTAAATTCCATTCTCACCACTATCAACAAACACATGGAACTGGATGCCCATCCCGGTGGGTGGCGGGGGGGGGGATGTCCAAGCCCCTGTCCAAAGTGCTGGCTTCTGCACTCTCTCGTGTGGAAAGTACAACAGTGAAACACCAAATCACTTGTTCCCATCACCTTTTTAAAATTTACCCCCCATTTGTGTGGCCTGCAGCAGCCGTTTGCAACCCAAGATAGGTTCTTGGGGCAGAAAGAGACGGGATGCATGGTTTGGGAAAGGGAATCAGTGCAATGCCTGCAAATTCCAAAGGTTAATTTACCTTTTCCTCAAGTTGAACCCACTGCTCAGAGGCCAAGTGCACTGTGGACCTTTCCTCACATGCTCCCACACCACTATCCTTCCCTCGCCTCCCTGTTGTGAGTCAGCGGGAAAGACGATCAAGATCTTCCAGATAATAGAACCCTAGAAGTGTCTGGGTTGCAAGGGACCTTAGCGACCACCTCATTCCAATCCCCCCACCCTGGGCAGAGACACCTTCCACTAGATGAGGTTGCTCAAAGCCCCATCCAGCACGAATTTAACCACCATCTCCACACGCACCAGGGGTCTGTTGGGTGCTCCTCCATCCTATACTTTCCTGGCACATGGATGTGGCTCACAGAGGACCCTCGGTGGCCCAAGGAGACCCGCGGACCCTCACTCCGCCTGAAAAAAGCGCTCTGTCTAATGAGGTATAACAAAAAGCTCTATCTAATGAGGTATAACGAGGGCTCCATCACACACCACGGAGGCCAACCTACACAATGGCCAAGCACAAAGCCAGCCACCCCGCTGCAGGCTCACCACAACGCCGCTTCCCTTTCACTCGCGGGCCTGAACCCCAATTATTCCTTCCAATTTTCACCCAGCAAACGACCGCTCGGCGAGAGGCGATTTTACCCACCTCGGAGGGGAGGCCTTCCCCGGATGCCGGTGAACGCAGGCGAGAAGAGAGAAGCGGGGAGGGGACGGGGGGACACACCACAAAACGAACAAAAACCACACCACCCCGAGGATTTCTTTAATTTCTTTCTTTGCTTCTCTCCCCGCNACCGCCCTCCCCCCCGGCGCCGCCTTCGCGATACGGTCGCTATCGCGACACGAACAACCCACCCGTGCCGGTTCCCCACTACCACCAGCACCACTCCGCCTCCAGCAACCTCAAGCCCTTCTTCCCCGCACTCACCTCCCCTCCGCCACAGCGTGGGACCGAGCCCGGGCGCCCCGACCGCCGCCTACCAGCCGCGTCCCGCCGACATGGCCGCCGCAGGTAAGGAGCCGATGGGGAAGGAGCCGCGGGGAAGGGCCTTGAGAGAGGGGGAACTGCGACCAGCACACGCCCCCCTCGCACACGCTCCGGAGAAAGGCAGCGGCGCCCATGCGCGTTGCCGCCGCTGCCTGGCTCCTCCCCGACGCCGGGGAAGGGCGGACCGGAGCCGGGGCCGGGGCCGGGGCGCCCACCCGCCCATTCATCCGGGGCCGCCGCAGCGCATGGGGGTGATCAGGGCAGAGGGGGCGGCATGGAGGAGGGGGCGAAGGGTCAGGTTGCTGGGGAAGCCACTGCATTTGGGCTACTGGGAAGAGTAAAGCCGTGGGCCTGGGTGCTGGGGGGGGTGAGAAGCTTAGTATGATGCCGTGAGAGACGAAATCAGGACTCCGCAGTCGGGATGGCTGTTAAGCAGGTATCCTTTATTGCAGCGCTGGACGCACAGGGGATCGTTCCTCCAAATCTGCGTGCCAGACAAAGTTAGCTTAACAACATAGATGCACACCAGGCATACCTATGCAAGAGCTAATTAACATATGCATTAGTTCCCAGTAATTCATTACCATATGCTACCTCCCTCTTGGAGCTCCCCGTTCTTCAAAGATAAGATGAAATTGTCCTGGTCTACACCAACAAGATCGTGTCTTCCTGTCTTGCTACTTACAGCTTTGCAGGGGTAGGCTCCTGTTTGTTGTCAGCCAAGTTAGAGACAAAAATACACAGTATTTGCTAACTCATAACTAGGCCACTCTTGTCCTCAGTAGGTCAAGCAAACCTTCAAGCCACACTTAGCCATATTCTTTAATTCGGTATCACAGAATGGTGTGGGTTGGAGGGACCTCAAAGACCATCCAATCCCTCCCTCCCACCTCCAGTGCCCTGGGCAGGGACACCTCCCACCACACCAGGTTGCTCCAAGACCCCTCCAACCTGGCCTTGAACTCCTCCAGGGATGGGGCAGCCACAGCTTCTTGGGCAACCAGAGGGCTCACCACCCTCACAGCAAAGAGGTTCTTCCCCACAACTCATTTCCATCTCCCCTCTTTCAGTGTCAAACCCTTCACCCTCATTCATCCTATGGCTCCCCTCCTGCATCAAGAGTCCCTCCCCAGTTTTCCTGAAGCCCCTTTAGGGACTGGAAGTTGCTCTGAGGTCTCCCTGGAGCCTTCTCTTCTCCAGGCTGACACCACCATCCCCCCCCCCCACCCCCAGCTCTCTCAGCCTGTCCTCCTAGTAGAGAACCTCCAGCTGCCCCAGCATTTCCATGACCTCCTCTGGTCCCGGTCCAACAGGTCCATGTCCTTCTCATGCTTCTCGAGGCAGCACTGCAGCAGGGTCTCCCCAGAGCAGAGGGACAGAATTTCCCCCCTCGCTGAGCTGACCACACTGCTAGGGATGCAGCCCAGGATGCAGGGGACTTCTGTGCAGGGGGACAGGCTTCAAGGTGTGCCTGAGGTTTGGCGTCAGGCTGGGATGGGGAAGGATTTGTGTTCATGCCAGGGCTGAGCTGTAGTGGAGTTATTTGGGGTTGAGGGAAGGAGGTGTGCTCAGCACGGTGCTGGGCCTATCCCCACAGAGGGATGGAGCTTGGTGGGGCATGCAATGGCCTCTCTGTGTGCTGGTGTTGAGGCTGGAGCTGCTCCTGTCATTTGAGCAGTTGTGTTGGAGGGCGAGTACTCAAAATCCTGCCCAAGAGGTCCTGAAGTTTGTTTGTTTGGGTTTTCTTTTTTAACATGGCCAGGCACTCTCCCTCTCTGAGGGATGGGTCCAAGCCAGGAGGGCTGTAAGTCAGATGCCTGCCTGTACCAGGGCCCTCCCACCTCCGCTGTGGTAGTGCAAGATCAAGAGAAGTCCTTTATCTCAGTCACAGGACTTGTTGTTTACCTGTGGACAGACTATTTGCATGCCCTGTCCGCAATACAAAGCCTTCCCCTCTGGTTAAACTTCAGATGTATTCAATCTAGTCTTGAGACAGTGTTGCTTCATCGGAAAAGGTTAACTTAATTCAAACCCTTAAGTGAGGTTTAAGTGTTAAGCACAAACTCCCTTCTGCAGATGTCGAATGAAAGGACCTGTAATGCTTTAGTAGAGGATCTTTTTGATGGAGACATGACCCCTGTGTTGTGTTTCCATAGCTGACCCCAACTGCATTATAATTTGCTCTGTAGATGCTTTATTGTGTCTTTAGCGTTTTCAGAAATGCACGACTAGATTTTGTTGGCAGTAGGCAAAATCCTCCCTGATAATTATGCCCTTTGATGATCGCAGAGGTTAAAAATCTGATTGGTGTTGTATATTTATTCCTTCATAGTGGCTTTGCAAAGCGAGTACTCTGAGAGTGCTCTCTGCCTTTGGCGTGGGCCCAGGGGCAGAGCTGTGAGTAATACGGAGTCATGTTGAGTATCATGCGTGTTGCCATGCACCTGGCAGTTCATGTGAGAGCTGTGGTATGTACTTTGTCTTAATCACAGGGTGACAGCTACATTTGCATTGCAAAAGCAAATACAAAATGGTCCACTTGATACGCTTTCAGAAATGTTCGAAATGAGAGTCATAGTTGAAACTATTCCACGGGCTGGATTTGATGCTTTTTGGTTTTCACTTCCATCTGTGAAACACTGTAAATATAGTATATAATCTACATTAAGAATACTCTGGTGATAGCAGTGTTTGGATAAATGATACCACTGTTTGCTGATGTATTGGGTGACTAAGAAAAGCCAACCGTAAGCATGCAGAAGTTCTGAGTTGTAAGCTTTAATGTGAAAGATTTGAAGAATTTTTAGCTGTTGTGAGGAAAATTTTCAAAGCCTGTCCTGAGTAACTGATGATAACTGTAAATGTGCAGAGTCTGGAACAATAGCTCCGAGACATGTGAACTGCTCCGTGTCAGCATATGCTGTGCCAGATGCCAACAAACAAAACTGTAGTTAAGAATATGGGTGGGTTGGGGCTCCGTGTGTTGGGAGACAGCAAATGTTGCACAGTAGCCCCATAACCAGGGAAGAGTGTAATTATGTGGGCTAATGAACAAAAGAGGATGCAGAAAATACATAAATAGCAATGATGACAAGACAATATCATGTGATTGATTTATTGTGCCTGTGTGTGCTGCAACCTACAACTCCGATCCTGTCAAACCTGATGAGTTAATTGGGATGAGCCAGGACTGTACCCACGTGGCTCACGGCTGGTAAAACCTTGGGGCACCGGGACCGGGTTTGTTGGTTCCATATAGACATGATTGCAGATTTAGTAATCTGTGAGGAGGTGATCCCTATATACCCATCACTGATCTGAGTGACTTTGAAATTCCTGGATGAAAGGTACACTCCCAAGGAGGTGAGCCTTTCCCTCTCTATTAGGTGCCATCATCTCTTTTGCAGTTTTAGTTCTTCCTTATTTTGACTGGCTGTCACTGTGAGATTTTTTACAAGGCTTGTTTGTTGCTCTTCCCAAGCAGAGTATTTTTCATTATGTCTGTCTAACTAAAAACAAATGGTGGGCCGCATATGGGAATGCAGCTTGAGAAAACTGGAGATCAAAGAAAGGTCTTGACTCAGTGCTGAGGATCCCTGCTGCATTTCCCCTTTAAATGCCTCCCACCAAGCTTGTGGCTTGTGATTTGGAGCTCACTGCCTTTATTTTTGTCTGAGCATCTTTCTGAGTATCTTTGCTTTAAAAAGAAAGAAAGAAAGAAAGAAAGAAAGAAAGAAAGAAAGAAAGAAAGAAAGAAAGAAAGAAAGAAAGAAAGAAAGAAAGAAAGAAAGAAAGAAAGAAAGAAAGAAAGAAAGAGAAAAAAGAGAGAAAGAGTGTTTTCCCAGCTCAAACTTTCTCTGTTTCTACTTGCTCTCCTTCTTTTTCATCAGTCCTCAGTCTTGCTAGTTTTCTGGAAAACTTTAATGCCTCTTCATGATGCCAGGAAATGCTTCAACTTGAATGAACAGTACAGAGCCCTTGTATCCAGTTCACTCAAACAGGAAAGGACTGATCTGAATTGCTTCAGCCTTTGCCAGTTATAGGTTGCTGTTGTGTGTCTAGAGGGCTTGTCTGCCCTTTTCAAGTTGGACCTGAAGGTCACTAGGTCCTGGTCACCTCATCAGCAAGTTAGCCAGTGCTTCCAAAGGATGAGAAAGAGGAATATGGCCAGGCTTCACTTCCTCCAGATCAGATTTTTTAGTTTCAACTTTAAAAAATGGGTGCATATTTATTTATTATCAAGAGTATGATTCTTATTTTTTTTTTTCTCCTGCATAAGGGCTTAGAGCCACACGGCTTGTTACATATCTACATTTTTTTTTTGACTGAGGGACAAAATTAGGGAAACTGAAGAAGGGAATTTTGCCTGGTTAAGAACTGTTGGGGCTTTTGGAGTGGCTTTTTTTTTTTTTGTCCAGGAACATCAATGAAAAGATGCCACAGGCTTTGCTGAGAGAAGCTGTAGAGAGCAAGTATTTTGATGGCTAGTTCAAAGTTCTGTTTTGTTTTATATAAGCTGGACTGACTGTGCTTTGAGACAATGTTTATGTGAGATAACACTGTATGTTTCTTTCCTTTAGTTAACGTTCTACTTCTCTTAAATATTTTTCTTGGAGTGCAATGATAAATATTTAAGACATTCACTTGCATTTGGAGATTTCTTCTGAGCTTTATGTTTGTTTTGAGAAGATGCTGATGCCATTGCCAAACAGCACTTAGACTCTATTTACAAAATAAACTGGGACCCCAACAAAGAAGTGTGAAAGGGAAAAAGGTGGGGGAAAGGAAGAGTATTCAGTTCCTGAAAGCTGCTTTGCATTTCTATAGCACCTTTCCTCCCAGTATTTCAGGGCACATCACAAGCATTAGTCATGCCTCATGCTAGATTTAGGAGATGCGTGAGGCAATTCCTGCCACCACTTAGAGACAAGTCTCCTGGATATATAGAACCCAGGGAGAAAGGCGAATCCTTTCTGGGTTGTGGGAGCCAGACAGGTCACTATTGTATGTTTAGAGAGCTTGCTCTATAGGGATTCTGAAATTGGACTTGGGCTTCTGCAGAGAGAAAAAGTATCTAATTTATCAGAATCCTTACAAAGCTAAACTAGCAAGAGTTTTGCTGTCAAGAAAAAAGGATGAGCATAAAAATGCAACTAGTTTCATTAACTTTTGTTTTAAATTAATCTTAATTTCAGTTGGTAGAGCATGTAATTCAGTTAAGATTGAGATATCAAGTGTGAAATCTTGCCTTTGGTGAAGCCAATAGGAGCATTGCTATTGACAACTGAAACCAGGCTTTTTTTCCCAAAAGAAGATGTAAATGATAAGAGCAAGATACTTCATCCAAGCAATAGTAACAGCAGTAGCAAAATTGGCAGGTTTGAGAGGACTCTCTGGGAGAAAAAGACTCTGTCTTTACCAATATTCCTTTGCATGTTTTTCAGACAATAAATATATCTTTTTCTGGCAATGGATATATTCACTCTGTCTGTCTTCTTTCAGTCTTCAGCATTGCTTAATTCTTTTTCATTCAGCCTTCAGCATTTATGGCTACATTAGTATACATTTTGGTATCAGAATCCTCCTGACTCATGTAGGACAAACCCCCAAAACAGATCAATGTTTTTAAAGCTGTTTACCCTTGGAAAAGGAAGGGTGTGGTGTACACAGAACGAAAGAGGTACGATTCTGTGACTACATGCTGCTTACACCCAGGAACAGAGCCTTGGCTGTGGAGCAGTTGTCACTGATGATGCCACAACTGTTGCACGTTGCTGTTGCACGTTTCCAGTCCAAGTGATAAACAGGAAGATGGTTTAAGTAATGTGGTCGTGTGTGATGTGATGCTGGCATTAGGCACTGTGCATGTTTAGCATCAGATGTAAGTAACTCAAAAGATTTTACTAGGGGTTAAAAAGTTTAGGTGAAGGTGAACCTCACTATCCCCAAGGACACAACCCCCAAATACCAAAGCATAGTTTATAGTTTATACAGATCCTTTAGTCGGCCACATTTCAGTACACGTGCACAGCACTGTAATGTTAATAGCTCATTTAAGTTTGCCGCGGGAGGTGCTGGCTTCACCCACGCCCGCTCAGTTTCCAGACACCTCCAAAAAGGCTTTTCGTGGCATTTTTTGCTCCAGATCCTTTCCCCAGTGCAGTCTTACCTTCCCTGAATCTGGTCTCTGTGGCAATAACAACAGAATAGAGACAATAGTTAATAGAATACAACATTCTATTCCAGCCTGTCTCTTTGATGGTCAAATCCTCCCTGATGATTACGTAGGCTGCTGAATGGAATCCTTCCAGTTATTGGGCTTATTTCTCCTTGCGTGCAAATGTGATGCTCTGCTTGGGACAGAGTAAAATTGCTCTTTTGACTGCTTGCTCTTTAATCCCCTCTTTATAGTCTCATAAATGTTCCTGGAGCTATACTGCCATGAAGCATCTGTGAAATCAAGTGACTGGTTGGGTCAATCACATGGCTGTGTCTCAGAGAGAGCAAAATTCAGGCAAGTGTGTTCCAACTGCCGTGACCTAGGTGAGAAGAGAAGGGAAGCATTGCAACTGCTGGCCTCTTCTCACAATTTCTCTCTTTAGACCACTTGTGTCCAATTTTCTTGACGTTTGTTAACTTGTGATTTTTTGGTATAATGCAGGATAGATACCCCAGCATTGCATCATTGGTTTTCCAAGTAGTTACGGGCACTGGTGTGGGTGGAGAACTGTCTTGGCTTGCTCTGGTAATGAGACCAGAGACTGAGGTGAGCCAATAAATCATGGAAGCAGAGGTTCTGCAAGACTGAATAGACTTAGCACTTGCTGTGCACTTCTGTGACTTACTAAGCAAGTGCTTGAGGTCCCTGTTTAATAACTTGACACTTGGATAGTTTTCCTATGGAGAAATGACTCTGGGTTTGGTGAGTCATGGCAGCATGGAAAACATGCTGGCATTATACCCACCCCGTGAGGAAAGAGCTGAGAAACAACATGAATTTAAAACATCATAGCATGCCACTGAGCGGGTAAAGACACTGGGCTGAGGGAAACCTGGCACTGTTCTGGAATCTGTCACTGTCCCTTAGCTGGGAAAGACTCTCTGAGGCACTGTGTGATAGAGATCAGACATGGAGGGTGGACCAGCCCCTGCCTTGTTTTCACAGGTGCTGCTCCCCACCATATTTAATGCAAATTGTGTTGTGTAATAATTTGTATATTTAAGACTGTGTGTGGCCAGAGCTGCCTGTTTCTATTTGTGTCTCTCCAATGCCTGCAGTGAGTGAAGGTAGCAGATTGCATCAGGCCTGAGGTCTCTCTACACAAGCTGGACAAGTATCCTGTGAGAAGCATCTTGCATTGCCACAGAGACCAGCTTCAGGGCAGGTGAGACTGCACTGGGGAAGGGGTCTGGAGTAAAAAAAGGCCGAGGAAAAGCCCTTTTGGAGGTGTTTTGAAGCTGGGAAAAGCCCTGTGATTGCGCTGGGGGCTATGAATTGGACAACGGCGCTCACCCCAACTGACCCCTGAGTGACAAGGCGGCAGTTGCTAGTCAATATCCAGTAATGGTGGCTACTGGGGTGAAGGCTGTTGTTCAAAAAGCTGTGGGCACTCAGACGGAGGCCCCATGCAAACACGTGGCTGCCCAGGCCTCTGGCTGCAGAGAGTGCCGGAGCCTGGCACTGGCAATGGAGGATGGCAGAGACAACACTGGTGTGATGTGTGAGCAGGTGAATGACCTGCTCAGCCAGGTGGCTGAGCTGAAGGAGGCAGTGGAGAGGCTGAGGAGTATCAGGAAATGTGAGAGAGTAATTGACCGGGTACCAAAACAGGGGCCCAGAGAACAAATCCTATGAAGAGCCATTGAAAGAGCTGGGTCTGTTTAGTTTGAGGAAGAGGAGGCTGTGGGCAGACCTCATCACTCTCTACAACTACTTGAAAGGACATTGTAGAGAGGCTGGTGCTGGTCTCTTCTCACAAGTGATTAGCGAAAGAACAAGAGGGAATGGCCTCAAGCTACAACAGGGTAGGTTTAGGCTGAACATTAGGAAAGGATTTTTCACAGAAAGGGTGGTCAGACATTGGAATAGGCTGCCCAGGGAAGTGGTTGAGTCCCCATCCCTGAATGTATTTAAGAGTTGTTTAGGTGTGGTGTTGGGGGATTTGGTGTAGGGGAGAACTTTGTAGAGTGGGGTTGATGGTTGGACTCGATGATCCCAAGGGTCTCTTCCAATCTGAAGGATTCTATGATTTTTAATTTTACATTTTCTCCCTCTCTGGTAGAGAGTGGCTTAACTCCTGATACAGGAGCTATTACATCCAGTTGTCGTAGTGATGACAACAGTGGCAATTCCTAATATCCGAGTGTTGGACTTAGGTTGGCATAGAGTTGGCTGTTTGTAGCCCTGAGCAGGTGGAATGAAGTCTAGAAGCCCTTTAGTTTGGAATAACAATAAAAAGTTGAAGGATGGCACCCATCTAGCAATTACTACCATACCAGGACTACAGTATGTTTTTACTGGAAATAAGAGATGAGTATTGCTGGCAAATGTCAGACTTCTGGCTGCTGGGATTAGCCACCCTGAAAGTCTGGCGTAGGAGGGGTAGATTTCCTCAATGGAAGAAGTCCTGTGGACCAAACCAAGCTTATGGGGCTGTAGGAGTGGGGACAAGCTGGAGGAAAAGAAAAAACACTGGAAGGAAGGGAAAGGATGAGGGTGGCTCTGGGCAATGGGTGGAAAGAGAAAGTGTCAGAAATAAGCAGGGAATTTAGCTAAAAGGTTCCTTCCCTGATTCAATGTAACTTATACTGCAGAGAAATTGGCCTTAGGTCAAGTCTGCAATGCTTTTATGTGATTGCTCTCCCTCTGAGCATCTTAGAATGACAGTTGGGCCCAGCGTTTTGGCCTGTGGGCAAGTAAACAAGAAAGGCATAAGAAATGTCCCTTACAAGGACAGTTCCCTAATGTATGCTTTACATGCCAAGTGAGAAGTTGTAGGTCTGTTTTACCTGCTGGGCTCCTCTGTCAGGAGGCAGGACAGAAAGTGTACTTCCTTGCATCTGGAAATTTGTTGAAAAACACTGCATCATCAGTTCTGGCACTTTTTTTTGGAGCTCACTTATGGTAAGGAAACTCTCAGGCTGTCCTCGGAGCAGAGCCATGTGCTACCAGCCCTTGAAAATACAAGTTGATTAAATATGTAGGTCAGAAAACAGAAAGTGCATCCCACTTTATTGAACAAATCAGAGTTTCGTTGCCTAACACTTTATCACTAAAGCTGCTGGTCATTTTTTGGAAGTAACATAACAGCTTTGTTCTCAGCTCAGGGATTAAGGAGGGTCACCAGGTATTGCTACCCAAAGGGCAGGTGCAGGTTTTTCAGTGGCATTAATAAGTAAAAATACCTGCCAGGGTTCCCTGTGAGGATTGCTGTGATAGAAGAAGAACAGCTAACAAAGAGCAAAGTCTAGTAGAATCTATCTCTGTTCAATAAATGGGCTGGATGTAAACACACATGCATCACTACAGTGATGCCAAACCAAAAAATTAAGCAAGGAATCCTATTGGCAACTGTTACCCCGAGCCTTTATCCTCTATTATTTTTTCCTTATCTTTCAGCTCCCAAGGAATTGGACCGGGAGCTCCTGTCTGGCAGCCTGGGCTGTATCAGCTTGTTCTGTTCCTCCCTCGGTTACCTGCTGTCTGTAGCAGTCTCACACAACACTGACCAATTTTACATCTGAAATTAAAAAGATGCCTGGGTCTGACTGAATCATTCTTCATTATCTCAGCAGGCAGCAGATTTAGGAGCTAGATTTGCAATGAACATTTATTAGATTGTGTGTCTACTGGGGATAGCTGATTTTTTTTTTTTATCATTAGATTCCAAGACTTAGCATCATAATTAGCTATTAGACATACATGCTCAAGTCAAGGGCTGTTGTGTTTTGTTGTTTTTTTTAAAGCTTGCTTATTCTAAGAGTTTTTCTTTTCTCGTTTATAGGGGAGTTTTGCACTGTTCTTCTGACAAGTGCAAGATAGCCGATGGGAATGAGACCTGTAATGAATCCACTGAATGTATGGAGCAAGCAGAAGAATGGCTCTTGAATGAAGAAGCTCTTTAGTCCCTGTAAGGTATCTGACAAGACAGAAAACACTGTTAGTGCTGGGTTGTGTGAATGGCACCCAGCAAATCCATTTCATGTGAGCTATTGAGGGACATGAGGGAGAAAATTATGTCTTCAGCATTCCCCTGAGTTTTTAAGTTGCATATGCGTGATTCTGCACTCTCACCAAGAGCTGATTCACTGTGTCTCCAGTAAAGAAAATAAAGAAAGCTTGAGTCCATTTTCCCACTCCTTCTTGAAGGAGTGTGTGTTGGGGGGGGTGGTGGTGGTGGTGTTAAAAGTGTTGAGAGCATTGGCCTGAACTGTGGGAGGTCCAGATTCAGCTCTTGCACTGCCAGTCACACAAACTGTGTGATTTCAGTCACGTATCCTCATTGTGCTTTGGCTTGGCATCCATAAAAATAACTTGAGAGATTTTGTGGTGAAGTGAGACCCCCTTGAATGCTACAATATTAAGGTATTTTGTTGGTTTGCCACAAAAGCATGGAAAGCACAGGGTGAGGATGGTTGTCCTTTTAAATTAAGTTCTTCTATTATGTAATGCTACTTGGTTTATTGCACAGGAAATATCTTTGTTTCTTAGCTCTCTAGCTACTATAGTACCTGTCATTTACTGCAATTTACTTCTGAGGCTGTTTTTCTAACTGCCTTGTGTTCTTGGATCAGATACAACAGCCTTTGATTCCTGTTGTCCTTTTGTCTTTGCTTGCTTGGCTCTAAACATTTTGTTCCCTGAACACGGGCCCAGGTTCTCCTTTCCCCCATGCTGCAGCAAATCAGGAATACTGCTTCTGAAGCAATTAGTTAAGAAACATTGACACACACGATGGGAACTAGGACTGCTGATTTTATTTTTTTTTCCCAAGTTTTGTCAAACATTCTGTACTGCTCTTCCCAAATCTTCCAGTACTAGTTCCAATGTGCAGACTAATTCCGAGACTGTGTGACTGCACGTTATCTGGTGGTAATCCACACCATATTTCCAGCTACTTGATTCTCCTTTGCTGCTTTTTAGTCACAGCACAAGCTACACAATTGAAGGAGTTTGTGTGTGCAGTTGTCTGACTCCTCCCTAACTCAGCTGGATGGATATCTCAAAAGCCAGGTGTGTCCAGACAGTCATATTCTCAAGGCAGTGAGAAAACTCACTTATTTGGCCACAGGACACTCGAAATGTTAAGGTGAAGACCAGAGGGTCGCTGAGACGGAATGGTGCAAAGTCTGCGCGAGTGCTGACCCTCAAATGAGAATCTGCAGGCAAGACCTCTGCTAATGGTTTCCTGGTGGAGTATGCCAGAAATGAGGAAATAAATTACTTTCCTGATGCAAAAGCTGCTTCTCTATTACCTCTGCTGATCTCCAGGGAAGAGTTGAGTTGGTCCAAAATGGAAAATAAGGTCTGAGCAGAAATAGTAACTGTCCTGAGATTTTTTTACGTTATTCTGTCACGGCTACTCGCTTCAGACTCAGTCCCTCTTCTCTTTCTACTATGTGTTGTGGCAAGAGGTACAGCCTCAGAAACTGAGGTTTAAACTTCCCTGTGCTGCTGTGTTGAGTCCTTCTGCACCATGGCACTCTGCACATACCAGGATCTATGTGTGTTTGGAAGTGGTTTGCATGCAGCCAGCTGCACTTTCCTGGTTTTTATGGCACCTACTGCACCCTTATCTCAGTTGGATTAAAAAAAACAAAACCAAAACAAAAAGAGAGGTAGCTACAGTAGAAAGTGACTGCTGAGCCTGAGATGTAAAAACACGTTGCTTTTCTCTCCTGGATTATACCAGAGTTTGCACATGAGCTGAACCATTTCCCTGCTCAGATCAGGGCCTACAAAACTACAGGTACCAAGGATACTTCTAGGTTAATGAGAGAATCCTGAATTAACATGCTTCCTGGGTACTAGGCAGAGGGTTTGTGGCTTTCAGTTTAAAAGCCCATGAAGCTCCCACGTTAGGTGCCCAAGATCCCATCCTAGAATTATTTATTTTAGATTATATTTAGGCTTAACAGCCTGACAATATTCGGTGTTGCTTATCTCTTAATATTGCTGAGAGAGAGAGGAGAAAAATTGTTAACCCTGTTTTGTTGGGTATGGCCAAAACAGCATAGACGGGCTGTAGCAGAGCAGAGACTGTAATCCCTAATTCTAAATTCTCTATTAAAACCCAAATCCCTGGGCTATCCTTCTGCTTCAGACAGAGTTGGGAATGGATGGTGTATAATTTATCTGAAGAGATGCACTTGCTAGTAGATAAAGCTACTTACTTTCTTTCTATCCCTGTGTCAAAGTTGCATTTTCTTTTTTCTTTTTTAATCATCAAATTATTTTGTTTCTTTCTTTTTTTGTTGGAGTGATTAAAAATTGAATTCTATTGCTTGCATTTTATAGTTCTCTGTTAGAGCCTTGTGATTCAAATACTTCAACAAATTCCCTATAGACTTACAGTATTTTGGGACTGATAAAGCTTGATGCCTGGACTGTTAAAGGGGAAGAATATTAGCACTAAGTTTCCAGCATTCAGTGGGTGGTGAGAATAAAAAACATCTCCTGATTTGCCTGAGGATCGTATTTTTTTTGAAGAAATTTTCATTGATAATTTTTTAATAGGAAAAAGTGGGGAGAAAATGCAGATACTTCACAGAGAATATAGACAGAAAAGAACAGCAGGATAGGGGGAATGTAGAAGTAGGTCAGATGCATTGCAGACAAAAAAAGTCATTATTATGATTAGGAGAGATTATGGAAGGCAAGAGCAAACAGCATCAAAGGAATCCAATTTATCAGGCCACTTAAACAAGAGCATTCCTTGCAAGGCAAGTTCTCTGTACCGTCCACCAATTTGGAGCAAATTGAGAAGAGAATGTCCCATATTATGTATTTAATTTAATACCTAGTCTTCTGTATATTAATCCATGAATTCTTGAAGAAACCTTTTTTAGTTGTCATGAGGAACAAACGCTGCAGAAACTGTTACCCGCCCTTCCTTGCTTGAGTTTCTTTTATATTTTTCATTTTTAAAGCTATAATTACCCAGTTAGGTCTCTAGGTGAAGAAAGCACCTGAAGTAATAGTAGTGCTTGCTGACAGCAGTCAATCAATTACTTCTTTGGCACATTAGGTGCTTTACATAAAATAAGGAGATTCTCATCTCAAAGATTTCACATAAAAGGCAATTTATAGCTGTGAAGTTATTTCATCTGAGGACATTACAAAACTTTGCAGTGACAAGTAGATTGTGTTGCTTTTCTTAACTCTTGGGCAGCCGGAATTCTGGAAGATCTGACCAGGATGCTGTGACTTTGTCACCTTTTCTCCCCTCTTTTTCTTTCTAGTTTCGACTGACTGCTTTGTCCCATGTGCCACAACAGCAAGGAAAGGGATTTTGATTTCGATGGGGTTTGCTTGCTTTGTTTTCATCAAGTTTGAAATGAATAGTGAAAGCTCTCTAAAACAGCAACATAATTTTGATGTCTTTTTGATATACCCAACAATGGACTTTACTATTAAACGCAGGCAATACCTCTTGATTTGCAAGAGACTCGCATCTTTTTTGTAAGACAGGTCCTGCGCTGTATGAATTCTGTTATGACCTGAGAATTTGGGGCCTGTTTCTGCACAGCATGGCAGGCGTCTTCTCTGGAGGTGGATTAGCTGTGTTTTCTTTGACTTCACACCAAGCTCAAGCGCTCCTTGTATGTTTTTAACATTGGTTTGGGGCCCCCTAGACAGAAACCACAACCTGTCAGAGCTGTTTGACAGAGCTCTGCGATGTCAAATGTTTCTTAGCAGGAGCAAGCTGTCTGATAAATTTAAACAAGATGTGGATGTCTCTTAACAGTGGGTTAAAATACTGGCTGAACATCTTGCTAAATAGCTGAACGCTGCTGCCAGAGGCTGCGGGCTGGTTTGCAGCCTAAACCAAGCCCTGCAGAACTGCTGACTTGAGCCGAACCATGGAGAAGGTTTGGCGTTTTAGAAGCTTTTAATTAACAGCACATTTTATGCCACTCATTAGTTTCCTATTCAGGAGGAATTGGTGTATGAAGCATGCTCAGACCTTAAAGTAGTGGTTACCCTTGCAGCTGAAGTTACAGCTGGTGCCTTCTCAGCCTTCTGAGCCAAGAAGTTGTGATTCTTTTCCGCTGCCTTTGCAGCGATGTGGGGACAATACAAACCCAGACTTGGGCTAACGCTTTCATTGCTGACTGGCTGTCACATTGTCGCTCTGACAATGTCGCCTTTCAGGTCCAAGCACTGCCAGAACTCACTCCCCTTTTTGAACAGCACAAAGCAGAGCATCGATGGAAACAACCT
This sequence comes from Nycticryphes semicollaris, assembly GCA_013400055.1. Taxonomy (NCBI): domain Eukaryota; kingdom Metazoa; phylum Chordata; class Aves; order Charadriiformes; family Rostratulidae; genus Nycticryphes; species Nycticryphes semicollaris. The sequence goes on along the minus strand of VXBJ01005515.1, from coordinate 698,058 downwards.
GTCTCTCCTTTGTTTAGGCAACAGAGTGAGTGTGTGGGGAAAACCTCACCCCCGGTCTTGTTTTGAACCTTTTCTGAATATTGGCTAAACGTTGAGGCAAGATACTGATATCTCTGTTTTGATGAAACTTCAGATCTTGATGGCTTTCTGTATGTTAAATACTACCTTTGATTCTTGCTACGAGAGCTTTGACTGGTTGAAGTTGGTCTGGAGTTTCTGGGTTCAATAAAACTATGATAAATTGTACCTGGTAAGGTTTTGGTCTCTTCTTGCTGTGTGTTTTTTGCGCATCAGTACAAGGTAATTCACTATCAGTAGTCTCCTGTTGCTGTGGTCCAGCTCCCTGTGACAATCTTGGGTATGACATTGCAAGGTTTGGGGTTTCAAGCACTGCTGTAGAGTACCCTTGTAGCGGTGGGTATTGATCCAGTCTGATGGTACGTGGGCTTGGAGAGAGAGAGCAGCAAGGTGTGAAGAACAGCTTGTTACAAACGAGCACATTAGAAACACACTTTAGTATGTAATGAAAAGGAATAAGGAAAAATTAAGCCTTACCATTATTGTCTGCGTATTTGGACTCTCTTCCTAAATGTGTGACTAACTCCTGTGACACCCTGCAAGTCCTTTTAAACCCCTATGTGCTTAAGGTTTCTGATTTACAAAAGCACTGGCAGTGGTTTAAGACTGAATGGCAATGAAGAACACTGCATTGCTTTGAGAGCTGCTGGAAAAAATGACAAGTCTTGCCATTATTATTATTATTTGTTATTGTTCCATCTTTAAGCTGTCAGAGTGTATAAATCTAGGCAAATGCCTTAAAGCATTGTGTGCAGAGGAAAGCTCTCTAAAGGAACAAACTCGCTTTTCCTTTGTCTTGGAATAAAATGTCATAATTGTACAGGAAGATAGGACAGCTATTACTGAAAAGGAGGTATAAAAGGGAAGGAAAAAAGCTAATGCAGCACTAGAAAAAGAAAAGATGAGAGACAGCTCTTCATCCAAACTGGTAATGAAATATGAAGTATCCCCAAATCAGCCTGTTGAGAAGTGTCTAATAAATACTTTGACATTAAGGGGCCTGCATGGCTGTGAGACAAAGGCTGTGGTTTGCTGAATGCCCTGGACTCAGCAATGCCAAGACGATACCCAGGAGGCTGACATAATTGCACTTTACATGCTCCTTACACTATTTCTTTTTTAACCCAGAAGTCTCAAAGGTATTTTAAAGGCATCAGCTGGCCACCCGAACTTAGTTTCCACCTTCAGGCCTAACTGATCCATAAACTTTGTGCTTGGAAGTTGAAAAACTTGACCTGACTATTTGTATGTGGAACTGTAGATCAATGGAGATTCTACAGGGTACTTTCAACCTAACGTGAATGTGATGAGAAAAATTATACTGGTGATTAATGTACCTGTAAGTGAGAAATACTAAAGCATGTTGTCCAGGAATCCTGTAGCACTGCTGAATTGCCTGTATGCATTCTGCTTTCCTGAATCCCTCTCCAGAGCCTAATACAGAACTTTTAGGATCTTTCTAAGGCTGCTTCTGACTACAAGCTGCTGTGACATATCTGCTGCATTTTGATGAAATTACTGGAACCAGAATCACTGGTGGTGCAATTACTCCTTATATAGATGCTTTAATTACAGCAGTGAGATGTTACGGGGTTAATTAATTGTTGCTTATTAAGTGCTTTGAGACTCCTGAATGAAAGATGCTACATATGTGCAAGGGATGATTATTAGTTATTAATGGTGAGGCTCCCAGCTATTTGCAGGGGAAAAACAATTTAGTTTCAGTGTGAAACATTAAATTTGCAGTCTGGTCAGATCCATAGCATATTTAAGGTTGCAAGCCAAAATCCAAGTGTATACTTCAGTAGTGATGCACGGTGCCAAATTTGGCTCTTGGGAGTGGTCCCATCAGTTTCCATTGGAACAGAAACAGCTAGAAATGCAGCAGGTTCTCAAAACTGGAGAAGGGGATTGTGTGGGAGGAGGTTCCTCAGCTTTCAGTGAAATCAGTAGGAAATGGAAGAGCTCACAGGGATATTGAGCTACATGGTCTAGTTTAATGATCTTTAAGCTGTGGTTATTGAACAGCATCCATCTGCAGGTGTGCAGCAATTGTGGTTCCATTACCTTCAGAGTCTCCTTCTTCTTAGGCTTTTTCCTAAACATTTTCTCCATCAGCAGCAACTGTGGGCTTGCCTGTGGGCATGGACAATGTCTCTGAGGCTGCCTAAGCTCTGGTATTTATCCTGGCACTCAGGAATCACTGTTATGTCTAGAGGGATATTTAATCAGTTCTCAAAATTTAATAACTCAGTGTGTCAAAATATGAGCTGTTAAATTACTGGAATTTCTTTACTCATTTCAGAGAGATCTCTGTTCCCTTTGCTCCTTCTTGCCACATTGCTCTTTCTTGCATTGAGGAATAAACATTACTTACTGATGAGAGAGGAGGAAGAGAGAAACTTTTGTCCTCTTGTTGCTTCCTGTGAAAAAGCACAAAGTTCCTTATAAGGCTTGGTTTGGTACCTTGCTGCTCAGTTTTTGTCTCCGTGCCAGAGATGAGCCCACTTGCTGCAGGAGTTTGTGTGAAGGTTCTGCAATGCCTGAAAGTGGAAGGAGGGAAGCACAAAGCAAGCTTTGTGAATACTCTGCCAAGCCAAAGATGACTAACACCGTTAAAACCAGCTGAAAAGACCAGCTCCTTCTATCTCTAGAAAATTATTACTGAAATGGGTAACTGCAGCAGCTCTTCAGGGGGTTGACCCATCACAAAGGTGGGGATTGGGCATGTCTACAGAAGCAAGGGGTGACTACAGCTGCTGTAAAAGTTCTCCTGAGATAGAGAATCTGGCCAGTGGGGCTGGTGAGGGCAGTGTGTTTTGCGAGGTGGCAAATGCCCACAGCTGCTGGTGACTCCCACTGAAGAGACTGCTCAAACTGTGGACTGTTGGATCCAGGAGAGAACCAAAGCAGCTGCCAAAGAGTGGACTGGAACTCATGCAGCACAATTCCAAATTGTTGGGGCCTGTCATGGCATAGAACAATATAAGCCACCCTATAGAGAGAGTTGGAGGATCCCAGCCCTAGAATAACATGTTTTCTAGCTGCACAGCTAATGTGTTTGGTTTCTACGTGTGTAGTCTTTTATCAGATTCCCTCTCACAATGACAGCCCTTGTCCTGCTGGGGAGGTGAAGGACTGGCCCATTTCTGTTCGGGCATTCTGTGTCATGAACACCATGGATGCACTCTGCCTGTGCAGATTGTGAGTTGGATGCTTAATAGCTCCAAAGTTTCCTGGAAGCATTACTCTTGCTCTGCAGGTGCTGTAGCGATGAGCTTTACATACCCAAAAGGGTATGTTCATGAGTCCTGGACACAGAACTACCTGATCAAAGCTGGTGCTGGACATCAGAATCCCAGGAAAGCGTGTGAACTGAACTGTTCTTCAGTTCTGCTCAGATAAGATTTCTTGGCGGAAACAACCAAAAACTGATCTAGGGATTCCCATGTATCTGAGAGCCTGAGATAAAGGTATGGATTTTAGCAAGTTGCTGTGGGACTTTTTTGTTAGGTAGGTTGTTGGTTTGGGATATGGTTTTTTTTTACATCGCTGTGCAGTGCCCAGTTTAGGACTAAGTGTGACATCCAAATGACACAATTTTTTTAAGAAACATGAAAGGGTGCCTGAAAGGTTCCTCCCAATTAACTGGCATTATCCCCTGGGAAGTTTTTACCAGTTGTAATGGACCTAAGCCTTTTCCTGTTTGCGGTGAGGAAAGATTTAGGCCTGTTTTCCAGCTTGATGGTTTGGGGGAAGCTTAACTTTGATTGAACTGGCTTTATTTCCAGAGAATGAAGGTAACTGTAAGTGGAACTCACTTTCTGAAGGTATAGAACCAAGCCATTTACGGGTCACAAGTAGGATGCAGCAAGTGCGATGGGACAGACTTCCTTGGAGAAAATCTGTTCCCATTTTGCTGTATGTGTACAGCAGCTGTAGTGCAGAGCCACAGCTGGGAATCCTAGATGCTTCTGCAGAACAGATGATGATGATAAAAATACCCTGCACCTCATTAAGCAAGTCAAGGAAAACTCCAACAAGGATGCAGTTAAACTTTTTATAGTCTGATGATGCAGTCTAGGTCTATAACAATTATTGGCAAGGAGGTAGGAATTTCTGGCTTCAAAAGCAGGCCTGGGGAGAAAGTTAGGGCAAATCCCATTGAAAAGCCTGCATACCTTGAGCAGTTCTGTAGTATAAAATACTGCAAGTGCTACAGCAGATAGAGAGAAGTGCATTTGTCTCAGTTGCTGCTACAGCCCAGAAATGCAAACATTTCCTACGCTGCAATTGTTTTGACTCAGAAGAATTATTCTCCTTTCCGTGTTCTGGCTTTCTTGGACTCTGATCACCCCTCAGCCAAGGTACACTGCTAGGCAGAGGCAAAGTGAGAATGGCTTGCTGCCCATCTTTGTGGGTGAAAGACTATTTTATTAAATCTTTCTGGACAGTGCATTTCAATTTCTATTGCTCTAGGGGATCTGGAATCTGAGCCAGTCAGTAAAACTGGCTTCCTGCTCTTAGAGGTGCCAGAAATGATTTGCCTGTCTTCTGAGTGGAAACAATACAGTCGTGGCCAAGTTCTGTGTTCCAGGCTTCAGCCCACGCCATCGATTTTTCCCATTGTGGTGGTGGTCAGAGACACAGCAACCCCACTGGGCAGATGCTGGGTGGGTCATGTGAAACAGCAAAAGAGCACACATCTTCAAAAGGCAGGGCAGAAAAGCAAATTGTTTTTCTATGGATGAGTTATCACAGAGTGATTTACTAAAGGGAATATACATAATTTGCAGTATCTGATTTACAATTTGCAGTATCTGGTTTTCTGTCTTATCCATGAAACTATTCTTTCTCCTAATACTCAATCCCAGCTCGTGGGATTGGTGTGATGGTAAAACCATCTGCAATGTTATTAGCAGTCTCAGTATAAAAGAGATCCTTTAACAAGGTGTTATGGTTGTCTGTTATCTTTGTCCTGCCTCAGCCAGCCCCCCTCCCCTCCCCAAAACCCACTCCTTATTTTCCCTGCTTACTCAGCACGCTCTAAAACAGATTCAAAGCAAGGGTGCAAGCAAACAGCCCTGTAAATGCTGCACCCTGTCATTCAAGCATCCAGGGACAACCAACATCTTCCTAACAGCAGGCTTTAATCTCCTTCTAAGGTAGACGTGTAAAATGGAAAATAATTTGCAGTGGTGCTAAAAATGAAAACGTTAGAAGAAGAAAGAATACCTTATTCATCTTAAAGCAGGCAGCATACAAAGCAAAGAGGAAAAAAAAAGCAAACCCAATCTTTTTTTTTGTTTGTTTTTCCCCTTTCCTGAATATAATACATTTTTTAAAAGCTTGGATAGATCAGCTTGGTGTATTAACCCCTCCAGGTGATGGGGTAATGTAGTCTGCACCTTGTTTATTGTGTCTGCCTCTGTTAGAGAGACATCTCCCTTTGCTCATAGGTAATATCTCTTATGTTTTTGGTTGTTATTTTTAATTCCTGAGTGGAACAAACTTTGTCAGCCCTTTACAGACAGACTGGGAATATATCCTGAGTAATGGCTTCTGGTGCTGTTTGCTCCAGCAATCCCATTGGCATTCCCAGGGATGATACCATACTGCTCCTACTATTTTACTGCCCATTACCTTCTCCAGTCCCTGTAGCCTGAGCTCTGTGCAGCCTGGCAAGATAATGTGGTGCAAGTCAGCAGTGTGTCCAGGAGGAGGGAGGAGATTTGATGCTGCACTCCTATGAACTGGCTTCCCCATTCACTCCTTGTGACAATCATCTACCCTGAAAGTAAAAGGACTTGGTTAATGTTTAATTTAATGCCCAAACTTTGTGTGCCTTTTAGAAGCCTCTTTCGTTCTCCTGTTTCCCGTAGACATTTAATTTTAATTGAGGACTTGGGGCCTCTGTACCAGTAATAGAATAATGTTCAATGAAAAGGAACTTATCAAAGCAAAACAGAACAATATTGGGGGTGGGGGGGTGGGGGGGGTGGTTTTTTGCATTTGCTTTTGTTTGGCCAGCTAGCTGAGGTAGCAGGTAGTTCTGATTTTTGCCTTTCCTGCTACTGCCCTTCACCCTGCAGGGTCAGGGCTGTTTGTGAGCAGTTAACTGATGTGTAAAGAGTACTTTCTCATCTCTCTTGCCTTCAGTGCGAGCTTGCCTCTGGTGTATCCTAGCTGAACAGGATAAAAGAATCCATATTCACTGTGTAACACCTACTGCTCAAGCCAGAAACAGAGGCCAGTAAAAACAAACAAAACAAAACCAAACAACAACAAAACCTTCCTGCTTTGAAATTCCTGATGTTTCTTACTTTCACAGCTGCTTGAAGGACTACAGCTTTTAAAATCTAATAGGACACTAATAGGATGAATAGCAGCTGATTCATCCAATAATGTTTATTTAACTTGTTTTCAACACAGAATCTTGGTGGTTCTATACAAAGCAAGGTCAGCATTCTTCATAATGGAAGAAACTGAGGTACTGAACAGGTAGATGACATTCAGTGTCACATAATGAGTGTCAAGAACTACAAGATGGTGTCCTTCTTTTGAGCCTATTGATGCATTCCTAAGTTCACAGTACTTTCCGTAACTGTCCTGGCGTGGGAAGTCCAGCCTGTGTGACTTTATTAGTACAGTGTTTGATTTTTTTCCCCTTTTTCAGAAAGATGATGAATTTGGGAGGTCCTATGGACATTTGGGAATGCCAAAGAGCATTGTCTATAAGAGTAAATGCTTGTCTCGCTGTTTCCCCTTTGTTTGACCCTGACCTGTGAGAGACACTGCTCTGGAGCACCCAAAGAAGAGAGAATGTGAGACCCTGACATGTGGCCTGGGGTGCTATAAACCAGTCCTTGCTCTGGGTCTCTGAAAAAGTGGAGAGAGACCGTCAGAAGTGGAGAGAGGGGTGGTGTGCAAGTAAGAAAAGAGGGAGCTGAAATGGTGGGAGAGAATGAGAAGGGAAGAGGGCAAGAAAAATATGTGAGCACAAGAGGTTCAAAGACATTCTTTGGCTGCTTATGCCTCCTGTGCCTGTGCTGGCTCAGGCAGTGCTGGGGCCGTGAAGACCTCTCTTAATCTACATTTCCTTTTCCTCTTTCACTGGGAATGGAAGAGTCATGTGTAAGTGACCCTGCTCTCCCCCTCTTCATTTCCTTTCCCAGCAGTGTCTCTCTGGGATACACAGCCATCTGGCTGTTTATTGCAGCATGAGCTGAACTGTTAGATGTATCCTTTGGAATTTGGTCCTGGTTTAATGATTTCTCTATAATTCCTCTGCATTTTCTATATGTCTCATTTGCACTGCTGGATGAGTTGTTGAGCACTGTTGCATGAGTGCACTCCGTCCTTTGGTATCCCACGTACCCTCATGTTTCCTCTTCTCCCCAGAACTCCTCAGCATACTTGTTTGGTTTCTATTATTTTTATTCCATTTTTTGTTCTCACGTTTCTCTGCTTCCTGTTAGCACAGGGAGCACCATCCCACTCTGAAACAGCTGACTGAGTGTGGGGACTGGCCTCCCTCCTGCTCTAATCCCGTCCATCCTGGGTCAAGGCACTGACCACAGAGGCATTGCCGAAGGCGGAAAGGGAAAATGCAAATGATTCCAGAGGAAGTTCAGCCTTGAAGTTCAGCACTGGGATAAATGAGCAAAAATCCTTAGCTTCTCTCCCCTGTGCTGTGACTAAAATTCACAATACACTCTGCTTAACTCCTTCACTCCAAGAGGAAACAAAGATGCTGTTAAAAAGACAGGGAAACAAAAAGGAGCATCTTGCATGAAAAGTCCATCTGTTCTGTATTGGTAAGAGAATACGAGGTGCTGAGAATATAATGATCTGTCCTGAGATACTCGTTTCCTCTTACAGGATAATTCAGAAGATAATATTAACCATACAGCTGCTGCAAATGGATTTCTTGATGGACTTCTCATGGAAGAATGGATTGATGCTGTGGAATAAAATCTTAATTTGTGTCTGGTGGTGAGATAAACTATGAACACTGTAGGGCTATTTTCCTAGGCTCTTTGAGTATTTAAGACTCTTTTTATTTTATTCCTCTTGCTGTAACAGTGAACTTCCCATAGCTGTTTGCTTGTGCTGGATGCCATCAGGATAGAGCTGATGATAAAGCTGATGCTTCTTGTACCATCACCAGTGTTATATGTGACGAGTGACGTGCAGGGATCTGTCCCGAGGAGGCTGAATGGCCACTGACAGCTTCACAGTGGCAAAGGATATGGACCCAGAATAATTAAACAACTGTGTCTCATTGCAGCTCATGATAGCTTCCAGATACTGCTGTAAGTGATTCCAGATGTGCTCTTCAGAACCTCTGGTTGTTGAGAGCATCCATGCATTGGGAGGGTTAGAGCTACATCCTCTTCCAGGGCTGCATGTGGCACACTGCCCTTTTCTTTCAGACTTGCATGGTGGGGATGAGATCAGAAGCATTCAACAGTGGATCCAAAGGGCAAAGCCTTTCACGTGTCCCTTCGGTAACCATGTCCTCTCAAGAGCCTACATGTGCACAACTGTGCAGCTGACCAGGGCACAAAGGATTGTCTCCTTGTATAGCCTGTAAAACCATTTTCTTCCTTATGCACAATTACTTTCAGGGCCTACTGTCTCCCATAGGAGAAAATGGGGGCGGGAGACACGTAGACCCAAAGGGACCATCACGATTGTCTTTTCTAACAGCACAGGGCGGGGAATTTCTGTTGGTTACTCTCAATGTCTGGCCTGATACCTCCCCCTGCTGTTCCTTGTCTGTTTGACAGTCAGCATCCAGCCTCATCCCAGCTCTCCTTCATTCCTGCTGAATATTTTAGAACTCCAGAGCTGAGGTCAGACCATTGCATGATGCAGGTAGCAAGAGATAAGAGGTAGGACAGGGGGTTCACAGCAGTAAGACTCCACAGATGTTGCAGAGCAGGAGGAGGGCTTGAAATGGAGATGGTGGGCTTGGCATCCTGGCTGAGCTCTCTGCCTGGGGACAACTGAACAGCTCTGGGAACTCTGAGCTCAGGAGCCAGGATGTCTTTCTGATACTGACTGCAGGTACATCTCTCAGTTTCCCTGTCCTCAGGATAGTGCCACCTCACTGTCTGCCTCCCAGGGCTTGGTTTTAAGCTTTTAATGACAGTTTATGCACTCAGTGTCATTAAAGGCCGCCTTTTGTCCTTCCCAGTGTGAACACTTCTAGGCTGAGATCAGTTTATATTTTAGTGTCTTTAAAGTAACAAATGTAATGATACAACTATGGGAAAATACAGAAAGGAGGAAGAGTAGAAGAAGAATTACTCATGCTCATTCAAGCCCCTCCACTCCACAAACCCTCTGGTATGAACCAGGCAGGCAGTTTTACAAAGGTGTGTGGAGACTTAACAGCGTTCCCTCCAACAGGAGCTGCTAGGGTAGGACCTGCCAAAGCAGGTCCTCCTAGAGCAGGTTGCACAGGAACATGTCCAGGCAGGTTTTGAATGTCTCCAGAGATGGAGACCCCACCACCTCTCTGGGCGCACCACCAACTTTCCTTCCTTGTCTATCCCTTCTGAAAAGCTTGTAGCCATCCATCGCAGTACTCCAGTCATGGGAGTGGTCCCCACCAAGTTCCAGTTATAGCAGCTAGGTCATAGTTACCCTGCTGCACAGTCGCTTCCAGCTCCTCTTGTTTGTTGCCCATGCTACGTGCATTGGTGTAGATGCACTCCAGCTGAGACATCTGCCTCACCCCAGCTTCAGCACTGTTCCCCATATTTTGACTTAAAGGAACTCTGTGTGGACTCGTCGCTGCGGAGTGAAGATTTCTGTGTTCTCTTTTTGGGACGCACAGATGTGATTCATGAGCCTATTCCTGTCTGTGATGAAGAACTATCTGGGAATATGGATATACAAGATATTCCTGATAGGCAGGAACCAATTATAAGGCTGGTAGTGACTTAGAAGAGAGATCTAGAATGAGGCAAGATGGTTTCTATAACAAGCATGAAAGATTCATCCCAGCCCCATTCTCTAGTCTTCTGTTCCACCATTTTATATGACAAGCAACAAAGTCTGTATATCACAGTGTTACTGTGAGTCTATTGCATTTTAAGAGCTTTAATAACTGCTTTGAGCAGAAGGATGCAGACATTGGCTGTGATTTTATCTGGTCCAGCTGGTGAATGTGTCCTTGGCTTGTCAGGAGACAAGGGAAAATGCTGTATTTCGATGAGTCGAGATCCTGCAGGGAAGGACTGTGACACAAGACATCTGGTTGCATTTGGAGTGCTGCCCTGCAAACCACTCATTTCCTTAGACACATCTCATCCTTCATCTTTGCCCCTAATTCCCCTCATGTAAAGAAAACGATAGCGTTGTGTGATCTGTGGATGCTCTGAGAGTGAATCCACCAGTACTTGTGGGGCACTCAAATTCTGTGGTAACATGCTCACAGAAAAGTCAACCCATACAGAAAGTGATGAATAACACAGGCCAATATAAACCATTTCTTGGACGTGGTACGAGAGAGTTTTAATGACTCATGGTCTCGTGCAGTGTAAAATAACACCATCGTTTCTGACAGAACAATAGTTTTATATTGCATCATGCATCAAGTGCTCACAGACTGATGCACAAGAAAGACAGTTTTATGTTTTATACAAGTATTCTTTTCAGCCTTCTGCCTCTCTACTTCGTAAAGATTTAAGGGGGGAGAGGAGTTACTCCAGCGTTGCAGCAAAGCCAGTGTTTCTTCCTGAAGATTAGTAATTAGATCCCATGGCAGCACGTAGATATTTTGATAATGGGTCCTTCAAAAGCATCTTAGATTAAATAGTCAGATAGGAATGCACGATAATAAACTGAGCAGACAGGGCCATGTGCTGAGTTACTCGTTATCACTCCAATCCATGCTGAATTGTGTGAACATGCCAACATTAAAAAGGGAAAAAAAGTAAAATGGGCTTCTTAAATATAATCCCACTTTTTGCTCTCCATAATTGATTATATACATATGTTACTGTAGAATGATTCAGAAGAAAGGACAAGGAATACATCATTTTACCCTTGCCTGTCTTTTGCTGGCTTCCTTAAAAAAATGCAACCTCAAATGGATACAACAATACTCTGAAAGTTTAAATTACTTTCTATTAAGAACTTTACTAATGAGCCCTCCTTGAAATGCCAGCTTTGACAGTAGTAAGTCAAGCTGTGTTTCAGAGGACATCGGTCGGAGCCTCTGCTGCCTCCAGACACAGGATTGGGCATTTAGAGAGGGGAACCTGATCCCAGAAAGGCACTGCGGGATGCCATTCACAGTTATGATTAGAAATGTCCCAGGAATGCGTGGGGAAGGGTGAGTGTACAGCCTGCTCAGACAGTGCCAGCACAGCCTCCAGCTCACTCAGAAAGGGCCAGATGGCATTGTCTTTTTTTCCCAGTGATTTTGATTCGATAAGGTCATCTTTTCCATGTGGCTCAACGGTAACAGCTTATTCACTGTCTGGCTGCAGAAAACCTGAGAGAGGGAGAGCATCTGACTTGAATCTTTCCTGTGGGATTCTTTCAGGATTTGCTGCCGACCCCATTCCCCAGCGCTGGCATGCAAGAGCCTGCTGCAGCGTTCCAATGAGCAGGGAACAGCACAAGGACACCACCCAGTAACTTTTCAGCCCAATATCCAGATTTCCACCCCCATCCATTTCCAGGCTCTGCAACTGGCCTCTGGCCACTAAAGAATCTCTACAAGAGGCTTCACACTCTCTTGCCAGTGTAATAAACCTAAAGCTTTGAGATTGTTGTACAAAGACATCACTGCAGATGGTGTAACAACTATACCCTCTAATAACATTACTAGGGTTAAATTAGCCAACAGGTTAAGTTAGCCAACAGGCTGAGTTTAATTTCTTTGGCTATATATCAGCTATCTCCAGGCAAGGTTTGATTATTACTTGTTTTCCCTGACATGCAAACTTCGTGATTTATCTGACATAATTAGCTTTGAGCTTTATTCACAAGGAGCCTTAAGCCAGCCTTAGCTTATTTAATTTATTTTATTTTTTTTAATTGAAATCCTATTTTTAAAAAGGACTTGCAAGTGCAAATTTTGCCAGGAGGGGGAACTGTAGCTCCATCACCAAACAGCTGCTTCAGCACAACTGGCAGGCATTACTGTACTTACTTAAAGCTTTGGATTCAGTTAGTCCTTTTTCTCATGAGGCAGCTGCTGGAAAGAACTCTTGGTAACATTCAGAGTGGATTAATTATTCTATTAGATCAGTTTTAGCTAAAGCAAATGATCTAAAAATCACATCAGGTCTGAAGGGACTTTAAGTACTCATTTAACAGCATGAAGTTTTTATTATTACAGATGCTGCTTGAAAGAAGCATCTTGTGCTTTTTTTTTTCCCCTTTTTGGTTCAGCCTTTTGGAGGTTTAGTTTCTCAGCAGCTAGAGTTTGTCTGACAGAGATGTGATTATATTTCTAGTAACATAAGTCAGGAAGCTGGGACTTTAAGCAGGGTGTCAGCACTACAAACCTGGCAATGAATTATTGAGGCAGCAACACTCCAGACCTCAACACTGTTGGCCACCTGAAGAGACTATAGGGCAAGGCTACGTTTCAGAGGCACTGATGAAGATGCAGGCCTCACATGGAGGATTGCTTCTTTTCAGCTGTACATGCGGTTCTCCAGAGAGCTGTCTAAGCAGAGAGCAGCAACTTTTTGGGGGTCATGGGGCTGGCAAGTGGCAGAGCCAGGACGATGCATCCATCTCTCGAAACAACATGGCAAACAACTGCACCGATGTCACCATGCCTTCCCAGGGCACAGAAATGATCACTTATTAATTGTTCAATTTAGCAACAGATCCATTATCTGTCTCTCCCACTTTTTACTTCTCCATCCCCTCCCCTCACCCAGAATCTCAAACCACACCAAATCCCATACCTTTTTATGGGGAAGAGAACTCTTCAGAGAGACTCACCCTTAAATGTAATGGAAACATTCGCTAATAAATGAGCCCTTGTTATACATATTACAAGGAAACACTTAATTGACAGTGGCCACCGGATAACTGTTTAATTAATAAATCTAGGTGGCGTCATATACACCACAGGAAGGGATTACAGGGGTTGATGTATCTGTCTGTTGGACTTTTATGGAAGAGTTGTGTTGCCTGTCTTTTAACACGGATAACCCGCATGTCTGTGACCCACCACTTGCAAAAGGGAGAGTCAATTGGTCATGAGAACACGGCAGCCCTGTCTGGGTGTTTGAATGTGGCTTGGATGACATCTGAGGCTGAACCAGACCAAAGGCACATTTGTTTTCTTGCCTTTTTAGCCAGCATCTGGGTTTCTATGGCACTATCTATTCTAATCACACACACCACCCTGTGTTTGACAAACAGGCTTCTCAAACTTAGCATTTTAATGACTGGTTCTTTAGTGCCGCAGACTGTCAGCACCCACCACAACAATACTAGCAGCAGAATATGCACAACAGATTCTCAGCTGATGGATATTGATACCTTCATTGAAAAATTAGTTAAGCTGTGCTGACCTGCCTCCACCTACCACTAATGCACTGACTCCCTACCCAAGGGGAAGGAAGGCTCTTGAGATCCCACTGAAGCCCGGCACAGGGGACAGGTTGCAGTTACTCTGACCTGCAAGCTGCTCCTTGAGTTTGCAGTGCAGTGTGAAAAGGTCAGAAAGAGTCCAGGACTTCTAATCAGTCTGTCTTTTGCTAACATTGTCATCCTTTTCTGTTTCCCAGAATCACAGAATCTCAGAGACTGAAAGGGACCTTGAAAGATCATCCAGTCCAATCTCCCTGACGGAGCAGGAACACCCAGAGCAGCTCACACAAGAACGCGTCCAGGTGGGGTTTGAATGTCTCCAGAGAAGGAGACTCCACAACCTCTCTGGGCAGCCCCTTCCAGTGTTCCCTCACCCTCACTGGGAAGAAGTTTTTCCCTCATATTTAAGTGGAACCTCTTGTGTTCCAGCTTGTACCCATTGCCCCTTGTCCTGTCATTGCCTGTCACTGAGAAGAGCCTGGCTCCATCCTCCTGACACTCACCCTTTCCATATTTATAAACATTCATGAGGTCACCCCTCAGTCCCTTCTTTTCCAAGCTAAAGAGACCCAGCTCCCTCTGCCTTTCCTCCTCTGGGAGATGCTCCACTCCATCATCTTTGTAGCCCTGCCCTGGACTCTCTCCAGCAGTTCCCTGTCCTTCTGGAACTGAGGGGCATGCATGTATACTATTTGCATGTATTTAGAACAGCTGAAGTGCTCATTTTAGAGCTGAGTGCATTTGTTTGTAAAGCACAATGGGGCAATGCTCACAAATACCACCATCCCAGGAATGCTCTGTGTCCATGCTGGTCACCAAGCCCTCAAAAAAACCCTGCAGGGGAGACAGAAAGCAGCAGCTAAGAACAAGCATCGTTGCTCAAGAGACCTGTATCTCCTGATAGAAGTTGGCTAAGCCCTGTGGAAGCAAAGGCAATCAGCCTGATTTACCTCAGCCCACGATCTGGGCTGCATATCTCCTGTAACTTACATGTATGAAGTGACCAGAACAAAACTGGCCTCTGCTTGAGGCAGCGCCTAATATCAAGAGAGCCCTTTGGATGATGGAAGAGTTGTTTGTACTCCTGTCCACAGAAACATCTCATAGCAATGTGGCCATACCAGTTCTGCTTAAAACAATTAGGAACAGAAAACCTTTTAACCTGCTCTTTGCCTTTCCCCACAATCATTTATCACTAACCGGTATTCTTAAATCCTTTGCCCGATTGTCATGCCTTTGCTATACATATATATATTTTAAAAAACCCATCACACCAGAAGTTTCAAGGAGCTTCATAGGGATGCAGCTGGAAGCTCAGAGCAGGTCTTTATTGTTAAGCAGTCCCTTATGCAGATTCAACCAAGAAAACACTTGGACCATGGAGACCTAATTAGCTGGTAATTATTCTCAAGATTTGCCTCATCTGGATTACAAAACAGATCTTTATCAGTTCAGTCCAGCAATGGAACAGGATTAATCTGTTAGTATTGTGAACAGCATCAAGCCTAGTATTCTAGAAGACCCTGGGAGTTTTCTCACTGATGTCTGCAGAAACATAGCAGCTAACAGCAAGTGTTAAGTGGAAGGCTGAAGTGAAGGGGATATGCCAACAATTATGTTTATTTGCCAACAATTATGTTTATTTGCCAATACAGGTCAAAGAAGCAGCAAAAGAGGGGCATAGACCAGCTACTGGAGTTAGCCCTCTGCTTTCTGCCTCATCTTTTCCAGCCAGCCCCCTCCATCCAACATCCTCTCCTTCCTGCCAAGAGCTCTATTTGCTTCTTATCTCTCACACCTCCTTTCATGCTTCCTATGCCCAAGTGCCCTCAGAAGCTGGTTTGGTTATGGGCAAAGCTAAGGCAGGAGACTCTCATGCTGGAATGGTCCAAGAGCTGCCATCAGCCAGTTGATACACACAAAGTTGATGGCTTGCCTTCCTCTACCCTCTGCTTATTGATGTTTAAAATATGCCCTTGAGTGTGGAATTAGTTGCACATTTAATGTCCATGGTCAGGCATTACACCAAGATAGAAACACCATCTAGTTTGCTGTCAGGCTCTCCAGCTAGTGATGCTATTTCCATTCGTTGTCAGCCCCATCCTTCTCACCCCAGCTGCCCAGAAAAATTTATTTTCTGTCAGAATTGTAGCAGAGACGCTGTATGTTCACCTTAAGTGCTATTTGTTAATTTACTCTGTTATATAAGGGAAGAAAGCCTACTTCTGTCACTCTAGAAGCCTCACTGGAAGGGAACAGGCAGAAGACATTCATTAGTGATTAACAGTAACAGACTATGAAGTAATAAGTTGAAGTTTGTTTTACTGTGATTTTTTTTATCTTGGTTTATTCTCTGGCTACAGCTGAACCTTTTCTTTCTGCTCACTTAGAAAACTTTTGATGAACCTTAATTCTTCTTCTATATCTAACTTCATGCTTCTATTTTCCTATGTATCTACTATTTTTCTAGATGTTACATGTATAACTATAATGAGTAATCATTTTCTTTAACATAAAAAGCATAGAATAGAACAGAGAGAAGAATTAAGGCTACAAAGTCTGAGTGCTTCCCTACCCCTTTGCTATAGCTAATAAGGACATTCTTACCTACAACAGGGATCTATACGTGATGAAAATCAAGTTTCACATGAATTCATTAGACTTCAGAAACTAAGTCTTAAAATATTCTTCTTTTGATGCTAGAAAATACAATATTTGTTCAAAGCTTAGAACTGAAGCAAAGAGGAAAAAAGCTCTATATAATAAAACATAGGCTCTAATAAAATGTTCTCATCAGAAGATCTCAAACTTTTTTCTTCAGGTTATTTTTTTTAAACCAATATTGTACCATTATAGCCTGTAGAAACTCCTTCTATATTGACCTTGCTTACCTTAATAACAAGAACATCTTGCTTTCAAATGCTGAGCTTAATATCAAGGTTTCACAACCAGAAACCATAACTATTACAAGGCTCTCTAAAACTGTTCTGTCCCCTTTTTATAGTGCAGAAGGCACTTAGCACAATGCTTCCTAATTAGTGCTTGCAGGTGGAAATGCACGGGCGTGGGCACCTTTCTTATAAAAGGCGAGAGATGAGCTTCCCTCCTGGCTTTTTTAAACAGAGTTTTCTTTTCCCTCTATCAGGGAGACTTTCTAGAACAAAACATGAGATGTTAAACAGCAGGGAAGGTACTGCCTCATCTCTGATAAGATAATAAGAAGCAAATAATAGGAAGTGAGAGCATAGCATAGAGCTAAATTATGAAGGACTTTAAATGTAAAGTGTTAGTGTAGTAAGCAGGAATGTCTCTGGAGAAGGAAGAAATGTTACGATTGGTGGCAAAGTGGTAGGTAAGTAGAGGAACAAGCCTTCAGGCAGAGTCTAAGGAGCCTTCTTTCTGTGTTGCAGATGTTCTTCAATTATGTGGTTGTGGTCTGCAGCCAGCTGGAGAGGGGAACTTTACCCACCTTAGGAAATCTTTGGAATGGGGGAAGGCAATGCGAACAGTTCTTGTTTGCAAACCTGGTCAAGAGCTGTGTGTCCTCAGTTAAGCCCTGAATAAAAGACACTGTGCTGGATGACAGAAAGACTTCTGCCTGATTATTGAGTGGCTAATGCCAGGCTTGAGGCTCTGAGAAGTGGTAAGGTCCATGGTGGTAGGGGTTAAGGCTTTTCAGAGTGCCCTTGGAAAAGGAATGTTGAGACTGTTTTTGAGAGAGCAGGTGAGGAAACCAGTGATGGTGAGACAACAAACAGCTCTAGGTCAAGCATAAAGCTGAGATTACAGGCAGAAAAAGGAGACATCTGAGTCAAGGAACGTGATGGTGATCCTGAAATACAAGGGGATTGGACAAAAGTACCAGTTGTTTGATGTCCTACGCCCACGCTTACATTGCTAGCACAATAAAAGCTCTGTGGCTTAACCATTGGCACCAGGGTCTTAACAGCTACACGTATTCTAATGTCCTAATTATGCTGAATGGCAATTGAATTATAGTTGGTTTCTCCCTGTTCTCTAGGTGTTTGGTCTGAACCCTGGGCTGGGGGCAGGGCTTGTCCCTGCAGGGTGCTGGGATCATCCAAAAAAAAAAAAAAAAGCTCCACCTGCCAACACGTTGCAGCAAACAGGAGGGAAGTGAGGCAGAACCAGTTACTGTGCAGGTGAGCAGAAGCAGAACCCCATCGATTGCAGACTTCTGTGGGTGCCTGGGCTGCTGTTAAGCAATCCAGAGCGTGACCCATTTGCTTCCAGAGCCACACTTGGTGCAGCAAGGTCACTCTCCAGGGCCAAACCTTTTAGTCCAAGGCTATTCTGAGGATTTCAGTGTCACAAGTGGTTTTGACTGAGATGGGGCTGATCAATCTGCAGTTACCGCAGGCAGCCGAGCTGTCTGTGCAGAGTCCCCCTGAACCCTCAGAGCTGTGTGCTCGTTCCTAACTGATGTTGAAATACCCGACTGCTGCAACCCAGGCAACAAATCCTTCTGGGAATAGCGTTGTTCTTCAACTCTGGCCATGGAATTGATTCCACAGGTAGGAACTTTACGCAGAGTTTGTGGCAGGTCGAGGAATCTGAGTACTGCCATACCATCACTGAGTATCATAGAGTCCTGGTTCCGGGAGGGACAGGGTTAATTGTCCCCTGGCTCTAGCAGGGGCATGGGTATTCCATCCTCTGGGAGCCATGCCCAAGAGCTGGCTGGGAAGGGGGACACAAGTGGGTGGTGGCAGTGTGCAGTCTGGGGCAGTTCCAGGGTTCAGTTGGTGAGCGGTCAGAATTGTAATCATGTTTTTTATACTTCTTTATCCGTGTTCCTGTTACTGTTTGGTTGTTCTGTTAAACTGCCTTTGTCCCAACCCACGGGTTTTGCCTATTTCTTCTGATTTTGCCCTTCCAGCCCTGGATGGGCTCAAGTGAGAGCGGTTGCTCTCGGTTCTCTGTTGCCACCTGAGGCTAAACCACGACACACAGGTAGCCAAAATAGCCACCTTGAATAGGAGGGAGACTCTCCTCGGTGGTTCAAGCCCCAAACCCTGCCTTGGCTGGCTTCTATGCATACAGCAAGCCCTTTGCTTATGAGTAGGCTACCTCAGAAGAGTAAATTTAGCCAGAACCTCTGAAAGGGATTTTTCCATTGTAGCTGAGGTTTTGCTATTTTCTTGTTTAGAAGGATTTAACCTATAGCTGTGAAGGCTCTGCTTCTTGGAAATCTCTCTGCTTTTCTCTTAGCATGAGGCAATGAAAGCCTCAGTCTTAGCTCTGAACTCAGGGACCTGGCATGCTCTGTTATTTATTGACTCCCAGAGCCTCTATCTCTCCATGTTTCTTCTTCTATTAATTAAATGTGAGTTTATCTACACTGGTGAGTTGCAGCAGCACAGTGCCTGGGTGAGTGAGGAGTGAGACCTGGGCTCTCTGAGAGCTGTGTGCCATGATAGCTGAGCTTCTTGCTGGAATTCCTGAGTCTCTGCAGCCACTTTGGGAGGGGAAGCCTGTGCAGTTCATGCAGGACACACAACATCTGGGTTCTCTCTGGGGATGGTGGTCTTGGTTTCTTTTGAATGGCTGTGCTAAGATCCATCTGCAGGTTTGGATTTGGGGTCCTGCAGAGCCCGTGCTGATGAAGGCTGTCTAGAAACCATTTATAAAGATCAGTACTTGATGGCATCAATAACTCCCTCGGGGCTTCTTGCAGGCTGAGATAGTGGCAGATTGTCAAAATTACTTAACGTCCTGGAACACCACCCATTCCAGTATGAATAGGCTTCTTGTGTACAACTCACATGATCATGGTGTTTTTCTGGTGTCTCTATGGAGACTGGAGACATTCTTCTGGTCTATTGGTTTGGGATCTTTTTTTCTTCTCTGCTTTCAGGTAAATTGTCTTATAGGAATAAAGAAAACAAACAGGTATAATCCTCGGGAATAATGGATAAAGTGTCAGTCACAGAACACCAAAACATCCTGGCCCCTTTCATAGAAGGGTTGGAAATATTTTGATTTTTCATTTTTTAACATGCTACCATCCAGCTTGGCAGAGATTTAGCAAGCCTTGTGCAAAAAACAATTTGCCTTAGGCAAAGCTGAATCAAGCAGTGAGCATTTGCAAGTGGATCCTCATCCAAATGAGGCTAGAATATGGATTAAAGAGTGAGGTAGTATTAGATTTGGGAGGCCCACCATGCCAAAAAAAAATTAAGGGAGCTGTTTTAATAAGTTCCAATCTCAAACACTCTCACTCTTATGAGCTCACATGCTTCCCCTTACTGTTAGCTCTGGTTTCTCTAGGGAAGTGGTTTAAATGAGATTTTTGTTACCTTGGCCATATTAAAATAGGTATCTTGGTTTTCATTGGCATCCTGGTGAGGACTGCAAAGTGGGTAGGATGGATGATGCGGAAGGGATGGTTTTGTAGTGTGGAGATCTTGGAGAAATTAATTCATGGGGAAAACACTGTTTATTGTACTATTAGTATTTGGGATGAATAGTAGGGGTCTGGGCTAATCTGTCTTGACCAAACTGGACCCTTAGGACAGCAGTAGGAACTTCTGTGACATTCTCTAGGATTTTTTCCTTCCTCAGCAGTGGGACTGTCTGTGACTGATATGATCTGCTCCACAGCAAGACCCACCGGTGTGTTTTACTGCTCAGGATGATATAGAATGCTCCTTTGCATTCCCAGTTGCTGCTCCCAAACTCCTTATCCGTAGTTTACAAGTCCAGATTCTAGCTTCTTAGTTGTAGCATGAAAAAACAAATCCCCACTTGCTGAAAGATGGCATATGTTTCTTGGCGTAAGCACAGGTGTACGTGGTACCTATACAACACCCAGAAAATCAGAGGCACCCCATAAAGTATCTCTCTAAATGCCTTCAGTTCTGCCAATGAATCTGTCTTGGGGTTCATAATGATTTATTCTATCCGGTTTGGTATGTTTGGAATGCTGGTAACACCCCTGGTGAGCTCATGGAAACCACTCTAACCACCACTGCCAATGGCAGGATCTGGTTGGATTTTTGGTGGCAGTAGAGCCTAGGAAAGGAAGAGCTGCTCAGGTGTTGGGTGTCCCTGCAAAGAGGTAACTGGAAAAATAGCAAGACACTGTCTCACATCCCCCTCTGTGCAGTTGTGGGGGAAAAAAAGAGGTCATAGAAGGAAAATGCTGGGATTTAGATTATGCTTTCCACCTGGAGAATGCACGATGTTGAGATCTGACTTCTGGCCTGAGGGTTAACAGAGGGAACCTCTGCCTTGGTTTCTCTGCATGTAGATCTGAAACTATACCTACATCTCCGTTCCATTGGACTTCACAGTCTGTGTGAGGAGTTCTTTGATGGTTGTGCATTCTGAACCTGCCACCAGCATGGACAAACCTAACTAATATCAGCTGTACTAGTACTTTAAAGTAGAGCATCTTAACTAATGTGGGGACCTGTCACAGGCTTCATTCATATAAGTACCATTATCCTCTATTTCTCGATAATTCAAAGTTGGCTCTAAGCAAGGGAGACTAGTTTTAGGACCTGTGGCAGAGCAACAAAGGTGTCCTAATTGATAGTTCAGCTTTCACTATAATTTTATTGAAGAAAATAACTCCAGCCTTGATTTATTTTGGTCAGGTCAAGAGGGCTGCTTTGTAGTGTTGTTACTGCCATAAGCCCAGGTCTGTTCGTTAAGGGACAAGGCCTGCAGCATCACAGTTGGGTAGGGGGAATAGGAGGAGAAGAATATGGGCTTGGAGTGAGGTCTGTTGATGCTTAAAGAGGCTGCAGGGAGATTTAAAGGTGACGGGAGAAGTAATGTAATTGTGAGGACTAGAGACAGACTCCACAGCTTGGAGAGATGGAATTGCTGGACGGGGAGCAGTCCTGTGCTGCAGTCACTTCAGCCAGGGGTGAGCTTGGCTTGTGAAGATAAGCTGGAAGCAACAGCCTCCCTGAAGCCAACTGAGTGCGTGAGCGTGTGCGATTACCTCTGTGCTCTGCCATTTCTATTACATCGACACTTGGGTGACCAGTGGTATCATCCTGCCACCTGCAAAGGGGCCAAGTTCAGAGTCAATTAACACTCCATGATGTGATCCTGCTTTTACAGAGGCCTTCCAGGAGATGGGGGAGACAGACCCTTCTCAGAGATCATTTTTTTTCAATTTTTTATTTTTTAAAAGCAGCTTCCTGGACAATTCTATTTTCTCTGGCATTGGGCAGATACTAGAAATCCTCTTTACTTATGTGAGATGGATGCTGAGATCTTATTCTCAAAGGGACTTTGATGCACCGAGACCTTTCATGCTGAGAGGACAAAGCCTCTGGATACGCTTCCCTTGAGCAAAACACTGGCCAAGTTGTGCCTCCCTGGTTCTAGCCACATGTGATTTTTTCTTCTCTTCTGGATCAGGTATCAAGCCCAATATCATGCTGAAAAAAGCATGCCCTTAGAATCGGTGTTGATGTTTAACAGGATTGGTTCTGGCTGTATGAACCTGCCTTCAAAGGTGGCTGGATTTCACTGGAAAAAGGACTTTTCTAGTGATTAGGCATGGTGATGTCAGGGGCTTGTGAAAGTTATCTTTGCCCTTTTGATAAGGAAAAAGGAATTTGGAAGAAGAATCAACACTCTTCAAAGTTTGACACTTATTTTGATAGAATGGGTACAGAAATCCCCAAGGTATTTGCTTTTGAAAGTCTTCTTTAAATGTGAAAACTAGTGAGCTGAAAATGCACCAGACAGAATTCTTCCCTTTAGGCAAATGATCCCGGTAACCAGCTCACTCTTTCCTGAGCAGAGCCAGGTACTTGGCTACTGCCTGAAGAACAAATTTACTAATACAGTAGCTTAATTCCTATGGCCTTAATCACCGTCTTATGATAATGTTTGTGCTGGGACTAAACAAGTCTACTCTAAGGCGCTTAATCATTTTCCCGAGGTGCACAGCACCAGTGGGGTTCCAGTAACTCCATGCAAAGTGCCTGGTAGCACAAATTGTCTCCAAATTAAAACAAATCGTCTCCAGGAACCCTAGTTCAGAAGGTCTCCTGACAGATCTTTTCTGATTGAATGTGATTGCCCTCCCGGATCTGCTTTCAGTTCTCTGGCGGAGGGCTGAGCTCCCTGCTCTTAGTCATTAACAACCTGCTGCTGACTGACAAGCTCAGAGCAGCGCTGTTTTCCTCCTCAATTCTGATACTGGTTTTACGCACACAAAAATCGCCTCAGTCGGTAAATTGCAGGATCACATCCCTTGGATTAATTCCCCCTTCCCTCTTGGAAAAAGGCACGTGTAGAAATCCTGGTAACAGGCTGTCACGCTGCCGTTTGTGGGGTGCAGGTGCTGGGCTCAGGCACGTAAACTGCATCAAGTCTTCTGCCCTCCAACCCTCTCCCCCACAACGTGCCTTTTGCTTCCCACCCTCCCACACAGCCCCATGTCTCAACAGCTAGAGAAACCTCAGGGAAAGGAGAGGAGTTCTCGGCGGGGCTGTCCTACATGGGAAGGGTTCTGGGGGCTCCAACAGCTGCTGGGGGTTTGAGTCCCCTTGGCAGATGTTTGCTATTCCAGCCACTTTATTAAAGTTGGAAACAAAACCCCTGATTATTCCTGACCAAAGCACCCTCTTTTTGATTGACAGCCAGTGTGTGTTTCATACGACATAACTCACCGTATTGCTGTGGTCACTTCTTTTTTCTTTTTCTTTTTTTTTTAGTATTAATAAAAGAAATAAAATTTCTAGATATGCCAGGGTGTGCTGATCTCACCTGCCAGTTGATGTTCCGATAAGGGCTTCAGTGTTTCTAGAGCAGAGGCTCCAGCCTCTGGAAATCCAGCCCTTCAGATGTGAGAAGTTAACTTTTAAAAGCCAAGCGGAGCTTCTGGTCTTGAGGTCGGTTGTGTGTGACTGAGGGGAGCTGCCACCTTTCTTCTTCTGGGCTCCCAATCTAGGAAACATTCCTCTGCTGCGTCTTGGCAGGTTTTGGGAAGTCAGTAAATGCAAAATGAATGGGGAGTGTGGGGCAGAGGGGCTGCAGACACCCGGGAGACATGGGGAAGCAAAGTGCCGTTCGCTGCTGGTTTCTGCTGCTTCAGGATTTAAATCAGTTGCTTGTTCTGGATATTGCTTCAGAAATATGCTTTGCAATAATTAGCGTTGAGTACTAATTGTTTGAGTTAATGTTACTGATAGTGTTTTCTCAAAAAATAAAAAAGTCTGAAAAAGAGGCAAAGAAAATGTGTTCCTAAAATGTTTTGTGGCTGAATTA
Source organism: Nycticryphes semicollaris (assembly GCA_013400055.1). Lineage (NCBI taxonomy): Eukaryota > Metazoa > Chordata > Aves > Charadriiformes > Rostratulidae > Nycticryphes > Nycticryphes semicollaris. The sequence goes on along the minus strand of VXBJ01005515.1, from coordinate 674,142 downwards.
AGAAGTGAGTATTCATAAAGCTACATTCCTAACAGAGGTAGCAAATCTTAAATATTTGTAGTTTGTTTAGCAACAGCTTAACTAATTTAAAAACAGTTATATCATTAGGGGCAAAAAGTCCTTGAACTCCTTAGTGGTTGTTGTCATCCCACTTAAATTCCTGGTTGCAAGATAGCTTTAGTTTCTCAAAATAAAGAGAAGTGAAACTGTTTCCAACCAATGTATTTGAAATGAAAATACCGTTGCAGTGGCTGAATGTGCACGGAGCTTTGTTTTATCTTTGTTTTAATATATTTCGTTGTGCCGTGGTTCTAAAAACCACGTAACGAGTTTTTAAGAAAGAAGTTCAAAGAAAATATCAGAAGTATTATGTTTCCTTGCATCTGCCTTCCAGTTTTGACACTGTGTGGACAGTGAGAGTATTTTTTTTGGGGTGGTTTTTTTTTTTCCTTTAGGGCTGTTCAAATCGGCAAATGTAGCTCTGAAGTTTAAAGCCAAACAATACTTGTAATTGGAAAAGAAGTAGTGCTTTTGCCAAAGAGATTAAAAGTAGTTTATAGATTTATTTTTTTTATGAAGAATTTTAAAAATATAGATCAATAAAATAAAAGTAGCTCCAGTCGCTTACGAGTTTGAGTTGTTTCCTCCTGCAAAACCAGATTGAGTTTTCTAATAGATAGTAAGAGTTTGCTGCCATTTGGATCATGAAAACTGAAGGGTGACTGACAACATTTTGCAGATTATACTGAAATCCTTGCATGACGCCTGCAAATACTTTTATTTTGAGGGGGAGAGGGGAGCAGGAGGCACATTTCCATAACTCTCTTAATTTCTGCAGCCACCCGTAATTGCGAGCTGGTGTGGTTTCTTGGAAAACCCTGCAGCAACCCGTGGAAACCAGGGAGGCTCCTCCTGATACATCTTTCCCCGAATGAGGTGTCCCGGTGCGGTGAGGTTTCTCAGCAAGCAATAAAAAAAAATAATAAAAAATTCCCATTTGGGAGCAGTTCTCCCTGCACATCAGGGGAACGGCCCCAGAGAGGCTGTGGAGCCGGGAAATAAAAAATCAGGGCTGAGCCCGGGAGGAAAAACAGCTTTAACAGAGAAATCTCAGCACCCCTTGTGCGGCTGGTGGGCCGCATGGGGTCTGGCCTCTGCAGAAGGAGGTTCAAAGCTCATCTTTGCAAAAATTCAGCTGAGATAAACTGGGATCCGCCAGTAAATCATCTCGAGCTGCGGGGACTAACACTGCTCTGGAGAAGGCAGCGTTTGCTTCAGCAAGGCACCTATAAATAGTAATTTTTATTTACTTTTTTTTTTCCTCCCCCCCCCCACTACCACTCTCC
>VXBJ01005515.1:634477-672268 GCA_013400055.1 Nycticryphes semicollaris | reverse complement strand
TCTGGCGGCCCCCGCAGCCCCGGCGGGCCGCCCCGCCATGCACTGCCAGCCCCAGCCCGGCCGCCCCAAGGCAGGCAGGAGGCGCTACAAGACTTTTATGATCGACGAGATCCTCTCCAAGGAAACCTGCGATTACTTCGAGAAACTTTCCCTCTATTCCGTCTGCCCGTCCCTCCTGGTCCGGCCAAAGCCGCTGCACTCCTGCGCCGGTAAGCCCGCTCCCCGCGTCCCCGTCCTATCCCCCCACCCCCGAGCTGGGCTGGCTCTCCTCGGGGATGCGCTGGGATGCAGAGGTTTGCCACCCGAGGCTCTCTCGCTTTGGTGGGACCAGCAAACTCCTGCATGTCCCGCTCCTCCGAAGCAGAGACTCCCCCAAACCTAGCCCTGAACCCGAGTTTTTGTACCCCGTCCCCGATGGAAGGGGTTGCGTTTACTCCTACTCCCTGTATTTTCCCTTTGATAAACCTTCAGGGCTTAGCACGGCACGCAGTGGTGGGGTTCAGCTTCAATGTTCTTCAGGGTGCTCACAAATAAGTAATCAATGCCAACAGTAACGAGTTTAAGAGGAGCACAGGTCCTCCAGTAGAATGCGGCTTTGGTCTTGTGCTCCTGGAAACCACTGGTGGATTTTTTTTTCCATTGCCATCTGTGGAAGTACAAAAAAAATTAATAGAAAATTTGAAAAGGGAGAGAAACTGCGGTTGAGACGTGTTTATTTTCTACCCTAAATCCTCTCTTCCTGTAAAAGGCTGTTTCTAACAGGGAAGACGTGGAAATTTTGCGTTGATTCTGCAGACGTAGACACCACAAATAAGTACAGACAAATGGATTTTAACTGATTTTAATGCAATAAAAGGAGCATTTTGACCACGGGCATTATTAAGTCTCACAAGCAGATTGGTCTAGTGTGAGCTTTTAAAAATCCATGTTAAAAGTAAAAACATTATTATTATAATGCATTCCCGATTAAAAAAAAAAAAAAAAAAAAAAAAAAANAAAAAAAAAAAAAAAAAAAAAGAAAAGAAAAAGAAATCCCTCTTTTTCTGGCAAAGTAGGCAATGGGCACTTTTACAGATTTGTATTCTTCCCGTAAGGCAAGGCTTGCAGTGGTGACACCTAATGTTTTAAGAGAATCAGAGGATGAAACTGAAACTTAAAAATACGTTCTTCAAAGAATCTTAACCGTTTAAAAAATCGGTGTAAAGGACTGCTCCCCGGCAAAATAGTATATATTTCAAGGTCATAAAATTCTATTTTTCCTCCTTTTCTTTCCTGGGGATGTTAATTTTGCATTTGTATTGTTGTGTTTGAAAATTCAAGACCTCTGTTTTGGCTTAGGTTTAGTGTTCTCTTCGTTTTTAATGCTTAGCTGAATAGAAATAAGAAGGAAATTTGCGGGTCTTAGTAGAGCTGCCCTAATACCAAATTTGCTGTTACGTTACCTGGGAGTTTGACGAGTAGAACAAACCCTTGGCCCAATCATAAGTCTTCCTCCAACCTCAATATTTACTTTGTAAATATTAATAATTAAAGATTCCGAAGTGATTAGGAGGCCAGATCAGAACTAAGACCCACGATGGCCAACTTTTTGAAAGAGGTTAAATGCATAGTGTGATCCTCCTCCAACATTTATTTCTCCTGATGAATTTGTGTGGGACATTCCTTGCCTTCTCTAACCAATCGCTGATGTATTTTTATGCAAGAAGATGTGGCTGTTAATCAAGATATTGCTGACAAGGGGAATTTTTCAGAGCTAATCCCTCACTACCGCGTAGACAGTGAAATTTGGTGCTTGGCCCGATTCTGCACCCATCGGAGTCCCTGGTGTCCCTTCTACAGACATAGGGGAGAGGTTTCTGTCTCCCTCTGTACAGAAAAAGGAAGATATAGAAAAAGAAATCTCCCTTTAGCACCCAAAAGGAATATTCACCTGAATGTTTACCAACAGCCAGGAGCAGGTCCCACGAACTCCCCATCAAAAACCGGGATTCAAGTGTCACGTTCAGGCTGAGGGATCCGCAGCGTTTTGGGTGGGTGTGGGGTTTCCCAGCAGCTGTTTGGAGTCTCACCACCCAAAAACAGAAAAAAGAGAGAATTTTAAATTTTTTAATATGTACTTCTGTGTCAAGTATAGCAAACATTGCCTTTGCAAGGCTAATATAGATTAATGAAATAACCATTAATAACCCTCAAATGATTCAGCAGTGGATTCTGAGTGATGCTAGCATGACTTCTGTGGTTACTCTTCAATTAAAGCCTTATTTCTCTTTGTGCCTGGGATATTTAATGAATTTGCCCTCAAGACTGCGTTTCTAGCCCAAGCTCTGGCCTGTCCCTGTGTCGGGGCAGACTGTGAATATCTGCTGCTCATGGAGTCACAGCGCTTGAGAAGTGAAGTACAGGGAGAGATTTGCTTGCGGGATTAAAGCCATCAAAGAAACTGCTACAAAAGCCCTTGCTTCCAAATTGTAAGCGTTTTACAGTTTGTAGGGATAACTCAAGTCCTATAGATATTGGATGATGGAATTTCTTCTTATTATTATTATAAAAGAGAGGGGATTCTATCGTTGTCTAAGAAATAGACGATACCGCAAAAGATATCAAAATATGAAAGAATTTGAAAAACAGCCAACAAATCTGTTAAAAAAAAAAAACAAACCACCAAAAACACAAACTCAAAACCAAACCCAGACCAATTAGAGGCTACAGGCTGCAGAAAACTTGCTGCCTGTGTTTCCTTTGTCTGTTGAGTTAATCAGGGCTTGGTCTCTTTGCGGTCTAGAAGAAATGAATCTCGATCTAAATTACAGAAAGCTCCCTCGGCAGCGGAGTTGTGGCTGGGGCTTGGGTGCATTTGAAACAGTGATTAGTTACTTCAGCTGAGCTGCTTTTCAGTGCTATGGCGTTTTCTCTAGTCAGGAGTCAAATTTTGTAGGTGTTTTCATGGGCTACAGAGTTAATGGGTGAAGTCAGAGAAGTCTGATGCGCTTTTATGATTTATTTGGAGCTGAAAGATAGAAGCTTTTTAATGTCTGTTGAACAACATCCTTTGTTAAGTGGAGAGATCTGAAATGGAAAATATATATATATTTTATTATTTTTTTGGCTGTGATCAAACAGTAAATATTGAAGTCTGTGCAGCTGAATTGGGACAAAACACAGTTATCAGGAGGAGGCGGCTGGGGTGGAAAGAGTTTTTAGGAATTTTCCTGTGCATGGTGAGGGTGAAGTTCGGAGCACGAGGAGGTCTGATGTGAAGCTCACCCATCTCACTGGGCACATTCCCATTGCGAAGAGCTTGGGACGAGCCCCCACCCAAGTTTTTCTTCAGGATGAAAAAAGTAATTCCTTGTGAAAACGATCCATCGTTAGCTTCAAATGTGGCATATGAACAAGTGGTGTGGCCTTTATTGAGGCAAATAAACAGGGCTGTACCTACACAGAGTCTGTGACAAAATCCCCTGGTTCAGAGCCATTATGATAACAAAAAAAATATATATATATTTAAACAGAAATTTTTTCAGATGGTGATTAATACCTCTTTGATTTATGGCTCTTTGGATTGTGATGACTTAGTGAAAACATTTGTTTACTGATATATCTTTATTGGCTTTTCATGTTATATCTAATTAATTTGTATAAGTAACAATTACAGTGTTCGGGCTTGGTTTGCTATAGGGATTTCTGAAAACTGCTTTTTGGCTGAGCAGAGTCCTATAGGAATCACTTTTCAAATTGTCTTTATATAATTTTTCAATTTTATATTTAAAAATATTTGTAGGTGAGTCTATACTGATTTTGGGTTGTTTCCTGGATTATTATTATTTTTTTTTTTAAATCTTGCTTTAGTGATCCATTCAAAATCCACATACAGTATTTGCAGTTAAGGGCATGATAAAAAAAATCGAATTGTTGGTGTATGATGTTATGAGGTCAAACTGCACATGTTTCATATTTATCAAAGTAACTAAAATAGCTTGAAAAACATAAACATCAGGGTGGTCATGTCCGGGGTGCGGGGGGAAGTTGTGTGCTCTCCTTGGTGATGGTGGAATTTCTGACATTGTTTATGGATAATGGACAATGCTGGTCTTGAGTGTCCTTTCTAAACTAACCCAATTAAATTAGGATGGTTGAATTAAAAAGAGTTGCTTTGCCTCTTTCAGCTTACTGTGAGTTTCCAGTTTATTTTAGCGAAGTCACGTAGTATGAAGTAGTTATCTAAGCCGTGTATTCATTTCTACCTGGATCTGTTCTGGAACTCATCAAAATACCTCAAATTTAAAATTATCATAGTGATTCATAACTTAAATTCCAATGAGCATCCATGTAATTTATTTCCATTCTACACCAAGGTTTTTCACTGGTATCTCTGGTAGGACTGGGTTGTTTCCTCTTTTTATCTGCTGCAGTAGCTATGCTTGAACAACGCCTTGCGTGAATGAAGCTTTATAGGTCCAAAGATGCCTTAGATCAGTGTGCTTTTGTCCTCAGAGAGAATTAGCTGCTTTAATATCAAATATTTGCACTTGTGTAATGGGAGTTGTCTTTAAAGGGGGTCGTACAGCTCTACGTATATGGCATTTCTCAACTTTTTTGCGTCTTTTTGAAAGTTTACCACTCTGCTGGTAGTCTGTAGAACCAGGTGCTTTTAAAGAACACTAATAATTGTGACTTGCTTCCCTGAAATTATTATTTTCAATTTTTTTGGGTTGTATTTTTGAAGGCAGAGAATGAATCAAGATTTTTCTTTTAGGTACGTTTCTAATACAGAAGTGTTCAAAACTTGAATTTTTCTTTTTCAGTTCTTTTGTCTGCCTTCTGTTGTTTTATCATGGGATGAAATTGGGAAGGGCTTATCCCAAAGGTATTTTCAAGCTCCCGTTTTCCTGGTATATTTGATACTTTTGCTTTCTGGATTAAATTAGGCGATACCTGCAACCACTGGAGCCTGTGGGGAATCATCGCTTGTGCGATAAAGTGTGAGCTTTGATACTCCTGGTCCTTGGTCAGGCTTGTCAGCCTTTTTAGTGAAAAAGTAGATTTATTGTGTCTTAAAACAGCTCAGTTTTTATGTGGAACCTCACAACAAGATTCCTTCTGATTCTGTTCAAAAAAGCCTTGATGCGGGCAAGGTTTGAATTTGCTCTGGGACATTACTTAAAATTGGGCTGGAAGCTATTTTTTTTGCTCAAATGCTGGCTGAAGCTTTTTCCATTAAATTAGATATTGTTATGGAGTTCCTGGGGGAAAGCTGGGCACTGTGGGAGAGGAAAAGGGTATCCATGTAGCGTGTATCCTGATGTGGGGAAAAGTAAGAAGCCATCCATTCAAAGCGCATTATCTGGAACGTAACAGCTGGATTAATCCTATTAAATAAAGCAAATAAAAGTTGTGGGTGTACCTTCTACTGGGGTGACTTGAACCTGAGTGTGCCCAGCTTCCCCTCATCCCTCGTCTGGGGTTGAGTTGCCATCCCCCAGCACGTTTACTGTGGCTTCCCAACACCTTGGATTAATGACTGGGGTGAGTTGTGGTCTCGTGGGTTCTCAGGAGACCTACGTGTTTTAAACGTGGTCCTGCAATGGCAGGAGCCGGGGCTTGGTGATTCACGAGGTCCATTAAAGACTTCTGTCCCAAACTGGATTTGCTGAGGAAGGCAGGCCAAAAGGGATATGCTTGTTCCTGAGGCAGTGGAGAGTGATAGGAGCCAACTTAAATTGCAAAGCTCTGTATGGAAATCTGCAGCGCTGCAACACTCTGGGATTTTTTTTGTTTTCTGATTATTTCTGCAAACATATGAAGAAAACAAAAACAACCTTTTGAAAACTGGCTACATTGTTGAGTTTAGCTTATAATGGTCGTATAATTCCATAGTTTTATACCAAAAAGTAAAGGCAAAATGACAAAAGAAATCTATCAATCCTGAAAAATACGAAGTGCTGCTTCTGTAGGTGTCTCTGATCCAGAATTAGAGAAGCGATCAGATACTCCTAATGAACGTGAGATAATTCAGTGATGCCATTACAGCACACAGATCCCAGAAGAAGCAGTCACATTTAAGTCAATGTTTTGGAGCACTCCTCTAGAGAAGTCAGAATGTGCTGTCAGAACCATCTTCCTGCTCCCATAGTGTAGTGATTTATTCAACTGCAACCTCAGGAAAGCCTGAGTTTTCTCAAAACTCTCTGCCAGATAACTCCCTGTTCATATTAGCCCTACAAGAAAAAGCTTTTCTGTAGCAATTGCACTGAAACCAGCTGAGGTAAACTGAACTAAAAGCTATGAGCTTTGAAAGTGGGTTCATCTGCCACTGCTGAAGACTGGGTACAAAATTTAACTTTAAAGAGCTCAGCACTTTTCAGGATGTCTGTCTGCCTTGATTTTTTTTTTTATGTGTTTTGACGTCTTTAGTGGAAAGCACAGTTCAGAAATGGCAAGAAGTGGCTTATGAGGGATAATAAAGGGCTGGCTAACAGTAACTATATACTCAGAAAAGAATCTGTCAGTTTTCTCCATCATATTAGATCCAATATTAGAGGTGGTATTTCAGGAACAAAGCCAAAAGCCAGATCGGAATTTGAATCTGAAAACAGGTCTCACTTAGACCGAGCTGGGAAATCTGGCTCCAAAGAAGTTTCGGTGCTAGGTATTTAAATATTTGGAATCATGACTGAATTTTGCTGTGTGTGTATCTCGGCAGCGATAACAGCGAGTAAAAGAAATTAACGGAAGGCAATACTACATGGAACAAACCAGAAAATCACACTCCAGTGATTGCAATAAAACCTGCTGTGGAAAGCAATCAGCGTGGTGGTTGTGGTTGAGCATGAATAAGCATTGCGGAGGAAGGCTATAATAGGAAGTATTAATGAATGTGGGATTCCACTGGGAAAATTGACACCTACACCTTATTTTCTAAAGCCTCGCAGCTTGCACTGAAGTACAGATTAAATCTTGTGGTACCCGCTGGTTTAACTTTAAATGCTGTAGATTTATAAAGAGTATTCTCAATTTGGACACTGCTCGTGGAGACTGTGCAATAGAGACCCAGGGCCACAGCTCTCAAGTTATTGTGATTATAATTTTTAAGACTTTTCTTCAACTTGCTGCTGTAAACTGCAGGACAAGACAGACTTGTCCTGTAGAATGAATGTCCCCCAGCATCGCTGCCTTCAGTACTGGCTGGTACTGGGCATGAACTGGGTACGGGGCACCAGCAAGGGCAAGAATCCTCACTGGGGGAGCTGGGGAAGAAGAAGGGGGAAGTGTTTTTGAGCCAAGGAGTTGCTTGAAGCTCCCAGTGAAGTCGCCGGGCTCTGGGGAACAGAGCAGAGCAGTAGCTAAGGAGACTTTTTGTTTTTTCCTCTGTTGATTTGTGGTGAGCATTAGGTTTATTTTCCAGTGAAAGAGCACGGTGAGGGACAGCTTGCTGTATCATAGTCTTGGTGGTGTGTTGATCCAGCTTCAGAAGGGATTTAATGCCGATAGGAGTGCTGTCGGCAGCTCTGGATGATGGGAAGAAATCTCTGCCTTTCCGACATTTAGTCACTTCCATGCCCTCAGTGCAAGCCTGCGAGGAAGGAAGATTTACTTACAACTCTCCATGATAGGCAGCAGAGCTGATCATCTGGAATTGATCTTCACATCAGGAACTCATCTCTGTGGCCGACTTGCTCCATACGCTGGCTGGAGCTGTTCCTTAATCCGCTGACGGCATTTACTGGGTTAGAGAGAGGCTCTGCTTTTGCTCACTGTTACTCAGATGGTCTTAACTTCTTGATTCTGAATATCAATTTCTTCTGCTCATTCCCTTGATGCCTTGAGTCCAGGTAGAGGTGGATTGTGAACAGCCCTGCTTGGAGGGACTGGAAACTTGAGCTTTGCATTTGCAGACCACGTACGAAGTTATTGTCCCATCAAAGTGAAAACACCAGGAGTAGTCAGAAAAATGGATGATTTGGTTTCTTGGTAGATAGAAGCAATAATTGTCCTTTTCAGTTCAGAGTGAAGCAAAATGCTTTGAATTTATTTCAGCAAGTCAACTGTTTAAAAAGTGGTGGTGATGGGGAATCAGACCAGAGAAAACACTTGACCTGGAATAAAATATTGAAAACATAGCTTCTGAAGCCTGAAATGAAGTTTTCCAATGCTTTCTTTTTTTATATGAGACATTTGGCAAAGCATTGAAGTTACTTTCTGTATTGCAAAATTTACTTTCTATTTTTTATCGTTCTTGATGAAAGGAAGTTACAACCAACCATTTTCAGTTAGTTCTATTTGAGAACTGCTCCAGCTGGACTGCAGAAGCGAGAACACGTTAACATGAGCTTCATTTGCTGGGATATAATAGTTCCTTGGAAAATTTGGGGCCTGGTTTGTGATCTCAGCTGTTTTTGTGTAAGTCACAAAGTCCGTAACGGAACAAGATCACAAGAACAAGCTGGTGGGAGCTGGGCAGTAGATGTCCTGAGTGTGCTTCTATTTGGTGGCTCTTGTTCTCCCACTGCTGTGAAGAGTTTGGGTGTCTGATTGCTCCCACCACAGACTGCGTGGGTCGGATGAATGCAAGAGTTTCAGAGTAGGCTTAACAGCAATAAATTGTGAGGTCATACTAATATTACCATCCAGGGAAATATTGGAGATGGATTTCCCCCTCACTGGGTTATCTATTATGTCTTGTCTTCCTGGCACTCTGGGAGAGTCTAGCTGAGAGGCGTCTAGCCCTTTGAGTGATGTGAAATTCCCAAAGCTACATTTTAATGACATCTTTAAAAATATAGAGAGATTTGGTGTTAGGACCAGGCTTGCGCAGTGAATACTTAATATTTTCCACCTTCCTCTCATGTAACTTTTCATTTGGACTGATTCTTGGCATCTTCTCCGTCATTTCTCTTGGCCAGAACGCAACTCTGGAGAACACCAAGTTACCAGTTGCAGATATTTCGGACAGGTGTTTGGATACTTGGCACTGAGACCTGTTTAAGTAACTAAAGGGAAGGGCGAGGAACAGCCTTTCCCCAAAAAACCCCCAAAAAGCGTTCTTGGGGTCAGCATCAGTTAGTTGTCTGCGTAAATCTCTCTCTGAATCTGCCACATGGAAAGGAAGGAAACAAAGGAAAGAAAAAACCAGTTTTCTGGAATTTCCTTTGAAAATGCAATGCCTGAAAAGTTGCAAATACTTATGCTCTTTCTTCTGTGAGATTTGGAGCAACCACCTTACGATGACCTTAAAAGGTGTTTGGTTGTGCGCGTTCAGGTCTTATCTTGCAAATTCTTTAATGTGCCAGTGTTTCTTATTCGTGTAGTTGGCTGACTTGAGCGGGACTACTCATGCAAAGAAGGATTTGAATGGGAAGCATTTGTATTTGCTGTGTGACTGAGATAATCTACTATTTTGTGGAAGTTCTTCAGAATAAAGGAGTTTTCAATGTAGTCTTTGAGTCCTCTTCAAACAGTTGGCTTTGGGTTATTTCTACTAATGATTATCTTGCAAATTGCAGGATGGTTAATGGCTCGTTTTCCTGCTGATGGGATTCCACCTTCCACAGGTTGGGCTGAATTTTAATAGCTGTTGAAGCAATACCAGGTCCCTGTAGCTTGGAGTGTACAGGACCCATTGCCACATCCCGTGTACGACTGCCTACGTCGATCCATTAAAAAACAAACCGCTGTTGTGTAAGCACAGAAGGGTTGAAGCCTTAATAAAAGCATCTCCTTTTCTTTTACAAGACAGAGAAACGCACGTGGTACGTCTGTGGTTACTTAAATAAGGTATTCTATGACAGATTAACCCGTCAGCTTTGAAGCAAAATTAGCAGTGGTGGGTACTGTCTTATGGAGTGTATCTGCTCGCACGCTGTGCCTATCATGTACGTAGAATTGCATAACTTTATACGTCTTTAGGAAGGCCTAGTGCCCAGACTTGCTTTTATTCATCTGTGAAATACATGGAAAAATATGAACAATCTCCCTGAAATGGAGTAATGTAATAATTGATACAATATACTGGGTTTTTTTGTGGCCATAAAACATTTGCGTGAGTTTGTGAATACATTTTGCTTCACCCTTCTGTCTGTTTTGTTCCAAACCTACTCTTGACAGCTTTGCTAACAGTTCATTTTGTTCCTGCAGTGACTAAGTAGTGGAGGAGCTGGTATTTGAGGTTTTCTGTGGCAGCAGAGGACAGTTCTAGGCAGTTTGTATCTCTGCCGCCTGCTCTTCGCTTTGCTCTTTCACTTCCCTTTAAGCAGATTTGTTTTAAGTTGCTGGATAATAGTGAAATTCTCCACTGAGGGACAGGAAGCTGTGCCAGAAGTTAGAAGGGTTGGTTTCACCTTGTTGCAATAAATTACAGAGCAATCATAAGTGATGGGAAGGAGTTTGATGAAGTGGGTGAGGAACAATTGATGGATTATTTTAGTTAAAATTACTTAAAGCCCAATCCAACTCCCACTGAAGTCAATTAAATTGTCATTGGATTGGGGCCAAAATGAGTCAAATTCAATTATGCCTTAACTGTAAACATTTGAAAGCACATTATTATAAGGTAGTTTAGCACTTAAATTACATTAATAGAAAAGCATTTACAAAATCCCAGGCTGATAGTATTTGATTTGTACAGCTCTATTGAAACCTTTTTCCTTGGGGCTGAGAGATGGAGACCTCTCAGGTGGGAGCCTGACCCCTCTAGCAGCCTGTCTGCAGTGAAGAGGTGTCCCAGCAACTGGTTCTGCAGATGGATTTCTGTCCCTCAGGCCCAGGCTGGCCAGTGATGGCATGAGAAGAGACAGCAAAGATCACTCAGCAGAGACTGGAGAAACCCCGGTGGTGTGTCAGGCTTTAGATGGCTCCTCAACCACCGAAACTTTCGCGTGTAATGGTCCTGGATGTTCATCTTTGTCTCAGCTGAACAAAGTACAGCATCCAAAATATTACTTAAAAAGTAATAACCTATGTGAGTTATAAATACGTCCAGGTTTAACAAGACGTGGTGGTGTTCTTAGAAAATCGGGGAGATTATTATTCCGTGATCATCTTTTAAATAGTGACTCACAAGCCTGCTTTAAGACAATTTATGTTTGTTGGTTTTTTTTTAATAAATTTGAGAATGATCCTTTTCTTTCTGTCCTCAGAATTTCTCCTCACTGTCCCTTTTCCAGCAGGGTAGGGTGAAGGCACCTCCTGCCGTTTTGGAGCAGCTCAGAGTTGGCAGGTATAGGGTTTCCAGGCTGTCTCAGGAGCTTTCAGCGCCGCATCCCAAGTGCCATCCCTAAAGATTCGTCAAAAGCTGTGGGACATGGCAAGCTGTGGATCCAGCAGGGAATAGCTGCAAGCTGGGGTCATTCCTGTCCCTCCGAGCGAACTAAATTTGTCCCCACAGACAGATGATGCCAAGTGCTGGAAGGGTTTGAAGTTTTTTTTGTTTTCTGTCTTTACGAGCAGCTGTGTTTAAAATGAAAGACGGGATCTGCTCCCTGTTTAAGCTCAGGACGTGACATCAGTCTGGTTCTGTGAAACCTCTGTGCGGTGTGGATGGAGGTGCTGGAGGTTTGCAGAGCCCCGAAAGGCCAGCAAAATGGGACACGGTTGGAAATGGCAGAGGTGGACATTGCAGAGCCCTTTAGCTGCCTAAATGGACTTCGTCTTTAGTCTGGCAAACTCAGTGCAGCAAATTACATCATCATTTTTGTGCTGTCACATTGTTCATGGTTGTTTTGCCTGTTTTGAATCCTTTTCTGTTTTCCATGCATTTTCTATTAACACCAGGATCAATTAATAGCTTCCACTGACACTTTCTAAAGAGCTTGCAACTATGGGATAGAAATTTCTGTCCTTCCAAGAAGAATAAAAGTGATACCCCTGTAGTATTAGCCCGGCAGCGTTCATAAACATTGGTCTAGGACTTCTATGGCACATACTCAGCTTGGGGAAAAAATACTGCCTGTTTTCTTCCCCATCAGTGAACAAAGACACATCCATGAAAGCAATGCCCACAAATTGATAGCTGTAGTTGATGATCTGTGGCTTTAATGTTTGAAAAACAAACCCCTGATTTCTCTGATCCATGCCTTACTTCTCCCTTCTTAATATTAGTGTGATTAGTCATGTTACAACTTGTAAAAATGCATTAAAATCAGTTGACAGCTATTTAAAACCTGAGCATTAACTATTATCTAGTCACAGATACTGGAGGCTCAGTACAGCCCAGGCGTGATTTGTTTGACTCCTGTTAACTCACCAGTGACCTTAAATTTGGCAGTACCTTTTGAAAAGCAAACCCAGTGATACCCAGTGATTACTGGCTGATTGTATTTCTCTGTCTCTGAGTATATGCCTGCAAAATAAACCCCATGCTTTCCTGTAGTAAATGACGGGATAGAAAATCCTTTTGGAGAGTGAAGGATCCTGGAAACACTCTCACTCATCATGGTGCCTTGAATGGTTGAAGAAAAAGATTTAGTTTAGGGAAAGTATCTAGGGAAAACTCCCAATATTTCTTCGGAAGCAGAGCTGGCGCTGCATTTTCTGAGTGCCTCTGCAATGATTTGAGCTTCTTGCTGAGGATGTGCCAGGACGTAGCCCACTTCACCCTGAACCCGGTCTACAAGGTATTCCCTGAGTGTTTCTTACATATGGAAAAAAAAGTTAGACTAGAATAGCTGCTATTGCCTATTCCTGCTTTGTTAATTAATTGGAACTTAAGTGTTTATTCCCAGTACCTGGCCCGTAGCTTTAGTGTGGCTTAAAATGTTAGTCTTCTCAAAATGTTTGTTTTCCCCAAAGCCAATCATGGGTCATTTGCCTCCAGTAATTGATACTAATGCTGGAAATGTTTGTCCAGTTGATGACAAAGTTAATTTAAGTGTTTGAGAAGTTACTGCCTTTGGTTAAACTGGGGCCAGTTCACACATTGTGAGAAAAATCAAATACATACCCCATGTAGTTCCTCTCCACAAGAATTTTCTTCATTCAGATGTCCTACTTTTTACAACAATCAGTGAATTGTGAGGCTTATGTATTTTAAACTCTAGTTTAACCCTTTGCATGCTGCAGATTGTCTCCAAATATTGCTTTTCTCAGCACCTTGATTTTTTTTCCTCCCCCTCACCCCCCACCCCGTCCCCACTTCTTATTTACCTCTTGAAACCAATACAAGTTTTGGGTGTGTAGATAAAGAAATGTAATTGCATCAGACACCAGATATATGAATGTTTTCTGCTGAGCATTCATTTACTGGCAGCTTGGGACACGTCGCTGTTGGGAGCCGGGACACCTGAAAGGAGTCTGTGATTTTGCAGAGCCCATGGAATAGCTGAGAACTTCGCAGTGCAGCAGTGGACAGTCAGTGGTTTGACCATCTCTACTTGGCTCGGTCCTGGACTCACTATGTGATGTGGAGCCAGTTAAATGCATGCTTCGTGCCTCATCTTTCCCATCAGCTAAAGCGAAACAGCAGTTCATCAACACCTGCACAAAGTGTTGTAAAATCCTTTGCTAAGAAATGCAAGAGAAGCTCAAAGTAATATGGTCAGTGGGGAGGGTGTATGTTTAACTCCACTCTTCCTGAGGATTAATTAAGTAAAACCAAAAATATGGATGCTTTTCTCACCAGAGGGAGGGAAGAGACTTCCACATAAATCCCGTTAAGATAGGTGTTAAGACAAAGCTGCATTTATTACTTTGGTGGTGTTTCAACTCATTCATTAGGCCATTTTTATCATTCCTTTAACTGGACCTTTTACATCCTGTTCATGTCCTGCTGGTTTTTTTCGATTTGCTCTTTCACAGTCCTTCTTTTTTTGCATCCTGAGCTCTTTCTCGCTGTCTCCCCTCCACACAAGCTGCAGCTGATAGTGTTTGAGTTCAAGTCGAACTTTCGAACCCATGACGTCAAGTTGGTTTGGAATTAGGCAAAACCAGTTTGCCCATCCCTCATTGTAAAAGGGTTAATCCTCTAAACTATTGAGAGACAAGGGCAGGGAATTATGAAAGGAGTCCCTGTTTTATAAGCATTTGTATTGCCAGTGCTTGAATACCCGTAATAAGTAGGTTGCTGCTGTGATTAATGACTGCGTTTTACATGCTGATGATGGATGGCGTGTCTTATTGTAGAAGCCATTTATTTTTATTTGGTCTCCTCACCCAAGCAGTACTGGAAATGAGATGTTAATGTCTTGGTGGGAGCATGTTTGATTCTCAACAATTTAATGAAAGGTGACCCTCAAAGATGAGAAAATAATGAAAATTATGCCCTTTTTGCCTCTTTGTAATGCGTGCAAAGACAACTCACATGGATTTTTGATTTACTGTGGGTTTTCTCTTTTTCTTTAGAGGTTGTTACTTTATTCCTTCCAAGTTGCGAAGGAGTAGGAATCTGTTGTCAGTTAGAAACTTTATAAATTTGGAAGGGCCAAGCTATTAAAAAGCCTTAAATTGAGTCTGTCTTGGGTTTATTAGTTTATTAAAAATAAAGAACTGAAGTCATTAGAAATCTTTAGTTATTTTGAGCCAATGCTTGTATCACACTAAAACTTTCTGATTTTCCTTCAGTTTCAGTTGTCATTTTGTATGTGTAAAGGAGGTGGTGGTGGAGTGTTTGTGGTAGTGAATACACACGCTAGACACAGAAGTGATGTTTTTATTAAAGCAACTGTATAACTCTATCCATGTGCATTTACCACTGCATACATTTAACTTCAAGATTTTAATTTCTATAGAAACTAAATTAAAAAAGGAGGAAAGGCACTTAAAAAAAAGACTCTTGAATTATTTGGAGAAACTATTTCAAGAGAGTGAAATGGGTTGCAGTGTCCAAGCAAGTCTTTCTAAAGCTCTATGTCAACTGAAAAACTTTGGATCTGGTTTCCCAGAGGATCCTCCAGGATCACATCGATACTTCAAGAGAGAGAAAAAGATGAGTAGGATTTTTAGAAAGCATTAGAATTGAAGTGCTTTTTTGTACGTGGTTCTCCAAATATATATTAAAGGCTCATTTAGCACTTGGAATTTAAAAGACCCCTCATAACTATTATACCATTGCTGAGTAAAGCAAACCAGTTCAGCTGGGTGGATTGATAGTGTTGGTTCCTTTTCATCATAAATGAAGTAAATTAAGTAAATGCCAATAATTGCCTAAGTTCTCTGGAAAGGTTATTTAACAATGTTCTGGGTGAGATATGACCCCCATTTCAAAGCTTAATGAAAGCATTGGCAATGTAGAGTCTGTCACGCTGTCCGTGGGGAGAGCGTGGAAATACCAAATCTGAGATGAGTTTTCATCCCAGCAGAGCCACATAAAAGAGTCTGGTATTAATGGTGTTTGAGCAGTAAATAAATAAGTCTGCAGGGAGTATTGGCAGCCATGCCTGATCTTTGACAGAATATCTGTCTTGGTATAGAAGGGCTTTAACCACAAAAACCAACGAACCAACCAAAAACAAACAAACAAACAAACAAAAAAGGCTGAAAAAAGTTATTTTGGTTTAGAAATCCATGCACTACATATGTGCCTGTTGTTGGAGGAGTTCCCGTGGCAACGTTGCCGGTTGCGCAATAACAGGATACTAGCATTGCTTCAATATTAACATATACATTAATGGCACATTAAGGAATTTCATAATTGTATGACACAAAAGAGGGTTCTCAATCCGGTGCTCATGCAACCTAGTAATGGGAAACGTCTTCAGCAAGCTTTGCCACCACTGCCTCTCCTCGTGGCTTCTCTTGGAGTACTTTCCAGACCACACAACAGCCTCGTGTGGCTGGTGGGTATCATCATCCTCATTTTGCCTGTGGGGCAAACAGAAGCCCAGTGAGATTTAGGGACTTGGCTGAGATTGCACACTAAGGCAGTGGCAACATAGAGATGTTATGCCTAATGTTCTCTACCCACAAAATCTACACCTAAGTGAACAGAACTTTATTCTTTTGGTCCTTTATTTGGGCAGGTGGGAGTAAATAAAGTCGGTGGGAACAAGACAACGTTCCCATGAGCCTGGAGTTGTTTCTAACGCTAGCGGGAACTGTATACCCATTCACCTGTGGAGGGAAGAAAGGGCTGCATTGTTGGGGGTGTTTTTTTGTGTATTGACTTGTGATTGGTATTTAAATGAGATTATGGAGTCACAGAGGTACCTGTGGAACACGGTGTTGCTGCATTCCTCGGTGACAGGTGCTGTAGGAGAATCGGATGTAAATAGATGTGCTGATGAAAACCAGAGATGGGTGATAACCAAAGCTCTGACTCAAAGACCTCCAAACCTTAGGCTGACAGGCGGTCTCCCATCTGTATCCCTGAAGCAGAGCATTTCCAGGGGCACGTTTGTAGTTCTAGATTGGAGCTGTCACAAACAGGTGAGCTTCTAACACTTCTGTTCTTTACGGCATTAATTCAGGATTAAAACTAGCAGAATTTGAGTGCTATAGAAAACTAATTCAAACCCTTATGATTAATTAGGCCCTATCTCCACCCTAAGACTAATTTGTATTTGTCTGGAGATGTGAAAACAATGTCTCCTTAGCTGAATTCCTATCGTAACATTAAAAAACACAGCACACTGATGTCTGACATCAGTGAGGGCTCGTGTTCTTTGGGGACTGGGATAGCTAGAGCTCACCAACTGGAATATCTGGCTTATCCTTCCACCAGTGGTGTGGTACAGGCAGGCTGGTGGCTGGGAAAACCTTGTTGTGGCTTTTCTGCCATGTAAGTAGTTGCATGCCTCCAAAGTGCTTTGCAGCTCTAAGGTTGGCATTTTCCTCATGGAAATGCATCCATTTCTTCTGCATGCATCCATTCTGAGACTGCCCATCCTTGAGACATTTTTCCAGCTCACTTTTTGCAATGAGATGAATTTCAATAGGAGAGAAACTTGTTTTGGGCTTCAGCTGAAAAAAATCCAGCCACCACTCACCCTGAAATGAATGGGCTGGGTCTCAGCTACTATAAATCAGACTGATTTTGATGTTGGGGGCTCTGCAGGTTTGTACAGGCTGAAGATCTGGTAGAGATATCACACCCTGGTGTAGGGTGGACTGAGCTCTCGTTTGAAGTCCTTTAGGTTCTTCTCCACCGAGCAGATGGCTATTCTACTTGTTGCTCACCTCTGTTTTGCTGCTACAGACCAAGCCCATTAGCTGCCTTGTCTCTTTTGCTTGTGTTTTCACCCACTCTGTAGTGAAACCATGTGTGTAATAGTCTGGTCTGACATGCTCTTTCCATGATGTCTGTAGCAGTCAGTGCAGCTTTCCTTGTCCTCACTCACTCCTGGACCACAGGGCAGGGTAATTAAGTGCAGATGTGGAAGCAAATGAAATACTAGTTTTCCTGAAGACTGGGGGTGGAACTGATGGGAGCATCTGCCTCCCCATGTCCATGCTGGATAGTCAACTGCTGCAGGTAGAGCCAGCGATGAAGCTGTGGGACCCAGGGTTCTTTCAACATCTTCAGCATATGACTAACTTGGTATCGTGTAGATAGTCCCCCTGAAATCAAGGGAACTGCATTGGGCAGGAAGTCCCCTGCAGTGATTTTTAGCAGTGTTACAGAATGATTTGCAATGAAACGTTTCTATAAACTGGAAATTCAGCTGGTTTTTTTTTCCCCCCATCCAAAAAGCGAGAGCTTAGCTGTCATTGATTCATTCTCTTTAGGTTCGGATTCAGTCCATGAGGCTACAGGGATGTGCCATTACTTGATGTGGAGGGAATAAAAATAGCCATGCCCTATGCCGGTAGAAGCTATGACGTGGTCTTTGTCAGCTTATTCAGCCAAAAATAATCAGGTTTGGAAGCAGTCCTTATTCCAAGGTGCTCTACATTCTGATAATAAGGTTTCAGCTTCCTGGAATAATATTGCCATGTGCATTCTGCTTAGCTTTATTCCCTGTGTATGTCTCTCCTCTTTTTCCTCAGCCACGAGAGCTGAGTTAAGATTGCTGATCTAATTGGCAAGCACAAAGGATAGGCAGGCTGTGAACAAAACCTGCTCGTGTATCATTTGCATCCTTCTAAATTGCATTGTTTGTGCAGCTGTTCAGCCAAATTGTCCACAGGGTTTATTTTTGTCCATAGAGGAAACAGAGCTGAGTTTTCTCTCTGCTAGGGCAGATGCAAGATGAAAGAATCATATATGCAGCTCGGAGAGACCAACCTCTCTGCTAAACAAGTCCTGATGGGGGCAAGATTATTAATAAAGCAACCCTTGAGATGATAAACCACAATTATAAGAGGCAGGGGCTTTGCCAAGATGTGACAGGTCTCTTTCAGGTTAACCCTGGGAGTTGCTGAAGTCCTCCTTTCATTTCAGCAAGGAGGAAAAGAGGGGGGTGTCTGTGTATTCTAAACACTGATCTACTATTCTCCCAATAAGAGAAAAAGCATTTTCCAAAAGATCCAAGAGGCAAAATTTATACAGTCTGGTGTTTAGAAACAATTGAACTCTCTCTCTTCGCATGTGTCACTCACCAGAGTGTTTCAGAGGTTGGAAGCAGGAAGAGGTAGTGGTATTTATGGCAAGCTTTTTGCTGGAGCTCACACAAGGGTGGGCTTGAGAAACCTCAAGAGTGCTTTTGTGTGCAGGGCTAGTCAGCTGTCCAAGGCTGGTGTTTGCTCATGGATGTTGTGATAATAATTAACAGAGCAGGAAGTAAAGGGACTGATTGATTTATGCACACATGGCATTATGCGTTTGAACTTGGAGAGAAACTGTGAAATCCTGAGAGAGGGCAGATTTATTTATCAGATGTGTAAGGATGCAAGAATGGCCATAATGTGTCCGTCCAAAGTCCATATAGACTTGTAGCTTGGACGGTGGCCAGTAAGAGATACTTAGGGAGCAGTATAAAGAACAGAACGTGACGTATCCTTCCATTAAACTGTGCCCTCTCAGCATTGATGATCTGTTTCCAGATTGAAGTCCAAATCTCACTCTTTGACCGGTGACACCATCTGGACAGAGGATTGGATTTGGCCTCCTGCGTTTCTCCTCAGAGCCCCAAGACGTCTAGTCATCTGGCTGTCAGCAGTAAAGACAGAAATGTAGTGCGACTTAGGCTTAGACACCCTGAGAGTTGTGTCTTCTTGGAGTGGTGTTTCTCCTCCATCCCCGTTAGTCAAGAGCAGGCACTGCCTGTAAATCCATTCCTTCTGGCTATTTGATCCTGTAATCTTTTGGCTACTTTGCTTTCTCAATCTGGGTCCAAGGCATGATGAGCTCTAGAGCCGAGTCTTATCCTCGGTAGGGGAGGAAACACTTGGCTGAAGGATTTAACGTGACTTTGTTCAAAAGAAAGAGCTTCAAATTGAAGTTGGCTTAATGGAGCCAAAGTCTCTCTGGGTGCAGCTATGGTAAATGAGCTGGTGGCTTGTATCCCAGTAACTTTTCTCTGAGCGCTGTCGTTTGTGGGGATGTGCTGGTGTTTCTTTCTCCGGGACTAATGTGGCCTGCTCTTAAAACTCCCTTGGAGTCCAAACAGTAAGAGTCATGAATAGAGGTTAATGTCCAAACCCACTTTCCCCTTGGAGCTGTTTCCAGTGGTGATGGCCTAATAGGAGATACTAGGGCTGAACTGCTTGGGTTCAGAGCACCTCCTTTCTCACCGAGTTAGGATTTAAAGGAGGAGAAATCCCAGACAGAATCATGTTTCTGTAGCCTCAGTCAAAGCACAGGACCGTTCTGAGCCACATGCAGTTTGCCTGAAGAGAATGGATTTGACTCAAGTGGAGCTCCCTTCCAAAAGGCAGCTTCCCCTTTGAGTAAGCGGAGCAGAATAATTCAAAATAGAGAAGTGGTGTGTGTTCTTCTGATGCTTTCTCCACTGATTAAGACAGAGTGCTATTACATTTGCTACAAAGGATTTCTCGAGAGCCAACCAAACAGATTCTTTAAATGCTTCTTAAAAAAATAAAAGATAATATTTTTTTCTATGTATATAAATTTTCTTCTTCATTGAGGATCTGACAAGGTGCTGGCACGCTCCCCTGCTTGAAAAAAGGGTGCTGTGTGCAAGGAGAACAGCATCTAGCACTCAGGTGGAGCTTGCTTCTGTCTTCCCAGCAATTGAGCAGAAACCCAGCAGCTGAGTGTTGCAGTTCTGTGAGTCTGGGGAACTGTGATGGGGAGACTAGCCCTGGGAGAGCAGCACAACCAGGTCTTCCCACCCCAGGTCCATCATAGGTTCTTATCTCCTCCCCCACCAGTATGGCCCTCAAAGCCAGCTTGTTGCCATGGGTATTGCTAACCCTGCCAGAAGAACCCTAGTGCCAACCTTCGGGGATCTGGCATCCCTGGAGACACTGATGCTGTGGATGAATTTTTTGATTGTGTTTATGAGAGAGATAATTGCCCCACATCCAGTCCTGTCTAAGGCAGGGTATTACATACCTGCCTGTGGCAGCAGGGAGGGAGATGTTCTCATTCAGGGAGGCTCTCAGGCTCATCCTTTCTTCAAGGCCAATTACTTACTGTGTGTATGGTGCCTTAAACGTGTAAAAAACCATAACATAAATATCAAACGTTGTTATTAAGTAAGGATTAATTACCTTTCTGGTTAGATTTTGTGAAGGCCTCCGGCATGCATGCCTCAGATGCAGTCAAACTTATTAATTACTGTTATTATGTAGAAGTTATACTGAAACATTATGTTGATAAATTGCTAATGAGGACAGGCTTGAAACGGAAAACCTGGATCTTGCAGCTCCAAGTGCTGAGGAAATTTCACTTGTGGCTTTGAAATTGAGCTACACTGTTAAGATCGAGGTGCCTCATAGCTTGGGGAATGGCAGCTGAAGCCTGTGTCCAGCTCCTTTCACCTCGGGGTCACTAAGCAGGTAGTTGCATGATGAGAGAAGCTTTGAGGAACAGCACTTTTTGCTGTGGTACGTTATATTTTTTATTATAAAAGTTAACATTTACAGACATCAGAGGTTTTATTTGCGGCTGTCTTAGCTGAAAACCTGCCCCCTCAATAAAATGTGATGGAACAGAAAAGTGACCATTCTCTAATGTGCTCAGGGAAGGGAAAATAGGATTCTTGAGGAGGCCTAATTTTCCCCCACCTGAGAAGCTGGTGTCAAAAATTACCACTGGATAAGGTGGCACTTTTTTCCCCCCCTCACCCGTGGCTCATCATAGGAGGTACAGACTCCTGAAGAACTGGCCTTCAGTCAGAATGCCCTAAAAAGGATCATTTTAGCTGCACTAAAATTAGCTGCACTAATTTTAATTTATTTTCTGTTTTCCTTCTGTGGATGAATTCCTGGCTCGGCTGAAGCTGGTGGGCATTTTGCCATGGGCATCAGTTGGGTCTGGATTTTTCCACAGGAGAGAGAAGCCACTTGCCACCAAACAGACTTTTTGCTGCGTAGCTGAGTTGTATTTAAGCTCTGCAAGACTCATGGTCCTTGTCAGGGTAATAGGGAGTGGAAATAGAAGGTGGAGTGAACTGTGCCTGCAACCTTTGGTGATAAACAGTTAGACTTCGCTCCAAGGAACCTTGCTGTGTGCTATTTTGGAACACCACCAGCATCTCTTCATGCTCCAGCTCTGCATTTAGATTTGAGGGTTGATTTTCAGGGCTGTCTAGCTCTGCTTTCCTGTAGCCTCTGTGACACTCATGATTCTCATGGAAATGTTGGCTTAGTGCATTTGGGCTGAGTCCTGGGACTATTTTGGGAAGCCTTCAAAATGTCCCAGAAGTGCCCTTCACCTCTACTCACGTGCAGAGGTTTTGGCTCTTGTGTAGCTACAACTGGTTTCCACATGTAACCAAAGAAAAAGAGAGCCAGTAGGAAAAAACAAACCAAAACAAACCCCTAAGAAAAACAGATAAAGACAAATCTCCCCAAGCAGTGCTAACTCTCAGTTAAGGGACTGAACTCTTACATGCTGTGATGCTGGAGAAGAGGTATGACAATAAAGAGCATTATCAAGCATCCCCTGATCCAAAAATCCTATTTAATATGTATTAGCCACACAAAGATCTGATTATAGAGTTGATATAAGGCACTTTTAAAGGTCTGAGGATCGCATGCAGATTTTCCAGCTATTTCAAAGAGGGGTAGGCTCTGTAGGCTTGTCTTACAGTAAGACTGGAAAGAATGAGAAGAGAATCAACGTCTGAACCAGCTGATGCAAAGGATTCCTGACAAATAATCTGTCACCAGCTCTCTGGTTCAGCTTTGTTTGACAGGAACGCTAAACCACTTTAAATCCGTACTTAGGTACCACCTCTGGGTTGAGGCACAGTTGACTCACGCAGGGGACAACTTCAGGAGGACATGGTGGCTATGCCTGGACTTCCAGCCCATCAGGAGAGGGTACCAGAGGGGTAGGTGGTTCTGAAGACCGTCTGCGCCAGCGTGATGCAAGGGCTGCGCTGTACAAATACACCAACTCGTGTCTTGGTAACTGTCAAGCTGTCAACACGGTGTTCACAACCTCATTAGCCCACCTCTCTTCAGGCCATAATTGGCTCAGGTGCTGTCATACCCTGGCACGGCTGTGCTGCCTCCCATTCTAGGGATAGCTGGGGATCTGTGCACAGCACCGTGCTGCATGGTGTAAACATCACCCAGGTCGTGTTTTTAACTTGGGATTCTAGGTGTGTGTTCATGCCAGCACTCCAGTGGGCAGGGCTTCTAGGAGAGGACTGGATCTTGGGCTGAGGGACCTGGTTATTTCCCTTCAGCCCTCTCCTGCGTTTGTTCCGAAGGGTAAATGGATTTGCCTGGTATCTGCACAGCTCGTTACTGATCCCCTTTTTCCTTTTGCCTTTGCATTCTTATCAGGGCACTTGGTGGAGCACAGCACTGATCTCAGGAAGAGCCTGATGCAAGTTGCTTTCTAATAGTTAACAGTTATAAAGCAGAGCTGGAGGAAAACATTAAGAGTGCAGTATTTTTGCTTACACAGCGGCTGAAGTTTTTTGTGTGTGCCTGGGTAATATAATGCAGTTGCAAATAAGTGAGGTATCTTGTTATGGCAGCACCTGTAAAAACAACATAAACAGGGGGAAGAAATGAGAAGAAATCTTTCTGGGGAGGTGCTTAGTTGGTGGTAAACTTGGTGGCTTGAGGATACAGTGCACAGGCAAAGGGGGAATCGGTGTGGATGCTCCTCGTCCCACAGCCTCTGGCCTCAACCGACTGTGTGGTTGCTTTCATGACAGCTTCATTCATCAAGGGAGCTGCCAGCGTGGCAGTGCAGTGATGCTGTGCTGGACGTAAGTTGAGATGAGCCCTCCCAGGTGAGGGGAAGTCACCTTTCCAGGAAAGACAGGCAGTGGTACCCAGGAAGAAGCTGGTCCCCTGCTTGCCGGTGCCCAGGGTGCTGGGGAGACAAGGACATTCAGAAGAGGGACTGTTAAGGGCCTGAGCCAGGTTTAGATGGAACAGAGAAGGCTTAAATCCAATGTCAGGAAAACTGGATGGAGTAAGGCCTAACCCGAGAGTAACAATTACTTTATTACCCTTGATGGAGTTTCTGCTGGGCAAGAGAGATGCTAAAGGTTCATGTGGTGTGTGCTGCCTGAGGACGCTAAACGCAAGAACCATGCTAGGTCCATCACCAGCCTTCAGCTATAGCATCTACAAGGCAAAGGAGTCCACAGTGACCTAAGAGGGTGTCCTGTGTCCTAGGGGACACAGTGGGTATTTGGCTGTTGTCTTCAACCAATTGGCTCCTGGGCCGTGTTGAGTTTCTGGGTTGTATTGCGTCTGCTTGGCTCTGGTGGTAAAGTTTAGCCAAGATCCATGGGAATGGCAAGGCTGGAAAATCTCAGCTTTTAGGGGACTGAGCTGAAAAGGTAGATGTAACACCTTTCCCCCTACACAGTGTCTAGGTCAACTGGTTCTCAACATTTCCTTGTTGCTTTTGCCTCCTTTGCTTTGCTCAGGGCTTGCTTCTGCCTTTCAGTAGGCTGCCTGCTCCTTTGGCAAAATGAAGCTCTTTCCTAAATGAACTCAACTCCTTCTTGGTTCCCTTTTGTTTTGACACTCAGGAGACAACAGATTTATAGACCTTCCTGAGTCGTAAGTTCATTTTCTTTTATTATTTACCTTTCACTGCAGCCCTTTCTGAGTGAGATTTCATTCTGCCTCCGAGCAGGACTGACCTGCCAAGAAGAGCTGATCCATAAATCTTTCCTTCCTTTTTCTTTCTTTCCAAAACAGAATTAGCTGAGTTTGCCTAGGAGGAAAACTGTTCTGCCATCGCCGGCAGTCAAACAGTGCAATTAATTAGTGCTTTCCCTTTTCTCTTCCCTCTAGTCTGTGACTGCCGGGGTTGAAAGTAAGCCAGGGACAGGGGGGGAGGAGGGGAGAGGAGAAGAAGGGAGAAAGAATTGTTGGAAGTATTTATTTTTAATTAAAACTTTTCCAACACAATCTGCAATAGTGGTGGTGTCCCCACTGCCTCGTATCTGGTGGTAATAAGAAGCATCAAAACGTCTCAGCAGATGAGTAGAGATGACTTCAGGTTAGTCTGATGAAGAGTGTTCCCAAATCCTCCTCATGGAGCTGGAGCCAGTGTGGGGAGCCCCAGTCTTTGCTGTTTGCCCCCTGGGTTCACAGCTGGGGTAAGAGGGAGTAACAGGTGGACACGCTGCAGAATTTTTCCTGGAATACTGTCTTGTTTTGGCTACTAACAATTGACAGTCCTGACTGAGACCTTCTGGAGAAAATGGGGTGAATTCTCTATGTCCTTCTTCTTGGTGACACTGCTGAAGAGCAAAACAAGGGAGAAGAAAATGTCTTGGAACATGTTAGATACATGTCTAAGACAAATATTTCACATGTAATTAGGAAACGGGAGTCCAGGGCTCTTCTAGACCTGCGTGGCTTGAGCAAGCCAACTCGTTTCAAAGTGGTGTGGTCAGTGCATCGTGCAAGGGGCAGGTCTCTTATTCCCTGTTACAGTGGCTGCCAACACAGCCCGATTTAAATAGCAAAGCAAAATGTTTTCAGATCCTTAGAAAACACTCTGCGGATCCAATGTCCTTTTTATTTTTAGCCCTTGGTTAGTTTTAGCAACCGAGTGGCCAGATGTTAGCTTTATGGAGGTGGACAGAAATAAGAGCTTTCTTGCTGCTTGAAATTGAGACCATTCAAACGCTTAAAAAATAACTACAGGAAAACTTCTGATGCTGGAGCTCTGCTCCCTCGGTTGTGCTTGGTACAGAGTGGGGATTATACTAATCCTTCCCTACTATCTACGAAATAGCAGCAAAATCAGCCTGAGACTACCCTAGACTTTGGGAGTGATTAAGACTATTCCAATAGAGTACTTTTCTGTCTAAAATCATTGTTCCTATGAAGACCATTGAGACCTCCTGAGTTCTAAACCACTGGTGGCTTCATCATCAGGCTGTGCTGCCTCTTGGCTGTTTTAGGGGGACACAATAAAAGACTTGAGGTGTGTTGCTCTGGTGGCAAACTAATTCCTCATCTCCTGGTTTCTGTGGGGTGCTTTTTGCTTTTCAAGTGCAAAAGTCCAGGGAAAGAGGTGCTTGGACAACGATGCAGGAAAGCATGTGTTCAGTTCTGAGAAGCGGGTATGGGAAGGAAGAGCGTTTCATTTCCATTCCTTCCCATTTCAGGAGACAGAGCATGTCAGAACAGTACTGAGCAGACAAGAGCTGCTTGCCAGCTTTTAATTTGTTGAAGATGAAAAAATTATTCCATTCTTACAATTCTGTGTCAGTCTAGAAACACCTTTGACCTCTAGGGAATGTGAAATTTAGATCTGTCCTCAGATTTCAGAGAGTTTGGAAGCCAAGGCTTTATCAGGGTAAGAACTGTACGGGTGGTTTAAGGGGAGTCATGTTAATAGTGTACTAGAGACAATGGACTGGCTCAACTTCAGCTGCCTTTGAACTTTGGGATAACAGGACATGGAACTTGGGCTTTTTTCTTTGGGATGTAGAAGCCAGCCAGCACAACACAGAGGAGAGGCCAGCTCTGGGTTACTCTGTCTCCAAGGAGGGTTGACTGCTAAAGCATTGCCCCCTTTCTGGCCAGCAGCTTTCCCCCTCTGGAAAATATCTACAGCCTTGAACCCCACATCTTTCTCTAAATGCTGTCCTTGCTCTATGCTCTCGCCCTCCTGTGTCCTCACCAGGCAGAAAGCTGAGAAGTCTTGTGTATGGCCATCAGCAGATACTTTCATTATTTATGATGGTTTCTAAAAGCACCGTCGCAACTGTCGGTGTCAAACCAGAAGCGAAGGCTCCTCTTCTGATCACAAACGATAAACAAACACGAGATGCTTGGTATCAACAGCCTCACAAATCTCTTCACCACCTGGAGCTCTGAGCAGCTCAGCAGTTGCAAACCTCTACTTGCACAGAAGTTGAGCAGCGGTTTCTGAAGCGCCGTAAGTAAATAAGTGTCCTGACGTGAGCACCAAAAATAAGCTGGTGCTGAGCTTTTTTGAGCGCTTGGCCAGGTCACAGCTGCTGCTGCTGAATATGTTGGAAAACGTATCCCCTCATTCAGGTGCTCAACACTTGAAACTGTGGACCTGGACAACTCCAGTGTCATCTGCTTCTCTAATAACAGACCACTGTTCTACCCTCCAAAAATAGCCAAGTTCTTGCTGCTGATCCTGGGAGGAGGAAAGCAGTTCTTTCATTCCTCATCCTACCTGCTTATTAGAAAAATAGCCTAAAGAGGCTTTCCTCTGCTTGATGGAGGCATATATTAATCTTTGGGGCCATTGTAGTTAGCCTTCCCCCACCCCAAGCAGTCCCACATGCTGCTGCTGTCCCATACGGGAAAGCAAATAGCCCTGGCTGCTCTGATATCAAATAGCTTTTGCTGACCCCCCTTGAAGAGAGTCCCTTGTAAAAATGCTTTTGTCCAGAGGTTTCAGTCACTTGGAGCCTTGCAGGGGTTTCTGAGCTCTGGTGATTTATTATCCCTTCGTAATCTTGTGGTTTATGGAGAGCCCTGCTGGAAATATACGGGGGTACAAGGGTAAAAGTATCAATTAAC
This sequence comes from Nycticryphes semicollaris, assembly GCA_013400055.1. Taxonomy (NCBI): domain Eukaryota; kingdom Metazoa; phylum Chordata; class Aves; order Charadriiformes; family Rostratulidae; genus Nycticryphes; species Nycticryphes semicollaris. The sequence continues at coordinate 645,274 of VXBJ01005515.1, read as the reverse complement.
CAGTGATCTGATGCCAAAAGCCACCCGTGTGCAAGGACAGGAATGGGGTTTCAGGCTCTGAGATAAGGCTTGGGAATGAAGCTGCAGGGGAGCAGGAGCTGTGTGGTTGGGAGGGCTTGAACAGGACACCCCCCCCCCCTAACAGCAGGATAAGGGTATATAATAAGGGTGAATCCACTCCTTTACGGGGTGTAAGGTAGGACATTGTTTTTTTCTCCTCATTCAGAGCAGGTTGGGACTGGGATCCTTGGAGTCTCTTCTCTTACAGCATCTGTCAAGGAGAGCAGTAGCACAGAAGGGCCAAGTCCCAGAACTGCTGCCAGATCCAGACCATCAGCACCGGTCACGGCTCACCCAGGAACATCTCTTATGGAGGCGGTGGCTTTAGGGTTCCTGCACAGGACTCTTGCCACGGAGGTGCCCTGCAAGAAGGGAATAAGGGACGATTCTTTTGGGCAAATTTGGCCAAAACAGAGGAAGTTGTTTGTTCTGTTGTCGGGTCAGCGTTGTTTTTGCTCTCCCATGATGGCAGGAATCATCATGGAGGATATAGACGNGGTAGGACATTGTTTTTTTCTCCTCATTCAGAGCAGGTTGGGACTGGGATCCTTGGAGTCTCTTCTCTTACAGCATCTGTCAAGGAGAGCAGTAGCACAGAAGGGCCAAGTCCCAGAACTGCTGCCAGATCCAGACCATCAGCACCGGTCACGGCTCACCCAGGAACATCTCTTATGGAGGCGGTGGCTTTAGGGTTCCTGCACAGGACTCTTGCCACGGAGGTGCCCTGCAAGAAGGGAATAAGGGACGATTCTTTTGGGCAAATTTGGCCAAAACAGAGGAAGTTGTCTGTTCTGTTGGTGGGTCAGCATTGTTTTTGCTCTCCCATGACGGTGGAGGTTATAGACTATGGGAGTGGGATCTGGGTTACCTTCTGTGTAGCTGGCTGGTGTCCCTGGGTGCATAAATACCCATGAGGGCAGAATGAATAGTTCAAAGAAAGGACAGCACACTCTGTCCTGATGTAGGATCTCTGACCAGCCACTGGGGCTGTAAATCAAAGCAGAATTTCTGCCAGGTTACTTGGTGATGCTGTAGGCCAACACGGTCTTCAGCAGAAAAAAAATCCACAGGAAGAAAAAAAGTACATAAGCTAAGGGCTGGCTTTGCAGCTATTAGAATCACAGAATCATAGAATCGTTAGTGGTGGAAGGGACCTTAAATATCATCGAGTTCCCACCCCCCTGCCCTGGGCAGGGACACCTCACACCACACCAGGTTGCTCCAAGCCCCCTCCAACCTGGCCTTGAACCCCTCCAGGGATGGGGCAGCCACAGCTTCTCTGGGCAACCTGTTCCAGGGTCTCACCACCCTCACAGCAGAGAATTTCTTTCTGGTATCTAATCTAAATCTCTCCTCTCACAATTTAAAACCATTACCCCTTGTCCTGTCACTCCACTCCCTGACAAAAAGTCCCTCCCCAGCTCTCCTGTAGCTCCCTTCAGATACCAGAAGACTCCTTTAAGGTCTCCCCAGAGCCTTCTCTTCTCCAGGCTGATCTCATCTCTGAAATACTTCCTTGGTGGTTTAAGTGGAATCATTTAAATTTAATGCAAATACTTTAATTTTTGGTGTTGTTGAGATGTGGGGGAGAAAGCAAGAATTAAGTCCCAGCCTGCCTAAACTCCAGTCTGTAGTCACAGTCTTGCTTAAATCCCAGTTTGTTGAGATTTACAGTGTTTTGGCAATAGTTTTTCAAGCTCACTTTGTAAGCAGCTGCATTTTGCACAACTTGCAGTGGTTGTGGGGAGAAGTGGCGTTTAACAAGCTGTGTGATTCTTTGGTGTGCCCTGTGCACTGCCCTCTTACCTGGGACCCGATTTAAGCATCCCCCAGCCCACCATTGGGAGGAGGAGGGTAAGGAATATAGGTCACCAGTAGGCCAGGCTGGCAAATCCTTTCTTCCACTGTGGTGAGTTACTCACTGAAATAGACTCATTAAGATCTACAGATCATTATTTTCATTAGCGGTGATTCATATTAAGAGTTTCACAATCAGGCCTTGCTGGTGTAATATGTTCCTTTCCACAGTGCCATTTATCTAAAGATCTCGGAATACTTTATGTACATTAAACTTTAATCCATGTTTTACCACCAGTGGAGTGGGTAAAGGAGGAGGACTGTTTCCAGTTTGTGAATGAGGTAAACTGAGGTACGGAGCAAGTAGGTCACTTGCCCAAGGCTGTGCAGGTGGGTTGCAAAGTTGTGTAGGGTGCTGTCTTGCAACAAGTGTACATTTCCCATACGTGGCCCTATTTCCCTGCCCAAATTTTAAAGGAACGTTTGATTTCCTGGGGCTAAGGCTGAGCAGAAAGCTGTAAATTCAGAAGGTCTGGTGTGAATCAGAACTTCCTCTAGTGGTTGGGAATGTTTAGATTTGTCATCCCAGACTGGCCCTGACCTGAAAGGATTGGGGTGGAACCGTGGGGATATTTTTTAGAGTGTTGATATCAACTGGTTGGGAGAAGAGGTAGAGTTAAGAGTCGGTGAAGAACTCTGCTTCTGATTTATTCATCCTCATCTGCCTGTATGGTCAAGGGAGTCAGTATGGACAGTGGAAGATAAAAGTGTCATTCATCTGACTCAGTTACCTGCTAGAGGATGAGGATGAATTGTGACCTGAACTCCATCGTCTGTCACCTGTGAAGGCAGATAAGGGAATTAGCTCAAGTGAGCCCTGTCCTAGTGCCTGTAGAGAAGCAGAGTCACATGAATGGGCAGAGACTTCATTGTTTACTTGGAGTTTAATCTTCTGTGGTAATTAGATTACTTCAATGGTGTGTATTATAATAAATCCTTAAAATAAAAAAAGGCAATGGAAACACAGGCCCTCCTTTCCCCGTGCTAGAGAAACACAAATCAAGACTTCCAGCCCCAGGAAAGCTGGACATATGCAATCTGGGAGAAGGAACAGGTCCAGAGAGAGGAATTGACTTGTTTGTGGTCGTTTAACAATGGAATGGCAGAGCCAGGGAAGGTATCCCTCTCTCCTTACTCTCTCCAGTGCTCTCATTGCTTTAACCATATTGGCACTCAACTGGCCTTCATCCACCTCTGCTTCCTTCCCTGCCAGGTTCCCCTTCTCTGAGGGCATATCCCCTCATCTCCGTCATCACCAGGCAGCCCTCCGTGATCCCTCACCTGGTCCCAGCTGCCACCAGCTCCTGTGTGCTGCCAGCCCAGCCCTCTCCAGGGGCTGCGAGCTCAGAGACCCCTGCCAGCGAGGCCCATGCCAGCAGTGAGTCAGAGGCAGAGCAGCCCACACCTCGGTTGAAAAAGCCACGCCGGAGTAGGACCATCTTCACAGAGCTCCAGCTGATGGGCTTGGAGAAGAAATTCCAGAAGCAGAAGTATCTCTCTACACCTGACAGGTGAGTCAGTTTCTTACAGGAGGAAAAGGAATGAGCAAAAGGGCTTCTCTGGCCCTGCTCAGCTGTTCCCATATTCTGGCTCCACAGAGGTGCCTCTGCCATTAGCCAAGGACATGACCAGATTCGATTTCAAGGCTCATTTTTCCTGGGATCAAAGGTGACACAAGTAGATCATGTCAGTGGAAATGTCACATGGTGATCTGTGTCCTTTCTAGCAGGCATCTAGGCTGAGATAGGCAAGGTACGGAGCGGAAGGCTCTCTACCTTTCCCATTCCTGCTGCACACTTGAAATCAGGTGGAGTCTGTCTGTTCCTGGGATCTGGTGGTGGATGTCTCTGTCTCTCCATGGCAGCCGAGGTTGGTTGTAGCTTCAGCTGGCTGCTGAACAAGCTCTTGTTAGCAAAGTTGGGTAGCAATTCAGTGAGAAGGCATTGGCCTGTCCATCAGCATGTAAAACAGAACCAGGGCTGCATAGAGTTGAAGGGTACCTTGCCCTTAAGAAGGCACAGCCGAGTAGCTTGTCCTCATGAAGGAAAAGGGAAGTTCTCAGGGTCTACGTGGTACCAAAGGGACAAATTGAAATAAGGACAGGTTTTATCTGTTTTAAAGACTTTGAATCCTGCTCTGCAAATGTAAATTACAGGAAAAAGACCTGTTAAGTTTATAAATCTAGAGAGGATTTGAAAGGTTCCCCAGACCTTGGAAACTAAAGATGGCTGTGTCCCAAAATTTAAATTAGTTTTGAAGACTGGCATTCGCACCTTATACTGCCTATCACCAAAGTCAAGGATTGCAGCTGGACCACATTTCATGGGCATGGCCAGGCTGTCTCATACAGTTTCGGAGCCCCTAATGCTCCTGTACTGACTCCTCGCAGCTTCACACAACCAAGTGGTTGACACGGTTGATGAAGTACTCAAGACTGTTAATTAATTTTATGGTATGACTCTTCCTTGGCTTTGTACACACTTGAGGGTGATGATGAGCAACTCCTGTCGGTGTACCACTTCCCCTCTGTTTGTTTCCTCAAGTTTCTAGGCAATAGGGGTTATGCTAATGTGTGTGGCAAGAGATGATGGCAACTGGTTGCAGGTAACTCAAGTGTAATAGATATGTGCACCAAGGCGAGAGTTAGTCAAGCACTGTTTCTCTTCATCAGCTCATGGCTGGAAACACGATGGCCAAGCAATGGGTTGCGATGTACATTTGCTCCTGCAGCTTTTTTGGCCTTGTGCTGCTTGGAGAGCAATGGGAGCACCTGGTTTATTAGTAGTAAGAAAGTGATGTATAAGGGGGCAATGCTTCTGCTGGATTCTGCTTCTCAAATAAGAGTAGTAGCACCTTTAAGTCAATGAGATATCCTGTAGACATTATACTGTGAAAAATGAGTGCAAACCAAGCTTGTAGGTCTAGAGTGGACGTAAAATGAGGGGGAAAGCATGAATCCACGAGTATGTGTTTGAGCACAGAGAGCTGTTGTGATGTCCGTAGGTGTTTGTAAATGTAAGAGTGAGATTAACTGCACAAGGAGCCCATCTGATACAAAAGTTTTATTACGAAAACCTTGGCCTTGACAAGTGTATTTCCCCCCCCCCATTCAATGGTGGGGAAATATTTTCCAAAAAGTTCACACGGTCCAGAACACCTTGGAATGTGACTCTGGGCTTGAGCTGTCCCACCTGCAGGACTTGCCTGACTCTGTGGGGCACTTGCCCAGCATCGTTGAGAGGATTTCCAACTCCGTCCATTGTGCAATTCCATTACAACACTGCCAGATGCAGGGTGCTATCACCTGTGGGGAGGGATAAAGAGTTACTCTGAGAAGCATTTGCTTCATATCCTGGGTTTTAATATAGAAATAATGAATGGTTTCAGACGAACTTGCACAGGTTGGAGATTTGTGGAGGATGAATCAGGATTATGGGCTGTCTGCCACATATACCCTTAAGCTAAACATGCAAATAATAAATTCATTTATAAGCCTAAATTGCCTATAATAGCAGAATGCATAAGAAATTAATAGATTTAGATGTACTACTACTCCGTGAGAAATGAGAAATTATTGTCCCCCATTATGTTGGTAGTGAAGGAGAAATGTAATACAAAGACCAGCACTTTCAAAGGCAGACTGATGCTGGGCGTCTCAGTTCTCATGTGTTTGCTTCAGATGCCACAGACCTGTTTCTCAGGGATGTGGTGCAGCACTAGATCCCTGCTTCATACGCAAATGTGGAGTGTCTGCAGTTGGAGTACAGAACTTCTGGGCTTGCTCATTTGTCCAGTGGTCACAGAGCAGAAACGAGATAGCCTGAAACCACAAATATTCTCACTTCTTCCGTAAGAGCATCTAAACGTCCTAAACTCACAGCATTTCACCACTTTTGTGTGACCTTTTCTCAAAACAACAGGTTAGAGAAACAAATCACCATCTTTTCTGCCATCTTTTCTTTTTCATACAACACTTGTATGGTGTTCTTGCACTGTTCGATTGGCTGCAGCTAGCATTTGAGCTGCCCTGCTTCTCCGTAAACTCCTTTCAATGTCTCTTCTTGTCTCCCAGGCTTGACTTGGCCCAGTCGTTGGGGCTGACTCAGCTCCAGGTGAAGACGTGGTACCAGAACCGTAGGATGAAGTGGAAGAAAATGGTAAGTGGTTCGTTACCATTGCTCCATGGTCCTTAAAAAGCTCATTTCCAGAGAGCAGATTTGGAAGCTGAGTGTAGCGTCAGTGACCTGTGTCTATTTATACCAAATTTTATTTTATTCTTGATCATTTTTCTTACATATGTACTCTTTTAAAAAAAGTTTATATCATACCACCATGTGGTGGGCTAGAGGGACCATAGGCAGTAGGTATTAGAAAAGAATTAGTAGAAATTAGAACAGAACAGAGGGAAGAACCAAAATATCTCCCTCTGTGTTTTTGGCATCCATAATGCCTGTGGGATTGGTTAGCATGGACAAAAAAGATTGTATTGCTCCATGGAAACCAATGCAGTTTTGAAAGCTAACATCATTAATTCTTGCTTTTTATATCGTCCTTTCACCTCTTTTACTTACACTTAGCTTCATGGCCCTTCTCCAGTTAAAAAAAGCTTTTAAAAAGGACAAGTGTCCGATAAATCCTGGTGGGAACCATGATGCTGTGACATTCTGCAGTGGAGGTGTTTATCTATCCTGACCTGGGAGAGGAAATGCACTGCTGTTACTGCCACTTCAGATGTATTTGGGGTTACCTTGGGTACAGATCTTTGGTTGGAAGTGTCTGTTGCTGCAGTGACAGTGCGAAGGGAGAGGGAGTTAAACATAGGAACAGACCTGTTCTGCGGACTCTCACTTTTTACACAGATGAGGGGTCTTGTGTATTTTAATGCAGGTGTTAAAAAAATATCATAATAAATGATATTTCAGAAGCCAAAGAGGCTGGAGAAAAGGCAGTCAGAGGAAACCCTGGCTAAAGTTTATGCCTCTTCTTACTTGGGCTTCAGAGAAAGCAAATAGGAAAGGAACTGAATTCTGCATCAAATCTCTGTAGTATTGAGAACTGTGTGCCTCCTGTAGGAGCTGAGTTAGAGACCTCCAGATTTTGGGTGTCCTTAGTGGCAGAGCTGGCATTTCATTTTATTTATGTGAGATTGTGAGGGAGCTCACCCCGTGAATGCAAGACATTTTGGTGATGCTGAAATGGTGACCAAGTCACCAATGGATTAACTTTGAGATCAAATCTGAGCTACATCCTTCTCTAAAAGATGTCTCTCCTGACTGTTCATCTCTTTGCTTCAGGTTCTGAAAGGTGGACAGGAGGCTCCAACGAAACCCAAAGGCCGGCCAAAGAAAAACTCCATTCCTACCTCGGAGGAAATTGAAGCAGAAGAGAAGATGAACAGCCAAGCGCAGAGTCAGGAGGCATCTCAAGCTTCCGAGGAGCCTAAATTGACAGAGGAGAAGCCAAAAGTCTCATTGGAGACAGAAAAGTCTCCAGAACATATACCAGAGCCCTCCTCAAAGGAGACTACGCCACTAAGTTAAAAGGGAAAGCAAGGAGGGAAAGGGGGGAAAAAAGAAAAGCAAAAAAAGAAGATATAAGAGAAAAACCAAAACCAAATATATATATGTGTATATATATATATTTAAATATGTATGTAATTGTGTATGTGTACATATATATATAAATATATATATATATATGTAGACCTTGTGTATAAGTCTAAAGATTGGTCACTTTGTGCCTTTGGGAATCAGCCATCATGGGCCACAGCAGAGCAAAGACCCCCCCGTGAGTGGGGAGGACATGTCCCTCCAGGCGGGTGCGGGAGCCTCCACACAGGTAGTGATGGGGGCCAGAGAGAAGCCACCTCTAGAAACCTGAGGCAGCTCCTGGCAAGGAAAGAAGGTCCAGGGCTCCTTGTGTTGCTGCGGGAGGCAAATGCGCAGTGATATGACTGCTCTGGAGGATGCAGTGTGTTCGCTTGACTTTATCCTTGCCTTTTAAAGTAGTGCAGATGGATGGAGAACTCAGTCCGATCGCAGATCGGGGACAGCTGAGAAATGGGGAGCTCTGATAGCACCATTTCATTGTGTAATCAGCGCTTATTTCTGTTAGGGATGGGCCCAACTTAAGCAGTTTTAGGAAGGAGTTCAGACCCATAGGTTTGCTTCAGCCCAATGTAAAGATCAAAGCTTCCGAAGCAAGATTCGTACCCGGGCCGACGTTTGGATTTCATCTCTGGTGGTTGTTTGGGTGCCATGAATTTGTCTGTGAATTTGCAGTGATCCAGGATAAAACTGAAATGGTGAGGGTTTGCATTTGAGTCTGCTCCAAAAGCTTTGGGATGCTTGGATCTGGGATTTTTGCTTTGGGCCCACTTCTAATTTTTGTAGGGTTTTTTAAAGAACATTTAAATGTTTTCAGGGTTTGGGGAGAACGATGGATTTAAGAAGTTGCTGCAGGAAGTTCACGTTTCTTTAAGATGTGTGCCAAGAATAGATGTGCATCATGTTTCATAAAGTCTTGTTAAGGGTGCATTTTGCCCAAAGGCTGCAAGAGATGTATTAAGATAACCTTTATTTTTTAATTAAAAGTTAAATATATAAATGAAACAGTTGTTGTTGCTCCTCTTTCAGAATGGTAGACAGAGTCTGTTCTGGGCTAGGTTTTTCCTTTTCTAACAAACCCTGGAGAGAGCGGGAGTTGTCAGACTTTCTGTAGCACCTCGTGAAGTTAGGTGAGGGGTATTGTTAATGCCGTCTCCTCACTGGGTGCTGAGGAGTGTGTCAGAATGGGAGCACTGGTTGGTTTGGCTATTTTCTGTCACCTCCCCTCCCACAGTTACATCTGGACGTCAGATAAATGGGTCTTCGGGCCCCTGTGAAGATGATCTCATAATATCCTCTTTTTTTTGGGGTGGTGGTAACGATTCACACACGTAGATCCAAGGAGTGTTGAGTGGGGAGAAAGGATTTCTTTTTTTGATTTCCCAGTTTCTTGCTCAGTGGTGCTTGGAAGTCTTTAATCCCACCTCCACATTAGCTCTGCAATGGTACGTGCATCTGCACCGGGTGATACTTCCACGGAGAAACCAGCTGCCTCCAGCCAAGCCAGGGTGGGACATTGCCCCACTTTCTGTGGATTTAACACATCCTAATCAACTTTGAAAAAGCATCTACTGGTTTAAGTCCATCTAGAGGTTTGCACCGAAACCTACAACAAATTCACCAGAGCTGGGCAGTGGTCATTTACAAGAAACTGTAAATCCCAGGTGTTTGCTGCCATTTAGCTCTTTGTTTATGGTGCAGAGAGATAGAAATGGGATAAAAGCTTTCCCTCTTGCCTGTTGTGTTGCAAACACAGGCTGTGAGCTACAAAGTCTTTCCTCTGCTGTGAAAATGCATCGAAGCTTTGTCTTTGAACCATTGTGCTTTCCGCTGAGCCCTGACAGACTCGGGACAGGCACAGTGGCAGGAGGCACCAGATTTTGCCACTTGTCCAAAGTTAGACCCTATGTTGTTGCACATTCTTTATCTATGAATGTCTTTCCCCCTCCACTTCTTTTTCTTTCCAGAACTGTGCTTTAGTTCAACAGTATCTTTTGGACTTGAAATAGCATTTAATTTAAAAAAGCCTATGGCCTGTTTATACAGGAATTAGATTTGATGGTCTACGAAATCTATAATCATCCCCTATTGTTTTTGGATAGCAGCAACAGCACTGTTATTTCTAAATAAAATGTTTCCACAAGTCTTAAACGCAGTAGTACTCGGTGAGGGTGAAGGGAGCAATTTACTGGAAATAATTTGTGGAATGAATTTCACCATCAGATTGGAAAACAAAAAAACATACAAAAAAAAAAGTCTGCCAGGGTCTCTGTGAGGTTTGCTTGGAAGCCTGAATAGTTCATTAAATCCCATTTAGTGTGCAGATCATTCCAGAAACATGAAAAGCTGACCATCAGGGAAGGCATTGAAGATACTTGAAACTTCTCTGAATTCCAAGTAGAAATATCTTCTAGTGATTTTTTTTTTTTTAAAAAAAAAAAAGCTTGAGATGTGCTTTAAACAGAGCATTTGGAAATTCCAGTTTATAGCGTTCTTTCAACCAAAAATGTGTTCCATAGAATGGATAATGCATGTGCCTTTTCTGGGAGGATTTTTTTTTTTTACTTGGCACCTAATGCTTTTGTCTATTTTGAGGAATTTTGGTAGATTTACACAGAGGGGAGGCTGAGGAGGGGGAGGAAGAAAAGTAGAAACAGGAGGAAAAAAAAGTTTCTTTCTCACCCTGAAATAGGAATTGATGTTTCTGTGTTATTCAATTGGATGGATATATATGAAAATACAAAATATAGAAAAAAATTAAGGTGCATTTCTAAACCCCAAGTAAAATGACACTGGTCATTCTCCAGCAAAGTAAAATAAGTTTTCTAAAATGGTATTTCCTACTTCCAAGATGAAAATAATTGTTTCTGACTCAGCCCCACTTTACAGTGGGAATGGTTCCANTTTTTTTTTTACTTGGCACCTAATGCTTTTGTCTATTTTGAGGAATTTTGGTAGATTTACACAGAGGGGAGGCTGAGGAGGGGGAGGAAGAAAAGTAGAAACAGGAGGAAAAAAAAAGTTTCTTTCTCACCCTGAAACAGGAATTGGTGTTTCTGTGTTATTCAATTGGATGGATATATATGAAAATACAAAATATAGAAAAAAATTAAGGTGCATTTCTCTAAACCCCAAGTAAAATGACACTGGTCATTCTCCAGCAAAGTAAAATAAGTTTTCTAAAATGGTATTTCCTACTTCCAAGATGAAAATAATTGTTTCTGACTCAGCCCCACTTTACAGTGGGAATGGTTCCACTGATTTCTATTTTTTT
>VXBJ01005515.1:588676-634439 GCA_013400055.1 Nycticryphes semicollaris | reverse complement strand
TTTTTTGGCTAATCCTATTCTAATCACTTATGAGTCAATCTGGGTAAAAATGCAATACTCTAGCTGTCTGGGCTAGTTTTTAATGAGTCCATAAGACACTGAAGATGTTTTTGTTCTTCTTTTGGATGAGCAGCAATCTTCACAACCTATTTTTCAAAGTGATTATTTAAGTGCAAAATTAGCTCTTGAAATGCTGTCTGATACTTGCTCACACAGAATTGCTTTCACTGATAATCTCCTGAACACTCACAGAAAGCACGCACAGAATGCGTGTGCTTGGGGAGAAAAAAATGGTAAAACCATTGAATTATTTCTTGGCTAAGTCTTTTCAGACTTGTTGTCTGTTCTGTGTTACATCAGCAGTGGGAGAAAAACATCTAAAATTCTAGTAGAATCAAACATATGATTCTATTTTATGATTCTCTGCTGATCTCAGCCATTGCTGTAGGCAGGTGCTCTTTCTCCTCTCTGTTAAAGAAGCTTCTTTTATTCCTTTAGACTCTTGTAAGATTTTTCCTCCATTGAGCTTATTTTTGCTCTTGTTGCTGAAATGCAAAGAATTGAGTGACCCTTCCCCTTTGCTTTGGGCTGAGCTGAGGATGGGCTTCAGTGTACGTGGAGTTACCATCCCTGGCAGTATTTAAAAGCCAGGTAGACATAGTGCTTGGTTTAGTGATGGTTTTTGTCAGTGTTGGGTTGATGGTTGAACTCAATGTTCTGAAACCTTTCCAATCTAGAAAATTCTATGATTCAAGCCTGGGGTGGAGAATACCCGGCTGTTTGAGTTTAGTGTTTAAAGGGGGCTGTGGTGACACCCAGCTCCTGTAGCCTGTAGTCACAGGAGTTGTCTTCACTTCATGCTCCTCAGACCAAGGAAGAACATTACAAGTCTCATTTTAGGAACCCTGGTTCAGCATCTGCAGTCAATATTGACTAAATCTGCACCACAGGGCTTCATCTTTACCAGCAGTGTGACCACAGGGCTCTCCAAGTGCTTTTGCAGTGGTTCTGAAGTTTTATTTCTTTAAAAGGTCCTTCTGTCTCCCCGGCACCGAGGTCTCATGTCCCAGGGCCGCTTGTCCCTTAGTGGAGGAGTCTGAAGGGAGACTTGTGCCCTTGGGGTTGAACCTTGGTGATGTTCAGGGGCGTTCTGCTTCCAGTTCTGACAGCAAGGAACAAGCCCCGATGTTGAAATCCCAACTCCCCTACAGGGATGGAAAGTGCTCATATCCGGAGCTCTGGCTGGGACCCACCTTTTATTGTACCCACTGCTTATATAATTTTGCAAAGCACTGAGCTCATCCTGAAAGATGGTAAGTTCCCCCGGGTCCCAGTGAAGATGAATGGGCTTTCGTCCTGGTTTTTTTGGTTTTGGTTTTGTCTTTGTTTTTTTAAAAAAAAGCAATATCTATTCATTTAACTCCAGGCCAGTACAAAGAAATTTGGTGTTGGGGTAGGTTTTCTGTTCCCTTTTCTCTCCATCATCCTTTTTTTTTCTTTTTTTCAGAGGCAAAATGGAAAAGGGCAATAAGAAAGGAATGAGTGAAGAAAGAGGAGAAAGAAAAAGCAGAGGTGGAAAGCTTAACTGTATCAAACTGTGTGAAAAATAAAAGCTAGGGAGAAAAACAATCATGTTGAATAGTCAACTCTTGTTTTTTAAGTAAACTTTGATAGATAACGAAAGCTTTGGTTCTGTAAAGAGTGATATTTTTCTGGAGTTTAGCTGTACATGCAAGGAGGGTGAATGCAGGTTTTTCATAAGTTTCCTCTTGTGGTATTAAAACGTAGATGAGTAAAGAACAGTTGGGTTAGATTTAGGCTACAATACAGGATTTGGTCCCAAATCTGTGTTTTGGCCAAGGCAGAGGTTTGCTGAAGCCTGGATCTCATAGAATCTTAGCTGTTGGGCACAAACACCCTGTAAGAACCTCGTTCTTCTTTCTCCCCAGGGTCTGGTATGGCCAGGTGGGATTTATCAGGTTTTACTGTGATCTGAAAAATAGGTGGTTTGGGGGACATAAATCTATGGACCACAGTAGCTTTCCTTTTTTGTCTGTCTTTCTGTCTTTTTTTTTTTTTTAAGTGGCACTTTGCAAACTGTAGTTGTGATTCAGATCTCTCAAATTAATGGTATTTGGTTAAAATCACAACCAAAAGAATCCCCAACTTCTTGCTTGTCTTGTGCTTTCGGAATCCACAGCTGGCTACTGGTTTTCAGGCATTGAAGTCCTGCAGTGAAAGTTCTTGAGGGTGATATTTAATGCAGGGATTTGAACCCTGAAATCTAAATGTATTTTTCCCAGCTCAGATAGATTAATTTTTTGGGGTTGTAGAGTTGTTTTTTTTTTTTCCCTTATAACTGGATACCTGTGATTTCTAGGCTTTCTCCCCAATTCTTGTCCCTCCCAGTGTTGTTAATCTCCTTGAATGTATTGCCGTGGAATCACACCTTAGTCTGGCAGTTGCTGCTAGGAAGGAAGCCTCCATTCCTTGCTGGGACCCATGGGTGCCAGAAGGAAACGGGGTGCAGGAGAGTTAGCCCCCCTAGCCCCCCGGGCTGTTCTGACATGTCAGTTCACTGCTGGAAACACCGCAGCTCTTGTTCTGTCAAACAACTGAGGGTAACGGAGAGTGTGACTTACTCACCACGAGAGGTTCCTGAAATCATCCTGGCCCTGGACAGCCTGCCTTCCTGCGTGCAATCGGGAGGAGGTCTTTCCCAACTCCCCCTCCTTTTCCCTGCCACCCTCAAGATTAGCGAGAAACAATCTTATCCAAAAGTAATTTCGTAAATCTAAAGTTTCCTGGGGAAGAAGGCTGCTGAGCAGGCCAGCGCACTAACAAAAACCGAGGAAGCGATGGTTACCCCTTGGGCAAATGCTTCTAATATTTGCATAAAACCAAAGGAACCAAACCCTTGTAGATAAAACAATCGTGATATATTCCAGGCGTTTTTTACGCTTCTCATAGGAGGGCCCTTAATATCTTTCCCAAACAGCAGGCAGCATCGTCAGGTGGCAAATGTGACAAGTTCCTGGCCATTTCAGACTTCCCCGTTCTCACCACACCCGAAGTCCAGCTCTTCCTTAAGACAAAGCAAACCCTTTCTTAATTATATCAGAGCTGTGACACCCAATTCTCATGTTCTGCAGATTTTTACAGACCTGCAACGAGTTAGAGAGGGGTTTGGCTAACGTAGACCTATGCACACCCCTTCAAGGTGTCACAAGGGGCTATTATGGCCAGAGAATTAAGTTCAACAAGGTCTAAAAGCTGCTCCAAAATCAGTCAGGTTGTGGTATTTATGCAAGAAGCCAACCAGTGGGAGAAAGTCTCCAGCAGCATCCTCACAGCTTGGGTGGCTGTTCCAGCAGCGTCAACTCGTAGCAATGAAATTATAACAGTACTCTTTGGAAAGATAGTGGGGGGTCAGGGGTGAAAAAGAGGTACAAACTGTCCTGAAAGCAGCAGGGTTTCTTCCTTGAGGCTGCCAGATACAAACCCTGCAGATTTTTGTGTCTCTCAAGTACTGTTCAGCAAGATGGCATTCAGGGGGGGTGATTATTTTAAAAGTCAGATGCCACAGCTGCTCCCTGGAGCTCTCGTGCTGCCTCTGGAGAATACAGGCTCCCCTCGCTGTCTAGTAGCTAAATGAGAAACAAACCAGCTGAAAGTGGTGGATTAGAAGTGATAAATGCACATAGAGGTCACAGGCAGGCAGATTCTCGCTGACAGCTCTTCTGCTGGGAGATTATAGCCCCAGAGAAACTTCTCCTCCATCATCCATCCCTGTCCCTGCCGCACACGTGCACCCACAAGTCTTGATGCTCTGGGCATCCAAGGCCCTGCCAGGAGAGGTGGGAATTTCCCTCTTCTTACTGGAAGCTTGGATTATCCTGTAATTCTGGCTCCTTTTCCAAACCTCTTTGCCTCTGCCCCTTCCTGGACATCTTTGCTGCCACGGGAGATCCCTGGGGCTTCAGCAGCTGAGGGATTGCACCTTCTAGGATTTTGGGAGGTAGGAGCGGTGACCCAGCCCTGCTTGAGCAGCGGGCGACTGACTCTGTGCCCAAACCACAACCTACCACATCATGACTGCTTTCTGCCTCCAGAACAATCGCTCCCTTTATTCTGCCCAGTCCTGGGTTGATCTGGGATGAGCAGAGGGGCACGGCTTCAGTCGTGGGAGAAGCGGGATGTGCAGCATCAGCTCCCTGCACACCCCACGGACAGGAGTCCGGGCCACCTAAGTAGGGAGAGCCACCTTTCCCTGCTGGGAGTTGCACATAGGAACGTTTTCATGAAGAAAATTAGGTGCAGCTAATCCATCACGTCATCTGCTTCTCCACACAGAGATATTTTTATTATTTGGGTGGGGAGCATGACTCAGAGAAATTATTTCCTCTCTTGTCCATGCTTCTCATTACTGGGAATACAATGGTATTTTTTCCCCTGCAATTTCATTCTGCGTTATTTAGGATAATGATGCTGAGGAGGTGTCTGATAATGGGATTAGAAGCCCAGACTGGGAGTTACCTGCCTTATTCTCTGTGTGCCTGAGCGAATATTTACCCCTGAGGTAATAATTAGACCCATTTGTGGAGTGAGAAGTCACCCATGACGAGCAGTAAGATGAAGATGTCAAAGAGTGGGGGATGGCTTGACGTTTGTTCGAAGCTCCTGCCAGGACAGATGGGATAACTCATTCCTGAGGCCTCAGCCAGACATTTCCCCACTAAATCTGAGGTTCGTTATTCCCCTTTCCGAGGACCTACCCCTTTCCCCTTGCTGTGTTGCCACACAAGGATAAGAGAAAGCCTGTGTATTGGATCTTCCCCTTCGTACAAGCTCTTGGAAAACTGTGGGGCCCTTCCTGAGGAATGCTCCACTCCCTGGCTTCCAGCCCTGGGCTGGATTAGGCCAAATGTGCTGACCTTTTGGACACAGTACGGAGCCTATCTGTTCAAGCAGTAATTTGTGGAGAGCCCCGAGGTATCAGAGAGTGGGATTTTAGCCTGATTTCCTCAGCGCTGGGGACATGGGCCAGGGGAACATGGGCCAAGATAAGTCTTCAAAGTCTGAATTTGGGGCACCGCCGAGAGAGCCTGGTTTTCAAGCAGCAGATAATCCTCCTCTCAAGATAAAGCTCCTTTGAGGGTCTCTCACACCATCTCCCACAGCAGTGGTTCTCTTAAGGCAGGAGTTACTGCAAAACCAGCAACTGGGCTGCAAAGGCAGGAGGCAATTTGTTTTGTCTGTTTTCTTACAGAAAAAAACAAACAAACAAACCAAAAAGGCTTTCTCCATTTCACCTCTTTTCTAATAGCTCTTTTTAAAGAGCTGGGCTGCAACTGGGAGGAGGTGACATTTTTTTCATCTTTTTTTTCTTATAGAAAAAAACAAAACAAAACACAGCAAGCTTTCTCCATTTTCTCCATTTTTTCTAATAGCTCTTTTTAAACATCTGCTGTCAGCAAGGAATTAAGCTGCTCAGGGACAATAAACCCGAAGCAGGTAAATGGGGGAATGTTGCCAAATCCTATGGGCCCTGTTGGCCTCTTTGGAGGATCCTATTATTATTTTTATTACTATTATTACGATTTTCATTTCCTGCTTATTCTTCCTAACAGCTTAGTTTGGTTAAACTCAACAGAGCTATAATACCAACAAACCCGGCAGTGGATGTTTGTGAAATGTAATACAAATATGTGTGGTTTTGCCACATGTAACAAGATGTTACTGCTGGGGTGCTTTCTCAAGCTGGGATCCTTTCCGATGGCAGGAGATACCAGTCCCAATTAACAGGGTCTGTTTGGGTTAAAAAGATTCAGTTGTTGCAATTGCATGGCTTTGTTCATGTTTTCCCTTCCATAAATATTTCTGTCTCCATTTGAAAACAAGCAGAGGGGTTTTGTGCATTTCTACTCCTCTTGGAAAGCTCTTTTAGAAGCCAACTGCTGGCAGCCCTGCATTAAATTTTCCATCTACACTTACCTACGTCCCATTTTACTGTATTTTTTTTTTTAAACTAGCATTGTCTGCTTGCTCAGTTCTCCCTCTGCCGCTTTTCTCGCTGAGGATCATATCTCCGTGCAGCCTTATCCCACCAGGCTCTTGGAGGTTTGTCTCATGAGATAAACTCCTTCCCCCCGATCTCTGCTGTCCTTTTTCTGCTTCTCTTCCAGCCTGATTTTATCTTTCTTGAGTTTCAGCAATGAAAACTATACGAGTTGCTACAGAGGAGGTCTCCCAGCGGTGCTATCCCCACAAAACTCTTCTCTGACTCATTTTGTGGTTACAATTGGGGTTTTTTGTTTTGTTTTTTGTTTTTGTGGGTTTTTTTTAAAATAGAGCCACCTGATTTTGGTAGCCAGAAATCTTGTTCAATCATCCCATTCACTGATTACAACCCTGAGGGTTTGCTTCTCCTATGTCCCATTCTTCTGCCTCCCTCTCCTGGTTTTCCTCCAACTTGTGCAACCCTTCTCAGTAATGGCTTTTTGAGCCGGACTCAGCTTTATGACTTTGACAGCTCAAGCCTGCTTTTTCTGCCCAGGGTTTTAATTAAAGACTTAGATAAAACCAATCTCAGTCTGAATCCTGAGCAACTCTGTTAATAAACTTCCTTGAGCCCACTTGTCTCTCTCCAAACACGTTTTCCTTTCATCTCTAACTGCCTCTGTCCCTTCTCACGCAAAACCCCACTTTTGTCAGTGAAATTATTAATTCTCTATGCAGAATTATACGGTCCATACAAATTCCTGGTGGACTGCATTGCCTTTGTCTTGAAAATCCATTATTCCTTATTGAAGAGAGGGATTAGGCACAGCAAACTTCTTTCCCCATTATCCCATTTCCCTCTACCTCCCCTACATTTAGGGTTGCTTTCCTCCCCCCGTCCCCCGCAAGCCATTGAATTCAGTCTTCCGTCTGTTTGCTTATTTCAAGTTTCATTTCCAGTTCTTAAATTGACTTGACCTTTCTTCAGTGCCACCTTTGGCTGGATTGATTTATTAAAACTTTTTCTCTTGGAGTTTGTGGTTCTGTGTTAGGCGTGTTGTTTGTGACACAAGATCTCGAAAGCTCTGAGATTTGTTGCTCACTGGAGTATCGCAGTTCCAGCTTTTCTGCCCCAGAATTGCTCCTCCCTCCCTGTCTTTCCCTCTCCTGCCTCCCTGCAATTTCAGTGTTTGTTTTTCCTATATGGAATCAGAGTTACCATTTCATAAATGCAAATTTTGCTTTTCCACAGGAGTGGAGATGCCCTTTTGCTTATTCAGGGAGGTCGCAGTGGAAGCAAATACCCGGATGCAGACACGGAGAGGTGGATCTGTGCTGTCCACAGTGAATTTAATGACTAAATAGAGAGTTCCCAGACAGCAGCCAAGCCCGTTTTCTTCTGAGAATTCCAAGGTCAGCCAAGCAGAGGCAGGAAATGGGAGCCATCCCGTGCAATGCCATTTCAAACACTCTTAATGACAATATCCTTTCATACCTGCCAGTGGGTTGGGTTTTGGTGGGTTTTTTCTTTCCAGCTCTTTGGCATTGTTAATCTTTTTTTTCCCAGTCATCCTCTCTGTTTATTTTTGTTGCAGATTTATTAGGTGCACAGTTAAGTGCCATTTAGCTTTGCAGAACTGTCATCACCGGCACTTTATGAATGGGATCATTCACGGACAAACTATTTAAATGCTAAAAGGGGGGAAAATTTACTGCCACAGGTCAATGAAGAAGCCAAGATCAACTGAAACTCAGCTGCATTTCTCCTTGAATATAGGAATGTGACGAAGGCGCTCAGTTTTCTTTAACGTATCCTCATCCTTAATTTATCCTCACGCGTCAAACTGAATGTCACTCTGGTTTGCAGTGGTATTTTACCTAAAATAATGCCTTTCTTTCTGACAGCTTGCAAGAGCCCAGAGATCTAAAAATGTGGCTAAACAGGCAGGCACACACCTGCTAATTAAAGCTATGAATAAGCCGTGACCAGTCATGCACCCACTGACAAACCAGTTCCAGGCAGGGAAATTTTTAGGGAAAAAAAATAAAAGCGAGGAGACTTTTGGGGACCAAAATGCAATGCTGCTTACAGGAGCCTGGGAGCAGTTCCTGTCTTTTTTCCTTGAAAAAAAAAAGTCTTACTATATCTTTTAATATTTCTGCCCTGTGCCTGGCAGAAGGGCGCCTTTTTTCTTCTGGGCATAGATTTACGGAGTTGCAAACTCTTCAGAGCCAGACTTTTCCCTCGGTCACTTCTCCCATCCATGTAGCGTGGTATGGTCTATGGGTCAAGGCATAGACCAGTAGGGTTATCCTAATGGCTGTCTCTACTGTCCTTCAGCTGAAATAGCTCATAAGCAAGTGGAGCGCTGTGGGAAACAACTGGCTTTATTTTAAATATTCTTCTTGAAAGGGAGCTGTCTCCCTTTTTATTTTTTTAGTGTTATAATATTTATAACCTTAAAAATACAGATTAAGGTTGTCTGTTTGCCCACATTATTTTGTGTGTTTAATCATGTCCTTCACATCCTAAGCTTTTGGAATTGTCTTTAATTACTTGGGAGTGTGTAAATATATATATATATATATGTTTTATGTAGATGTATGTGACTGGAGGTTTGAAGGAGGACTGGACGAGCTCCAGGAGCACAACCGGTGGGGACTGGGGGTGTTGAGTGAGGGATCTAGGTGGCCTCAGGTTTCCCGTCTCTGACGCTCTGACCCTCTGAATTCCACTGTTTTTTTCCCAAGTGAAAGTTTTCTCTTCACCTGATCCTGGGGTATTGCCAGGCTTACAGCTCATTATACACGGGAGATCAAGTTGTATTGTAAAGTTGACAAAAATGACAATTTTATAGATATTTCTCTAGCAATTCCACGTTGCCATGCAAGACTTCTTGACTAATCCACTCAGATTTAGAGTTAATCCTCCTGCACTCGGTATATTTGCATGTAGGTATTTGAGAGATTTAAATGGACACCACTAACCCCTATGGGGTCTCGTTTATGAACATACCTTAGAAACATAATCTGATGGAGGAAGATGAGACACAAAGGCTTCTTTTCTCTAGCAATCAGCTTTAATTTTACTCTGCTTACAGGGTGAAATCAAGAAAACAAGAACTGCATGGCTATGATTTTAAAAGCTTTACTAATATGAGTGGATGTAAAATTTCTAAGTTGGGTGAAGCGCCCATTTTACAGACATGGAAACTAAAAGCACAAAAAGGTCAAGCACAATTCTCAAAATAAGACAAGAGTACAAGCCCCAGGGATCTTCTGATAGCAAGAAGAGCATGGCCATGAGTTCAGCTGCTCATAAGAAATGTATTTTAGTTCCTTTGAAAGTCTTTGGCTTGTGAACTGGCGTGTAAACCTTGCCAGAGTTTCTTGTAAATTCTCCTGAATTCCTGTGATTTCAGTGCATGGGGAAATATTGTAACAAAGTTTCTGGTGGTATTTTATCACTTCAGGTGTAGAAGGATGTGAGAGGCAGGGATGGGAACAAGCTGCAGCGTTCACCTCTGGAGCTGGATTATGAAAACCCGCAGTCATGGTGGAACTTGCTGTTGAGGGTGAACTTATGAAGGCACCCAAAGCTGGCAGTCAATAAAAACTCGGTGTGCAACTCACAGACAAGCTCCCGTGGGGCAGTTCATCAGCTTTAGAGAAGTTAAGGTTGAAGCCACCAGCCCTAAATGTCTAAAATCGGATCTTCATACCCATCTCCAGCAAAGCTGCCATCAGCTTTGCAGTCTAGTGTGGGGTCCAAGCCACCCCAGGTATCTCAGGTCCCATTCCTGTTTTGCTGCACTGTAAATCCCACACCCAGATGGCTACAAACATTCATGTTCTTAACCTGAATGAGCTAATGCCAGTGAGTTTTACCTGCATTTAAGAGAAATGCTTCTCAGTGGAAGATGATGTGATTTACACTCTCTGGCTGGCTCCTTCTCCAATGTTCTCCTCCAGTTTCGGTTGGTAGGTTGGATCACTTTATCAAATTCTTGTTGCTTTTACGGTATGCAAAAAATGAGCCCTTTCAGGACTGACAGTAAAGAGGTGAGGAAATAAACTTTATACAACCTTCAGGGTTTTTTTTTAAATTAAGGTAGAAAGTTTTATTCCCGTTTCAAGAATCTGACAGGCAATGCTTGAAACGCTTCTCCCGTTGGGTAGGCTTTATTTCATCTGACTTTGATCATCTAAAAGTTTGCTGTTCAGTCTGACTCCTTTCCATCTATGGCCAGTCCAGAGAAAGAGGCAACTTACCCTGTCTCCTGCAGAGGTGGACAGCTCTTTGGAGATGTCTGACTGCAGATTATGTTGGTTTCCTTGGTTTAAATTGCTGAGGTTTAGATAAGAGCCTGACTTGCACGGAGACGGATGTTCCCCTGGTACCTTTAGCAAAGGCAGATGTCTTAAAGTGTGCCACCTTTGCTCTTAGCTGAACAGGCAGATTGGAAACAGCTACAGGCTGGAAATGGAGAAGACTGAGCAATTTAGAAAAATAGGTGTCCAAAGAACAGACACCAATTTGTGCAGCCTGGATCAGCGCTGGGTACCAGGGCTCTGGGGGAAATACAAGGAACAGTAGCAGGCAGATGCAGAGCAATCTTTCTTCCACAATGGCCTTTTTCCTAACCTCCAACAGCTGGCTTAACTCTGGTACATGACATTGTATATGCCTTCCAAATGCTCCTTCCTTCTGGCTCTAATGACCCTGGGTATTATTATTCACATCAATTACACTTTGGCTCTTGGGTTTCAGGGACATCGTGTGGCAATGAGTCCTGCGGCCTCATTGAGCTCTCAAAAAGACCCTCCCTCCTCACTTCTGTGCTCTTCAAGGATGGGATGTACCCTGGGCAACCCCTTGAGTGCCTTCAGGTTCGCAGAGCTGACTTCCCTCCCTCCTCTGGCTTTGTCCCTTACTGGTGGCTGTAGCGAAGAGCAGAATCGGGCCCATCTTCTCTGTAATTGCTGGTGATTATAATTAATAGAGTTCTATTTTTGTCCAGTTGGTGGTTTTTTTTGTCAGGAGCTATGGGTACTTTGGCGTAATAACAGATGTCGCATTAAAAATAGGTGATCTTGCTAAGCAGGCTGTGAATAGTTATGTTCTGCTCAGCCTTTGTTTTTCAACTTGGGAGAAAGGAGAGAAATAATCTGCGGTTGCTTAATGGAGTAATAATAACTCGCTGTTATTGTTATTCCATTTGGCAAGCGCAGAACTATTCCCTCCGTGCTCAGGCACAATGTTTTTTGAATGGAGACAGCACGAAGGGGGCTGAGGCTCTATGAAACCTTCTATTCATAGGGCTCAGCCCTGTGCCGTGCCAAATCCCTTTCCTTGCTTGCTCGTTATATAGTCAATGAGTTCATTAGCGCTTGGGCTGGAGTCAGAAACAAAAGAGCTGTAATTGCAGCTTCGGGAAAATAATATATTTGGGGGAAAGTTGGGTTTTTGGTTTTTTTTTTAATTGGCATAATACCTTTTTGGGGTTTTTTTGGTTGTTTTTTGTTTTTGCATTAAAAATGCTATTGAAGTCACAATGACATGCATCTCATTTTTAAATCTACTGGATTTTCCCTAATGGACCGAAAGGAGGACCATTTTAACAGCAAGGCTAATTGACCGTGGAGAACTGTGTCCAAGTTATGGTGGCTTTCACATTACTGGAAATACTGATAGCCAGAGTAAATTTCTCTTCTTAAGAAACTTCCTCTCGCTAAATTGAATCCTGTGCCTGCGTTATCAGGGAGGTGGAAAGGGGAGGGAGTATCACACTGGTCCCTCCCTCACCGTGCAGCAGGCATCTCCAAACAGGCTTTGGGGATGCAGATGAATGATGGGAGGAAAAGAGGGGAGGGACAGACATCTGTAGGTAGGGTTGGCTGGAACCATGGAAAATATTGAGAAGGCGGCAGCTGTTATTGCATAATGTTTTAATCTCTCACCCTGTCTAGTGCTATAGGTGTTTCCTGCAAAAAGCACAGGTTCATTTATCATGTCTTGCAACACCCGATTTCCAGCATTCCCGGTGTCCAAGGGCAGGAGTTTGCAACTGAAATACCAAGGGTTTTTTTGTTTTGTTTTGTTTTGTTTTGTTTTTTGTGGTTTATTCATGCAAACATCAATGTTGTATCCAAGTATAAGCCTCTTCCTCCCAGGGCGAAGGCACCTCTGTGTGATGAATGGCAGGGATGCTGCACCCCTGCTACTGCCACCCTGCCCTCCCCTACATGCAGGGCTGTCTGTGCAATGAATCATAGAATTGTGGGATGGTTTGGGTTGGAAAGTACCTTAAAAACGATTACCTGGCTCCACCCCCCTGCCCTGAGCAGGGACACCTCCCACCAGACCAGGTTGCTCAAAGCCACATCCAATCTGGCCTTGAATAATTCAAACCTCCAAGCCTGCTGGCTGAGCATGAAAAATAAAAGCATGATACAGCATAAAAAAAATTCAGGAACTTAGATGAACAGCTGGTGGGGGGTTTCTTTATTTTTTTTTATTTTATTTTATGGTATTTTTTTTAAAAGAGCATAGCAATATACATTGCCTGCATTGAGGCAGAAGAGAATAGCCCCTCATTCGTTTCACCTGTTGCAGTAGCTCGGAATTTTTGCTTAGCTAAAATTACTGGGTTCAAGTGCAGCAGAGTGCAATACTATACAGAAACCCAGGGACATAGTCGAGTCATATTTTCAGCTGACATAAATCAATAGGGGAGCCATTTACACCCCTCTGCTGAGGATTAGGTATTTCATCTTCTCTCCTCCCTTCCAGAGGCTCATCCCATGAACAGGGAAAGAAGGTAAAAGGAAGGCTCAGGGTTACACACACCAGCTCCCCCAAATCAGCCAAGGTGGGGATTTGGAGTGGTGTCTGCTCTTAATGCCATGTTGCCATTTTGGAGAGGGAGGAGGAGCAGCACGGGCTCTGGGGGTGGAGGCAGCCATGTCCAGTGTTTCCCAGGCAAGGACTGGGATGGGGATCATCACGGGGAGAACATAACCCACAGGAAAAAAGACAGCGCTGGGGAACAATGAGAGCATTGATTACAGGTAAACACTGGGGAAGCCACATGAATCATGAGCCCGTGCATTAAATTGTTACACATCTTTTGGAGAGGAGAAAGAAGAGTCTTAACTGGTGGAGCCTGGCATTGGCAGAAAAAACCATTCCCACCTATTAGTTTTTGAGGCAGACAAAGGGTGAAGAAAAAGGGAAGAGAAGGTAGACACCACATATAAACATTAATTAATGCTCTCCAGGCTTCTTCTTCTTGGTCATGTTAAACCTTTAATGCCTGGGATTTAAGACCATGGCTTTTTATTGGTCTCAAGATAATTGGTGTGGAAAGGAGTGCTGCGGGAAAGCCTTTGCATCCAGCTCCTCACACGCTGGGAGATGGGCTCCCTCCGTGCCAGCCTGCATCCCGCAGGAATGCAGATGAGACTGCCAAAATTCACTCTGCACTTCCCTTCCCCATGCTTTGCATTACTCCCTTTTATTTTTCATTTTCCATTAAGAGTGTGTCAGGTCAGTCCTGAAACCTCAGCTGGAAGTTGGTAATTTTCCATGATCTGTTATATCCCCTATATATACACTACATATCTATAGATATGTACGTATATATCACAACTAACCCAACGGTCTCCCAAAATGCAATGGTCCCCAGCTGTAGCCAGTTGAGCAATGGCAGGGCCCGGGCTCCTCGGCCGTGTCCCTGCCACGTGGGATAAGAAGCGATGGGTGGCTGCTGGTGGGGAGGGCTGGAACGGATTTCTTCTCCGGCGATTACTGCTGCTCCTTGGCAAGGGGAAATGATCCCTCACTTGAACCCTTGAGGTTAAGCCACATCATTCCTGAGTGTCATTTAGCGCTTAAAGGTGCTGT
This sequence comes from Nycticryphes semicollaris, assembly GCA_013400055.1. Classification (NCBI taxonomy): domain Eukaryota; kingdom Metazoa; phylum Chordata; class Aves; order Charadriiformes; family Rostratulidae; genus Nycticryphes; species Nycticryphes semicollaris. The sequence continues at coordinate 620,533 of VXBJ01005515.1, read as the reverse complement.
CAAAAAGATGACACAAGAATTTGTTAAGAAACTAATGTTTCCCCTCATCCCCTGCTCTCCCTTAGGGCTCGCAGGCACCCTGGCTGAGGAAGCTGTAATGAGAGGGGAGGAATTAAACCATGTTGCAGCTGCCCCAGAGCCAACACAAGGGGCTGGCTCCAGCCTGCACCTGGGCTGTGTGTCCTTCTTGGGGGACAGGAGGCAGGAAAAACCTGCTCTGGACACTTTTTCTGAGCTTTAACCCCAATTATTATAATTTCCAGGACCCTAATAATCTTTAATGTTTATTCCAAGTGAGTTGACCTAAGTTCATTTAGCAGATGAGTGACTGAGACCTTACCACAGAGGTAAGATTTTCCAACCTGAGTCCCTCTTTCAGGCAACAGATAATAACAAGATAATACCAGTCTGAAGAAAGAGAAAATAGCAGATTTTTGTGGATATTTCTGAAAGCCGAATAGACAAGAAGAGATCATCCCACTGACAAGTAGAAGCGAGCCCAAAATGCAGGCAGGGAGGATGCCCAGCCTGAGAGGGGTCTCCTCTTTCAAAAAGCTGTGGTCTCTTTTTCATGTGAGGAGAAAAACCATTCATTTTCTCTGGCGAATAATGATAGTTTAGGGGTTAAGATTTATGGCATGGCTGTTAGTGTCTCGATGGTAGATATTCAAAGCTATTTAGCTATTGCCGAAGGTGGAAATCCATAAAGATGATGGAGAAGTCTCTCCCCAGACAGCACAAAGGGTCATTTGTATTTTTCCTGAAGATCTCACCGAGCTGCTGATGCCGTCAGTTTTCCTCTCCTCCCCTTCCCCTTGGCATAACGGGTGTACATGGCTTTGCTCCTCCAGTTTTATGGGCAAACAGGGGGTGCAAGAAAGATGTATTAATTTTCTGTCCCTCTTTATTTAGATTTCTCCTTTCATGTCTCTTGCTCGGGTTCAAAGCCTCCAGCCCAAGCATTTTTGCCTCCACTTTGCGTCAGGCGCCTTCCTGCCTTCACCCCACTCTGAAAGATTTTGGTGGGTTTTGCCCCGTTGTGTGCTCCATTAAAAAATAAATAGACAATTTTCTGTTGGGAAAATGAAGTGGGGCAAAAGCAAAATCCTAATGTGTTTGTTACTGGATATTTCAGAATGAAATAATGATAATAATAATAGCAAAAAGAAGAGGAAAAGAGGAAGGAAAAGAAGGAGGAAAGAAGGACAAGGAGAAGAGGAAGAGGAAGGAGAAGGGGAAAGGGAAGGAAGAGAACAGTTGCTGGGGCTGCACAGAAACCTAGTCTGTTGTGAAAGCTGTTTTTGCTGAATTGTTCCCACTGTTTTGGGTCACAACCGGAGCCTTGAGCAGGCAGTGCCCCATCCCATGTGTTCAGACCCTTGTCCCCCATCCTGCACCTCCTGCCACTCGAGAGCAGAGACGAGCACAGCGATAAACAATAAACAGAGGTGACCCAGCCAAGCTAAACAGAGGAGGAGAAAGCCCTGATAATCACTTTTGTTTTGGAAAAAAGGATTTAAGAACACGTAGTGGGGAGCATGTGAGTGGGATGAAGCTGAGCCTGGCACCCTCTGGCACGGCGGTGGGGGCGTGCGTAGCCCTGGGGCCCTCAGCGAGGTCTGTCCCTGCACGTCAGGTGGAATTTTTCTGCTCACATCTTTCATCAGTGAAGATGCACGTTGGCTTCCCAAAAATCCTCATCTCCTGAAAGACAAGTGGCCTCTAGGAAAGGGGCTTAGCCCTGTACCTTGAGCAAACCTGCCCAACATCCATCCAGTTTTCAGTAAGAATGAAATTTTTTCCGTAAGCGTAATTAGAAAATCAGAAATTCCCCCCTCCCCTCCCAATCTCCTCCCCCTGGGGAGCAGCAGAGGGATGGCACGGCCAAGCCCAAGGTGCTGGTGATGCACCTCCGTGCCAAAACCTGTGAGTGACCTGCCAAATGCATCCAGCTGTGAAATTCTCGTTTCCTCTCACCACAGGTGCTCCTTGTGGCTTTCAGGCTTGTTTAGCCCATTAAATAATTGGAATCACTTCATGAGTAGGTGAGAGAGAGAGCAAATTGGGCTTTCTTTATTTTTTTTTTTTTCTTTTTCTTTTTTCCACAGCCCTTGGGTGTGATGTGGACTTAGCTGGGGAGAAACCACATCAGCCTGGGAGGACTGGAAAGAGGTGCTGTGTAAGTGTGTGATCTTGACAAAGAGCAGTTTGTATTTGGAACTCAATCCTACCTTCCCCAAAACCAAAATCCTGCAGGGGAGGCAATTTGGGGAGAGAGGCTGGACTTTTCTTGCCCAGTGTCTTGGAAATTGCAGCCAGAACATGGGAAAGCTTTGTGAAAACAAGTAGCAACCCAATTTTAAACAGAATAATTTCAGGTTCTGGCCCCGGTGCTCCAAGTCTCATTTTAGAATGGTCTTTAAAGAAAAATGGAAAAAGTATGAGTTTAGTGGGGGGGGGGAAGGACAGATGGGAAAACCTCATTTGTCATCAGATCCATAAGGAATTACCTTGATATCCAGCAGAATGTAATCCACAGGCATTGGAACGGGCTGCCCAGGGAGGTGGTTGAAGCACCATCCCTGTAGGTATTTAAAACACAGGTTGACATAGTACTCGGTGATGTAGTTTAGTGATGGTTAGTTGCTTTTTATCAGAATTAGGTTGATGGTTGGACTAGATGATCTCAAAGATCCCTTCCAACCTAGATGATTCTATGAGCAGAGTTTGTGTCAGAAGATGCAGTCGTGGCTCTTACTGTTGTACCAGCAAGTGATGGACCATTACAGGCGTCTTGTCCTGGGGAACTTGCAGTCTCAGTGGGCAAAGCAGCCATAAGCTTGAGAGAGAAGAGAAGGTGAAGCAAGAAAAAAGGACTTAGGCAAAGGTGTGCTCCATAGGAAGGGTCTAAGACTTGATCATCACTGAGTTTAGCTTGTATGCCTCAAGCATTACTGCAAGAGGAGAGGACACAGCCCCTGCTCAGCTCTCTTTCCTGTGTGGATGGTCAATGAGCAGACAAGGAAGGAGGTAAGTAACAACATCAGCTGCCCACAACATGCCCTCCTGGATCATGGCTCTCCTGCCAGGTCTGGGATGGGAAGAACCTCTTGAAGGGTATCTCCTTTGCCTCACCACTCTGGTGTGATGGACATTCATTTTCCTGCCACCTTTTTGGGACAACCACATTTTTCTGTCTTCTTTACCGGAGCCCACATACCAAAGCCCTGCTCATCAGAGTCCAGGCGAGAGCCAGGAAGAGCTTCACTCTCCCTGAGGCATGGAAACCCTGAGTAGAGCGCCAGCCCTGCCCGTTCTTGGATGCTTTCTGATAACGATGTTTTAATAAAAGATCTGTCACTCAAATATTTCCAAATCATTAAAGAAAAAAGGAATCAAAAGGAGTAATTGGAACCCTGAGCCCAAAGGGGTAATGTAAAAAAAACAAGCACACAACACAACGACAGAGTGGTTGGGAGACCCTACACTTGAAACTGAGCCTCAAAATCCCTCTGGAAATTATTTTCTTGTCCAAAATCCAGAAGGGTCCATGATACATAGCCCAATCCTGCCCTGCAATGGCAGCTGCAGAGGATAGGAGTAGTATTCAGGTGTTAAATCCTCTCTCTGTCCTCTACTGCTGGGTTTGAGCTGGGAACGGAGTGGTGGGAGGAGAGCCAGGAATGAGTGAAACATCTCAAGATGGAGTTGATCACAAGCCAGACCTTGGGCAGTGGTCCCACCAAGATAAAGGCTTTGCCAGCTCCTGTAATATCACAGGATGTGATTTTTGCTGTATGTCAAAAAAAACCTGGCTCTAGGAGTCATGGGGTCCTTCGAGAGCCTCTGTTCCTGGGAGAAGTGGAGATGGAAATAAGTCAGGACATTTCCACCTCTTGGAGTAAGTAGGAAAAGCTGGAAAATGTGGCTTCTATGAGTGAAGAACTTAGGAGGCAACCTTTATTGTTTTCAAAATCTCATCACTAAAGCTGATCTCATTACCCATGGAGATGAGTCATGGGTTTTTGAATGTGTGTGGGTGGCAATATAAAAATTTCCTCTGAGTAAGGAGAGCGGGGTTTGGCGAGTGGGCAGTTGGTACTTTCTCTCATCCTCCCACAACGAGACAGTGTCACTGCAAAAGGTGACAAAGTGAATAATTTCTTCTTCTTTGGATGGCAGTTCTGGCTGAGCTGCGTGTGCGGAGCCTGTCCCCCCCTTTACTTATTGTTTAAAACCCATTGAGCAAAGCCTTTCAAAAAGTATCTCTATTTGCAAAGGGGTTTTGGGGAGTTTGCAGGCTGGGAGTGGGGACTCTTTGTCTCCTTCCTTCTCAGCCAGGAGCATCTCCTCCTGGTTCTTGAGGTGAATACGGTGATCGCTGGAGAGGGATATAACACTCTACCGTGGCAATTAATCAAAACTCATGGCTACGTAGGCACTCCATCGGCACTCGCTGTGCCTTGGGCTCATTTCACTGTCACTTGGTAATGCACCTCTTATCCTGTGAAACACAAACTTGGGTGGAGCTTCCCCTTTCACCCCTTTGATTGTTCATCTGGAATCCCAAGGGACTGGAAATTAAATACATTGGCTTAAGTGATGTTCCCCAGATCAGTAAGTGGATCCTGGGAGGATCCCCCGGGGCACTTTTCCACCAGGTGGGAGGAGGGACGTGTCTCGCTGCTGCACTGACCCCTGCTAAGGCAAGCACATGCTTGAGTCACTTACTTATTTTTATTTGGGCGATTTAGCACAATAAATCATGCTCGCCTTTCCCAGGCTCTCCTGTGCAGCAATCTGGGTGCTTTCCCGTCCCGTTTTAAAGCCAGGCGCTGAGCTCTCCATCACCCTGCAGTGCTTGGGGACTGGTTTTGCCTGTGGATAGATATCTGCATCTGCAGCTCTTGGCCCTGGCCAGGGAAGGTTCCACCTCCCACCTTGCCCAAAGGTCCAAAGGGGACAGGACTTGTCCATTGAGAAGAAACTCGACTCAACTTGGCTTCTTGGAAAATAATTTCCATTGAGTAACAGAAGCATGAAAGCGGATAATTTATTCCTTGAAGACATCCATATATTTGTTAAAGATCCCACTGTTGGTGGAATGGTTTGTATGGTTAAAAATGCCTTGGTTTTATCCTTCCAGCCTGTTTTTCTATGAATGAGAACTCAAGTTAATCACTGCCACTTTATCCTAGCTGACGTTATTTGTATTTCTATCTGACCCAGGTAGGTGGAATCCCACCATTTTAGGCACTGTCTGGATACCATTATCCAGCCAATGACATGCCTGAAATAATCCCTAAAAATCATGAAACCCCTTCCTTCCAGCACACAGAAGTTGTCTGCTTTTGGATATTTATCAAAATAGCTATTCTGGAATAATTATTTTGGGAGGAATGTTTGCATTCCAGAATAAGAGTCCCTATTTTTCCCCTTTGCCTTAACCCAACTTTACAGCTAATTTCTCCACATTCAGCATTGGGCAACTTCTCACCAAGATGGCTACACACCATCATGCATAATAATATTTCCTTCTTGCACTGCATCTTACGATCCAGGATTTCCAGGTCTTTGACAGTTCACAGCACCTTCAGCGAGGTGACTAAGTCTGGTTTAATCTCCACAGAGACAAGCGGGAACGGGCAAAGCACCTCAGGGTCTTGCTACAAAAGGCACTGAAATCAACACGTTTGATTTGTTTTAACCACCATGGGGGGCTCCATCCCCTTGCAGGGAGCAGTGGGTTCCTGCAGATGTGCCCATGGTCCACTGGGCACCTAAGGGCAAGAGGGTGAGTGGGGTGCAGTGATTTCCCCTCCCTGCCCAAGCACCTCTGTGCTTCAATGGGGTGATCTCTCCTGCACAATGCCACATGCAAATACGAGCACATAAACAGATGGAGGAGGCTGCTTGATCCGCCTGGCCTAATTGAAAGTGTAGAGCTATGTTGTGGTGCCCGTTGCTATAAACATGCTGGCAATTTGCACAAGTATGTGACATTGTAAAAGTTCCTGAAAGATTTTATCTGGTTGGTTTTGGCTGAAAGCCCTTTATTCACAGAGAAATGCCAGGTAGAAAGACAATAAGCATGTATCCATGTGTATATTTTCAACTTCCTAAAGGCCATCAAATTGGAAAGGGAGTGGGTTTACTTTGCTCAAACATCTCCTGAGTTGAAGACGAGGTAACCCAGGAAAAGCCTTTCCTTTGAAAAAAAAGTAATTAAAAAATACATTTTGCTTCTCGGCGCTACTCCCTGCACAGATTGCCTGGGCAATCTTTAACAATCTCTTGTACCTCTGAGTTATTTTGATTTTAAAATACTAGTTCATAACAAATCTTGAGCTGTCAAAACTAAAGGATTGTACAAAATAGCTTCAAGGTTACATAAACAGAGTAGCTGGGAAACAATTTGGTAATGCGTATTCATCTGAAGAACAGAGGACATTTATTTTTTAAAGACATTTTCCACCTGAATACTGGCCTGCTTTGTTTTGGGAAATATTGGCTTGATAGGTTTGAAATACTCTGAGTAAGGAGAAGGGGAGCAAGGGGCAGGAGACGAACAGGACAGAGGAGGAGAAGAGGAGCTGGGGCAACAGTTCCTGAAAACATGTTCAGTGAGTTTTTTGATGTGAAACAATTGGAGATGGGTGAGAGTTGGGAAGGGCAAGTGGTATAAATTAGGGCATGATTATGCTGACAAGGGAAATAATTGGGAAAAATCAAAGAGAGGAGGTAAGTGTGAGCCTTAAAGAAGGGTAAGAATTTCTGGGAAGGGCATCTGGTACAGGACAGATGGGGAGAGATCTGGGTCTGAAGAAAGGAAAATGGGGAGAAATGTGAGATTTTGTGCTGGAGGAGAGAAGAGAGAGCACAGGGAGTGTCCTTTGGAGATAAGAGGTGGTAGAGGAGCTTCATTTGCAACGGTCAGGGGAACCCAGTACTTCTGGTTGGATTTAGAATGTGACACCTCTGAAAAAGAGAAGGATCCATTGTATCCCTACAGCTGGGGGTGGAAAGGAGAGGGTTATGAAGCTGGCTGTGACCCACTTGCTCCAAGGAGCTCTTGAGGCTTCCAGGGAAGGAAAGAGGTGGGTGCGAATTAGAAGGAGAAAATTCCAAATGAGATGGAGGAGGTTGGACTAGAAAGAGTAGCTGGACTGGGAAGAGCAGATGGGGTTTGGGGTGGGAGAGAGAGCTCTGCACTTAAAATTGCCATGGTGGAAGCAGAGGGCTGGACTGGAGATGGTAAGAGGAGCAGGCAGCAGTGATAGGGAGAAGAGAAAGTGACTGGGAGAACGTGGGGACAATGTGGGAAAGAGGAAGGAGAGGCACAGGGAGGATGTTATGATGCAGAAGAGGGGTGCAATGGGACAAAGCTGGTAAGAGGGCACCTGACAAAATTAGCCATCCTTGAGGGCCCTCTAAAATATCCTTCCCTCCTTGGAGCAGGAAAACTTCCCTCACCAGGGCAAAGTGCCAGAATAAGCTGCCCCTCAACCCAAACATACGTGTGTTCCTGCTAAAGTGAATAGGAGTAGTGAAAGGAGGTGCCTGTCGCAGTGCCCCTTCTGAGCTGAGGCTCCAGCACTTTTCTTTCCTCCTCTTGTTTGTCTTTGTCATTTTTTTCTGGATTTCTTTCCCCCCAGCTGCAAATCTCTCTGAACCTCCGAGTTTATTAATTTAGTATCAGTGCAGCTTCCTAGATGCTTAGAAGGGATGTGTGTTTATGTTGACCCTAATTCAGCAAACACTTAAGCACATGTCTAATTCTCAGCAACTGAATGGGCCACCAGGATTGCTGTGTAATTACAGCTAAAAAGAACTTAATGTCTAGTTTATTGAGGGCCTCCTCAGCTAATTAGTTAGATCTTCCACGAAAAGTCACCAGGATTCTTAATAAAGCAGTGATCTACAAACAGCTGTTGTGTGACTCTGCCCAGGTCAAATTATCTGGTTTGCAGCTTAGATGCCTGAAATATCTGCCTTCTCTTTTTTTTCTGCACGTCTGGAGTTTAGTTGTTCATGAGAAACTCTCCGTCCTTCCCCAGTAAGAAATACTAAAGCCACCAAACCTTAATTGATTTAAAGATACGTGGCACCTACCAGGTAGATGTGGTAAATCACAGTTGTCAGGTAATTAAATGCAACACGTAAATCACAGCGGAGCATGTGAAGCAAAAGTTCAGAGTCGATGCTTCTAATTAATGTTGTAAAACAATATTTCAGGCTTAGAATGAGTGTACAAGAGGGATAACGTATCAAATTATGGCTAATAAAATATCAGCAGTGGATATGGCACTAATAACCAGTACCCACCATGATCCTAAATAGCCCGGTTGCGCCCCAACAGGTGGCCTGCTTTGAAATGCAGTATGCAATGTTATTGCAGGGGGATTAAGAATGGTCATTAGACTCTCGTTGCTCTTGTAACGCTGGATTAATTAACCAGCCAGCAGAATTATCTGCCCCCGGATTCATCACCTGCTAAAATGTACCAGCAGGTCATGAGAGACTAGACTTGGGGAGATGGGGGGCTGGTGGAGGAGTGATCATGCCCTTCCTTGCAGCTTCAATGCTTGATTGTGGGTTCCCCCCCTGGTTTTGTTTGCCCCCACTGGCAGTGGCAGGAGAGGCAGCGTGGCAGAGGAGAAGTGGTTTACAAGGTGTAAGGAAACGATCAGGTTTTAGAGAGCGATGAAGGAGTGTGATAGTGTGTTCAAACAGGGCGAATCCTGGTGGTTTTTGCCAATCCTACGTCTATTTTCCTACCAGTCTTGACTGGGTAGATGTCAATGGCTCTGAGGAGAAAGATGGGGTGGGCAACCTCATCAGTCATCGTGTTGGTGACGCTTGAGGTTTCAGATGCAGCAAGCCCGGCAAAGCCCTGGTGGGACCATCAAGGGTGAAAGTCCAGGGTTGAGTGGCACATCCCAAATCCTTCAAACCCCCTTGTGGTGCTTGGCCCAGGTTACAGTAAATCCCCTGCTGTGCACATGGGTTTTGGGGTGGATTAATGAGTGGAAAACCTTTGTTGGGGCAAACAGCCCACAGGCGTTCATGCTCTTGACATCCCACTTTGGTGCGGGAATGTTGAGAGTCTGAGATAATTGAAATACGTTGCATTTGACAATGATTGTGTAATGTAAATGGAAAAAAAGAAAAGACAAAATGTCCTTTTTAAAAAATTAATGCTCAATGTTAACAGCCCATTTTGTTTTTCACCAAAAGATTCCTTTTTTCAAGCAGGAATCTGTGTTGATAAATCAGTGCTTTGCTAATAAAGCCACTAGCTATAACTTTTTTTAAAGCCTCTGAAATAGAAAAAGCCTCAAGTTTTAAAAATGAATCAATCTAAGCACTTCAAAATGCTCATCTTTCATATTATGGTCTTACGCTCTCCACTCCCCCCCACCAAAAAAAAAAAGGAAAAAACTTCATCTCTAAGCCAGTTTCCTTCTGTCCACCTCCAAACTCTCCTGTGCTTTAAAAAACTGTCCTCTTCCCACGGAGCATTTCAATTCCATCAGACCAGTGTTTCCCAAAATAAAAGGAGCATTTCTAGGGGTTGTTAAGCTGGTCTCCTATTTAAATTTATATCTAATTGGTCTTCTCATCTCTTCTTTCCTCTTTTCTCAGCCATTTAGTTATTAGAAATATCCAAATAGTCTTTGTAACCCCTTTACATATGAATTATCTGTAATTTATCAAGGATTAAGGCTTATGTAAAAAGCATTGCTTTAGTCACATATCCATTACACCACTGTGAATTTGCCTTAAAAGTGCTTTTTGGCTTGCAGAGCTCACTGTGGGAGGAAGTTTAAGTTCAGACCAAATTTATCCTGTCCTAAATGCACGCTTGGAAGGAGCCAATGTCATCACTCAAGATTTCTTGCAGACCTTTGCGATTTAACAGGGCTTAAACTTCAGCTTTAAAAAGACCCAGGAATTTGTTGTGCAAATGAAGTTGTGTCCCAATGATGTTTTATTTGGTGGCTCGGGAGTGGGTTTTCAGTGTGGAGTGGGTCCTTTTGGGTCAGGAGGGATGCTGTGCTGTCCCAAACTATTGGGGGCTGGCATGGAAGGGACATGAACCACCAATTCCGTGCCCAGAATTGGAGCCGTTCCCGGCAGAGATGTATCTAGCTGGTTCCCAGGATGGAATGCCTTCCCAAAGGGCACAGAGGGACAAAATGCCCTTTTAATCCCATTCCCAAGGCACACACATGGGGCTCTTCCCCTGATTCCTGGCTCTGAAACTCTACTCTGTCCTCCTGTGCAGGGATTTGGCTCCTTGGCCCCGCTCCTCTTCCTCTTCTCCTTTTTAAATAGTTGGAGCCGGGTCATTTTTCACCCTTGTTCTTCAGAGCTGCTCCACCGGTCCTCCTGCCCAAGAGGTGAACAGGAACAAACAGGCTTTGTGTGGTTTCTAGATGGCTGTCAAAGCCCCATGGGATAAATATTATTTGGCCAAAAGGGAAAAGGACTCTAGAAAAGAAAAGAAAAAAAAATTAAAGGCAAATAAATAATGTCTCTCTCCTCTGTTACACCTTTGTTTTGCTGCTTGGTGTGTTGCTTAGTACAAAGCTGGTGCTGGCTTACTGGGGGCCTTGCCAAGGGGACTTGAATCATTTTCCTCTTTCCTTGAGTTTTTTGTTTGCCTATTCTTTTAGTACCCATGGGTGAGGAAAAGGTGAACAATCCTCTGGCTTTCGAGATGCTCAGCGGGGGGGCTGGCCAAGGGCATCTTGTGTTTGAATGGAGCTTTATCTCTCGGGTTCACTGCCCACCTTGATTTATGATGCTGGAGCTGGATGCTGTAATTAGGATGCGGCGACTGAGGCTCAGTAGGTGCAGACAATATAGGGCTTGGGAGAAATAAGTTTCAGGTCCTTTCCTGGTTTCCCGCTGCTCCCTGTGCTATTCCTGACACATTTTCTGAATGTTGGGGTTTTGTTATCATGAGCACAAAGGACTGGAAAATAATTGTGAGCAATAGATGCCTTTCATCTGTTTGAAGCCTCTCTCCTTCTTGCACAGGCGAAGACTGGCACCTCTGTACATGCTCGCTCTCCGAAGAGAGGTTTGCTTGTTTGTGTTCCTGTGTTTTCAGTGCTTGGCACAAGAGGGTCTGTGAGTGAAGCTTTTATGGGTTCCATGATAAACATGATAAATTATAGTGCTGCTAATGGTCATGGAACCCCAGGAAGAAAGCCCCTTTCTGCCATGAGCTGAGCCACGCCGTGCTGGCAGCATCACTGCTGAAACGTGGGTAATTTTGTGGCAGAAATGTTAGGTTGGGACCTCCCTTCTCGTTTTTCTTCACTCTGAGGGCGGTGAGAGCCTGGCCCAGGTTGCCCAGAGAAGCTGTAGCTGCCCCATCCCTGGAGGGGTTCAAGGCCAGGTTGGAGGGGGCTTGGAGCTACCTGGTGTGGTGGGAGGTGCCTCTGCCCAGGGCAGGGGATGGCACTGGGTGGTCTTTAAGGTCCTTTCCAACCCAAACCATTCTGTGATTTGCAGTCTCATCCATTTTCCTGCTCTTTTCCTGTTCCTTTTTCTTGTTTGCTCCATGTCCTCTGCCAGCAGAGCAGCAAAATAAACTGGACACAGTCTCGTTGGCTTTTCCCCCTCTCCTTAGCAAGCAGAAGGGATGTTAAGCCCCCTGCAACCTGGCAGCTCTGCTGGGAGGTGTCAGGAAAGGCATGTAACCCTCTCACCCCCTTAACAGCCAGACCCCCCTGAAAGGCTCAGCACCAGGCTGGCAATAACCTCAAATCCTTGGGATGTTCTCCAATGTTGCATCACAGAGTTTTGTCCCTTGAGCCAAGGCAGTGACTTGGGACTGTTGGAGGCAGCAGCCTGAGGTGCCCTCTCAGGTCAGGCACAACTTATGTCCTGTCCGCCGTCCTCGTCCCCCTGGTGTGTGTGTGTGTCACACACCTCGCCTGTGCTTTCCAACTTAAACCTGCTTATAAGGCCGAACGAAATAGCTCACAGAGCTTAATTGTTCTTCCACAGCACTAAGTAATTTACACCCCAGGGCTTAATTGTTCCTTTGCACTGATTCCCCGGTTGCACTCCAGGGCTTCCTGTGGATTTTGTGAGCACTGCTCATGGAAACAGAGGAGCGGGGACAAATAGGGCAGGAGTGAGTGATGTGCCACTGCTGGCTTCCTCCCCCCCCGGCTCTCTCTTCCCACCTTCCCACCTTCTCTCTCCAGGCACGCATGTTGAGACAGTTCACAATGATCTAGGTGAGAAGCTGGCAGAGCAGAAGCTTAAATCTCTATTACCACCCTTCTTGTCCGTTTGCACAGGATCCTTATCTCCTTTTGTGTAACTCTCTGTATTTAATTATATGCAATGATAATCCTTCACACACTAAGTGCATTTTTAAGCAATTCCTAAGATAAGTAGTTTTCTGGATCCCCAATTATGATTAGATATTGGCAATCAAGCTGTCTTCCCCTCTCCCTCCCGGGGCGAGACTGCCAAAAACAGTCTTGTTTGGGTAGGTGAGACTCGAGACCCATGTGGGAAGATGCCTCGCAAGGAGAAATTTAAATGAGAGACTGTTAATGGGTGAAAGACAGATACAGATGGCCTCCCTGGCCTTCCTGAGGCTGGTTCAGATGTTGACTTGGGGTTTTCCCGCAGACAGGCTGGCCAGGTGCAGTAGGTGTCCCTCACCACTGTGTCGTACATCCTAATCCGTTGTTTGAGTCACGGAAGCCGCAAAACGGTTGCAGCTCTTTGGTTTTGCAGTTCCAGTCTCAACCTTCACCATGGCAGCCAGGATGAGAGAGATCTCTTTTTGTAGCCAACCCCCAGCAGGTTGTGGTGTTGGTTTGTTGCACCTTCAAGGTCTGGGTTTAAGAATGAGTTTCTTCTATTTCTGCATGTAGTCTATGCTCGCTGGTCCTCTGACCAGTTTAGCTTCTCTGCTCCCTCCCCAGTATATTCATTCAGCCTGGAGAAGAGAAGGCTCTGGGGAGACCTTTGAACCCCTCCCAGTCCCTCAAGCTGGGGAGGGACTCTAGATCAGGGAGGGGAGCCATAGGAGAGGGAGAAGAGTTTTAACCTGAAAGAGGGGAGATGGAGATGAGGTGCGGGAACAAACTTCTTTGGTGTGAGGGTGGTGAGATACTGGCCCAGGTTACCCAGAGAAGCTGTGGCCGCCCCATCCCTTAGAGGGGTTCAGGTCCAGGTTTGATGGGGCTTAGAGCAACCTGGTCTGGTGGGAGGTGTCCCTGCCCAGAGCAGGGGGTGGGACTTTAAGGTTCCTTCCAACCCAACCCATTCTACAATGATTCCAAGATTCCACATCTGCCCACTTCCCATCTTACCAGTGCTGGGAAGATGAACTGGGCAAAGGCTTTGCAACTTGGTAAAGACTTTAGCAGTCTGCCATGCTTTAGTTTAACGAGGTGGGTTCCTCCTCACCTTCCTGCTTTATCCCTCCCGGATATATTGACATGCTTTGCCAAGCAGGGATGAAGGTCAGCAGAACATGACCAGGCTGGCAGTGAAGCTCCTCAATAGCCAGCAAGGGAATGTGGTCAGTGGCATCTCTTGCAGTAGTTGTCCCTCTTTTGCCTATTCATGCCACAGCACTTCTGGTGCCATCTAAGGTTGTTTCCTTCTGGTCCCCTCATCCCAGCAGTCCCCCACCCTGCACGCTGACAGCCCACGGCTGCACGGCGTATCATTGCTGCGCCACAATGGGCAAGGGATTATGGGGATTCCTCCTAATTCTGTACAGGAAAATGCTGTTTGTAAGTGTAATTGAGAGGACGGCTTTAGAGCCGATGACTCTAAGCTTATGTTGTAAATGGATCATGTTTCACCTCTTTCAAAGCATTTAAGAGCTTACCAGAAAAACAAATGTCATTGCTCAATCCGCAAAGTGTCTACAGTGCAACTTGCTGTCTCAGTTCCTTCCCTCCGAGACACAGTGGAAACAGATTTATTTTGGTTTTCAGGCTCTCTGAAGGCTACAGAAGTCCCGTCCTTCCACGCTGATGCTTGTGTGTGTGTGTGTATGTGTGTGTATAAGGTGACAGCCTGCAACTTGCCTGGGTGCTTGTGAGGGGTGCTTTCATCTGCTCTCCAAGTATTCCTGGTGAAAGAAATATTTAGTCGTGGCCGCTCGTAGGAAATCTTTAATCTCAACTTTGCAATATGAATTGCCCACAGACAGATTGTCCGTCAATGTAAAGGTGCTCAGTGTGGCTGAATATTTGTCCGTGGAGCACATTTCTTTCCCCACCTTGATATTTGGCCGTTAGCTGAATCCTATTATTTTCCATTCTAACCTGGAAATGTGTGGGAGCAGCTTAGATAACCCTTTGCCTATTTAGTGATGGCAGTGGGGGGTTGATGGTTGGACTGAAAGGCCCATCCCTGGGCAATGCTGTGATTCTCTAGAGTCTTCTGTCCTATGTTTAAGAATTGTCAGACCTTGTGTCTGATGGTGGAGCTGTCAAAACTCCAGAGACCTGTGGAAAAGACGTGAGATGTTTGTGGCCTGCAGACATTAAACAGGGATTCAGAGACAGGAGGGCCAAACCCCTAGAACTGATGCTGAATTTGCTGCTTGGAGACCATATGCAAAATTTGGAGGTGAAGACATCTCTAGCAAAGAGCAGTAATGTCCAAGCACTCCCTGGTAAGGCATTTTTTGCTCTCCCAAGCATATATTTGAAAGTGGAAGAGTGCAGATCATTTACCCTGCAGCCAAGGCCAGGTTCTGCCATGTGCCCAAGCAGGTAGATCTCCCCTCTTGCTGCATCTCCATCCACAGTGAGCTCCACATGGCACCGTGCAAGCCCTGTGCCCCGGCACCGCCCTCTCTCCTCACAGTGCCCTTGCTCCGTCATTACCTCCCTTAACGAATGAGCAGTCCGTTGGCATGCAAATCACCAGGTGAGAGCATCCCGGTTTCCCTTCAGGAGGAATAACAGTTGTGAAACAGCACAGAAGGTAAGCAGATAGCAAGCACAGAGCTTTGCTAATGCTCCCCAGTGTGCCAGCAATAATGCCTTTTCTGCAGTAATACCTTGTCTTTTGCTAGCACATCTTGTCATGCCTCTTGCAGCATTCTGCACGCGTTAATTAATTACAGCCTCGTTACATCTCTGTTAGATCCATTTATTTATTTATGAAGGTCTTTCCATCCCCGAGCGCTCTGGAATCTGTTAATCACCTCAAGGCAAAGAGCGTGCCTGGAGAGCTGGGATCTGCTGCGAAAATGCTGGGGGTAAAGACAAAGAGGCTCTTGAGAACTAGGCTCTGGGTTGTGATTCCAGTCGGGATTTGATTCCTGCATCTGCAAACCAGGGTTCCTTGAATCTGGCCCGGGCTTAAGCCTGCATGGTTTTCCGGAGCGAGGTGTAGAGGATGAAGGTGCTCCATCCCATCCGCTCTCTGAGGCGCTGCATTGCTCATTCCTAATCTGTTTTGGCACAAATTAAAACAGATGAGTCTAAACCACAGCCGGGAGAGTAACTGCTTGAGCATCTGCCTTTGGCTTAGCCCTGGTGTGACGGTTGGTGTAAAAACATCCTTTTTCTCTCTCCATCCCCATTTTCCTGGTAGCACTGCAGGATTTTGGGGGTGGGAAGGGACCATTTCTTACTCTGTGCTTGTAACCTGCTGGCTTTGAGCACTGGAGAATTTCTGGCTGATGGCAAGCAATGAACCAGGCAGAAATAACTGCAGGATTTCTGGACTGAGTCTGTCTCATCTCCTCCCCATGGGAGTCTGAGTACCCGTGTCTGCAGGAGCTGCTGAACTCCATGGTGTGGCTGCAACTCCAGCTACAAAACACCCCCTGAATGTCAGCATGGCCATCACTCCTGGCTTTGGGAACATATTTAGCACCATTCACTTACCCACAGTTACCGGGTTTTGCCAGGAGGTAAAGACCCTCCTGATATTACCCTGAGACCTTTGTTGCCCCCTGGCCATGAGACAGGATCATCAACCAACCAAACTTCTCTGCTCCAGGCTCTAAACAAGTCCCTGGAAAGAAGAGTGAGCTGGGAGATGCTGGGAAGAAGCCAGCTTCGCACCTGGAAGCGGGTTTCCAGCCAGGATGAGGTGGTACTGGGGCTGCTCCCGGGACCTGGCAGCACAGAGAGTCCAGCCGTGTCACCTGGTCTCACCTCCAGCCGTGGTTCTCCTCCAGCACTGACAGGTCTCCACTCGGCTGAATGGAAATGGGCTGAGAGGCACCACACAGCAGCAATTAGCTCCCATGAAACATTCCACCATTAGGAACAATGGCTGGCTTAGTTCTCATCTGATTGAATTAATGATATTCTAACAAGTGACGGTTTTTTCCTTTTAAATTTTCTCATTTGGAAGGAATTGCTCGTTGTAAATTACACGTATATAAATTAGGCTGGTGTTTTGTATTGTTTACAACAAGCACTCCAGGGTTATGGATGTTACTCATTGANCCCCCCTCCCTCCTCGTTCAAGCTCCATAAATCAAGCAGAGATGTCAACCCTGTGTCAACATTTCACTCAGCCTGCAAGTTGCAGGCAAGTTGGGACAGCAAGATCTTATGGAGAAGGTTGACTCTTCTCCCGCACTGTCTTTCCCATTTTGTTGAAACAATAAGAAGGTGAGGCTGGCACTTGTCAGTTATTTCTGAGTCACATTTCATTAGGCCTTTTTCAAACACTCTGGAGAACAATGTTGGAGGCAAGCAATCCAAACAGCTCATGTTCCCGCTTGTGTACTCGGGGGTTAGGGCAGCAGCTGCTGTGGAATTAAACTGGGAGGCTCAGCAGGTGTCTGATGGTCCTGGATGGGATCTGGATGATGTCAGGCAGCTCTCATCCTGCTGGGCTCCTCTTTCCGCCCCCCAACCCCAGCAAGCTCCTGGAGTCCTCATTTTGAAAGCCTGAAAAGGTTGTTGGGTGTTTTGGTTTTTTTGAAAAGGGTTCCCCAAGAAGGTGATGAGGCTTCCAGAAGTGTCCAAAGCCAGTTGAGTGCAGCTGGGTAGAGTCACTGGGGATCTGCTTGAGTAAAACCAAGGGATTTTGTTGAACAACATTAAGCGAGTCTTCAGTGTTAAGGGGCTGAGGTTTCAGTGAAATTAATGGGAATTAGGGACGTAAGGATATCTGAGAACCTCTGTTGGCATCTTTCTTCATCACAAGGTAAGTCAGTCCCATTGGAAAACTGTGAAGAAAATCTTCCTTTCCCCAAAGATTTTGCTAAGAAATATCATAGGCCTGGCAAAGAACATCCAAAGAGGTGGGTGGATTGTAAAGCTTTCTGCATCAGGTCAGGTCAAAATGGAGCAATTATGGCCCTTTATTTACTCAAATTACCAGGACGACATTGCTCTGCCGTCATGAGGATGCCAGTGTCCAGCCTCCAGCGGTCTCAAGATTGGTGATGATCCCCATGAAATCCATCCTGCAGGATGGTCCTACAGGGCTGAACATACATTCTTCTGGAAATGGAGTCTTGGATTTTGCTCAGGTTGAACTTCAAATGAACAACTAATTCATCAGGGACTGTAGTCCTCCCTTTCTCCCGCCTGTCTGCTCCGTACCTACATCATCATTAGGCGCTTTAGGAGGAGCCAAGCTCCACGTTAAAACCCAAGTGCCTGGTAGATGCAGGTATGTGTGAGGGGGGCTGTCACGTATAATTCCTGCCTACACAGTGCCTACACTAGGCAGCCTTATCACCCTCAGCAATAGGGCTCGCCCAGTTGTAATAACAAAAGTAAATAAATACATTTTAATGATCCGATGCTGGTAATTAACAATGCTGAAAAACAGATGTCTCCCTGAAGAGCTCATAAGGTGGCCGATTGCATAAGCTGGCCCATTATGTGGATAGGAGTTGATTATTAAAAGAAAACATTTAGCAAATGCAGAACAGGATATTCATCTGCTATTACATAATGGCAATAAGCAATTGAATTTAAGCAGCGATACGGTCTTCCAGCCCTTACCGAACACCGAGTGAAGTATATTTATGACCTCCGATGTGAAATAGTCTTCCTTGTTTTTCCAAGACGAGGAGAGATCTTTCAAGAGATAATAAATAAAATAGACTCTAGCTGCTTTAACATGAAGCAAGATGAGTCCTCTGGATTAGTTTGGATTAGTCTGTTGCTAGTGGCACGGAGGTTTGGCGCTGGGCCATTTATTCACCTAGAATACGTACAGCTAATTGGAAAAGCACCTGCGATGAGATGTAGCTCACCACCTGCACTTTGCTGAAATAAAATAAGCCTACATAATTGACTACATTACCTACTAATGTTATGAAATCACCCCCAGGCATTTTTATTATTATTATTATTATTATTATTATCATCATCTCCTCCCCGTCCTGTCCCCCGCCTCCCATGCTCCTTCCCCAAGCTTTTATGAATAAAACTTTTGTCTCTTGCTTTTTCCTTGGAAGTCTCAGGATTGTGCCACTGTATGAAGGCTGGGGCTGCTCTGACTGACTCGCTTCTCCCTGCAGGGGAAACCTGGGAAATTAATCTTCATAGGGAGAAGAAATAGTTAGATGTTTACCACCTTGTTCTCATGGAACACAGCCTCCTCCCTTTGCCCAGTGGGGGTCTTTTGACCTCCCTACGTGGTGTTGGGGTGATCTAGAACAGCCTTGTGATGATAAAAAAACTTCTTGTTGGGTTTTCTTTTGACTGTGGCCAACTGCATGGGGTGGACTTTGCCCAGACCTCATGACCAGGAGATGTTTGGAGCTTGGCCTGGTGGGTTGCTTTGGAGACGGGTGGGCACCCTGTCTCCTAGTGACCACGTTTGGGAATATGTTGGTCACAACAGCCCTTGCTGGAAGACTTTGTGCGATGAATTGCAGACGAGGTGCAACAGGCAGGTGGCCTCAGAGACTTCCATGCTTAGGACAGCCCTGCTCCTGGCACTGGTTGGAATTAAAAATACCTCATACAAAACCCTCTGTTGCTGCATAATTGCTAGGGAAATGAAGACAGAAATAGGAAGGAAGCCAATCCTTCATCTTCATCACCAACAACTGGAGATGTTGTGGGCTTCAGCTCAAGCAAGCATGCCTCATTGTTCTTTGCCATTTCAAATTGTGAGGGGAAAGTGCAGAATTCTTGTGCCTGCTTTATAATTATGGCTGTTCTGTATTGATAATTACCGGTGTGACTGCACAAATGATTGCGTCACTTTTGGATTTAATGACCTTGCTGAAACTATTGTTGTGCCAAAAATAATCAGGGTCGGTAGGAGGATGGTTTAAGTCCTTTTAGGCATTAAAAGAGCAGTAGACAGAGAAGCCTCCTGCCCACAGCAGGGGAAGGTGTGAGCAGGATGGTGAGGCTGACAGGCAAGGGAGGACATAGAGGCTGGTATCTTGGGTTGAAAACATAACAAATAGCTCTCTGAAGAGACCTGAGCTCTTTCTGAGCTTGATGAAGAGGCCCCATTGGGTGCCTGAGCAAGGAAATATGAATTTTTTCCTCTTTTGTGTTAGAAAAAGCCTAGTTCTCTGCAACTAAATTCTTTATGTATAAACAGGTCAGCCCTGGATATTGAACTTGGTTGATACACTACTCTATTGCAGGCTGTGATCATGCACAGTCCCACATGTTGACTTGCTGTTTGGATCAAAGGGGGAACCTTAGTTCTGGCTATTTGAGGCTGCCTACACAATGAGCTGGGGCTCAGCAAACACTCGAGATCGGGCTGCGCTTCAAACACCTCCTAAAATCCAAGGAGGAACTTGTAGCAAAAAATCATGGAGCCTGGCCCAAGGGCTGGGGGTAGAAGCCAGAGCTGTGCTGGCCAAGCAAAGCCAGAGGGTGTTGGGACTGGGAAATCTTGTTGAGTGGCAAACGGAGCCAATCAATCCCCTGGCCTGCACATGTTGCAAGACACCCTTTTTTCTCTTCCCAGGAATTCTGTACCTGTTTAGACCCAAGTTCAAGCCCAGATTTAAGGGACACAGCTGTGATTTCTCATTGGGTCATCATTTCTATCCCTTCCTCCAAGGGGAATAGCTCCAGTGGGTAAGAGCCTCCAGCCACCTGGAGAAAATAAATCTTGCCACGTAGCCTGAGAGGTGATAAAGGGTGAGGACCCCTCTGCAGATTAAATGTGCTTGGCTGCGCTCACTGGAGGCCTGTATGGGCTTGCTCTTTGCCTCTGTCTTGTTCCCAGTCACTGCTGTGACAGCCCTGGCTTGGGTCTGCTACTTGGTCTCCTCCAGATGGGACCGTTCACGGGAAGTGCCCCACCAGTGATGAAGCTTGGAAGGTCCCCTTGTCCCTGGGCACACATGCAGACTCCAGTCTGGAGCTGCAGGAAAACATTCTGCTTCTCCTTGTGTCCCTCTGAGCTTGCGTTTTGAGGGTTGCACCTAGTTATGTTGGCAAGGACACCAAGAGGATCCCAAAGGATCTGCCTCACACAGCTAATCCTACCCCAGATAACTGGGCAGGATTCATCCAGCGACCCTGGACCTTATCCCCAGGGGAATGAGAGGCACAGGCTGTAAACTCCGGATCTGCCAAACGTGGTGGCTGAGTCACCACCCCTGAATGTGTTAAAGAGCTGTTTAAACACAGTGTTGGGGGATATGGTATAGGGGAGAACTTTGTAGACTAGTAGGGCTGATGGTTGGACTGCTGGACGGATGATCCCTAGGGTCTTTTCCAACCTGGATGATTCTATGATTCTGTGATCTCACAGGGGACAAGGAGATCCCACTGCTCTCCCTGCAAAAGCCTTGGTGTCCTCCACAAGTCCAGCTAAAGACCCACTCAGCTACAGCACTCAGTTTCCAGCCTCTCTGCTTGTTCAAAATTGTTTATTGTTTTTCTGCTTTTTTTCCCCTGATTTCCAGACAAAACAGGAGACAACGAGTTGTTTTGTCTGAGTATCTGTGTTTTGAATGCCAGGGAGGCATGAGTCTGTCCAAATATGAGTTTCCCACGGTCAAAGCCAGGTAAAACGCAAGTTCTTGCCCAGCAATGAGAAGAACTTGGAGACCTCATGTTACCCCAGCTCAAGATCCTCAGCACAGGTCTGTAGAAGAAACCAGCAGGATCTCAAGGTCCATTCAGGCAGGGAATGGGAAGTGGTCAGGGTTTTGCAGCGCTGATTTACTAAGGTTTAGTGTATTACCAGCAGAAAGGTGGCTTCAGCAAAGACATTTAATCCTGCATTTGCATCCCACCTCTGGGATAGAAGAGCACATGGCCAGGGGTCTGCATTGCAGCTGACTTTTGGAGCTTACCTGCATCTCAGGGCAGATCCAGCTCAAATGAATTCACTTTATTCAGATGGAGCAAAGCACAGCACTTCAGACCAGAACCCAGCCTCCAAGTACCATGGGATAAATATTCAATACCACAAACCTCTGATATTTACTGTGTTAGGGTTTTTTTTCCTTCTTCTTGAGGCTCCTAAGTATTATGACTCTTATTATTTTAATTGACCTGAGAAAAGAGCGGCATCAAAACAGGAACTGAGGTTACCAAAGTTATTATCCTGTTGTGTACAGAGTGATTATTTTATATATATAGATTTAGATATGTATAAACTCCTCTTTTTTTTTTTTCTGCAAAGGCAGCAGTTCAATAAATAATTAATGTTTCTTAATCCTGTAGCTATTTCTCTTGCTGTAAAAAATTAATTGGTTTTCCATCATCTGTTTCCCTCTGACCTAGAGGTATCTGGCACGGTGTTCATGCCCCTGCTTAAACATGCTCCTTGTAATCTTTGTCATGCCCCTGGTACAGAATTGGGGGGATAAACAAACTAATCAGAGATATTAGAGGCACGTCCAGGAAGATTTAGTCATCGTAACACTTTGCGCTTATGCAGCATCCATCCGTCTGGGAATAATTAAGCTTCTCAACCCCTGATGAGGTAAATGCCGTGCCTGTCGGTGTGCAGACTGGTAAATAGAGTCACAGAAAGGTTACACAGTTTGCCCCGGACCACACAGTAAGTCAGTGGCATCGCCGAAAAGGGAAAATCTCCCCAGTTTTCTCCGTGGCTATGAGGCCCCATCGCCTCTGAGACGGGATAATAATTCAGCGATGAATGCGAAAGAGGTTGTAATTCATCCACTGGCTCCAAGGAAGCTCCGGGTGAGTATTAAATAGAAAATTCTTGGAACTGCCACAGGCAGATTCGGGCAAAAAGTGAAATGATTCTTTGATTGAAAATGCTTTTACACCACCAGCTTACAAAAGTACCTGAATTGTGGAGGGGTATAAGGTAAAATACCTTGGAGGTCCTAGACAAACCTGCAATGAGTGCAGGACTTGCTTCTGCTCTCTTGGGGCTGGTCACACTCCAACAACCTACCTCTCCTTCGGTAGGGACACAACTAGGGAAACAGGGCTCAGGTGGGAACACAGGACCAGACACCCACCACTCCACCCCCTCCTCCAGGGGTTATCAGGGACAGTCTGATCTTGTCACATAAACCAATGCTCCTCACAACTCCCAGCCTGGGGCCTATTTGGGTTTCACATCTGCAGCTCGTTGCTGCTTAATCCTCCCACTCCCAGCTCTGATCCTGTGTCACAGCAATCCTATGCATGTCCTGGTCCTACTAGAACCATCACCAGTGAGGAACACTGGCAGAAGGGTATAATTTACTGCAGATATTTTTTTTTTTTATTAAGATAAACATTTAGAGGGAAAGGTATTTCAAGGAGGAACAAGGACTTGCTCTCATTGCCTGTCAACTTCTTTCGATGCTCCAGGGCTTCCCGGGTCCCAGCTTGCTCCCCAAAGCATCTTTTGTCTCTGCTCTTCTGTTGTAATTGCTGCTGGCCTTTTGATATTCTGCACCCTCCAACTTTCACCCTTTCTTGCCCCAAACTTTGCAGGCAGATTAATGGCAAGCCCTTAAAGCTTCTCAGCAGTATCTCCAGTAGCCCTGAAGTGTTTGGTGCGGGGTGACTTTTGAGGCATGGTGTTTTCTCCCAGCTTATTTTTCCTCCGGGCCATCTGCAGATGCTGAACATCCCCTTTGCCAGGAGAGTGCATGGCATTCATAAATCATCCCCGAGCACTCCTGCCTCTCTCACAACAGCAAAGCTCTGCCTTGAAGCTTATGGCTTCCTCTTGAGTGCCTGGTTGAGAAGAGCTTGCTGCAGCAATGAGCTACTGCCCCCATTTAACAGGGGAAAAACAGGGAACTGCAGAGAGAAACTGTAATAGCTGCTAAACTGGAAAATGTTACTTTAGCACCTAGTAGTTCATGTCCTGGCTGTTCTCCGTTGACTGTAGAGAGTTAGGGTTTGTGGTCTAGAGTCTCGTGTGGTCTTAGCCACCGGCAGTGGCCAAAACGGTCATGGAGCTGAAAAGTGGCATGGAAGCTGCTGTGGTCTTGCATTACCTGGTGCTGTTGCTCCCATTCTGCATGGGAGAGCAGAGGGACGAGCTCCCTGCCCTGCCTGGGCGGAGGACAACAGCTAGTTTGGCTTTGCAGGGAGGGAATAAATGTCTGCCTGCACACAGATTGTGCCCAAAAGACTTAACTGGTGGGGAAACAAGAGCCAGTTCTGCCTAGGGGAGCTAGCATGTACAAGCATTTTTCTAATATGAACCTTTGTTTAATTACGTCTGATGAAGGCTTTGGTGGGAGCCATCACTGCCATTGCATTTTCTGGAGCAAATTCCTTCCTTTTGATTTGTAATCTGCTAACTCTCCTACTGGCCAATCTTGTACAAACAGCCCTCCGGGCTGTCAAATCAAATGGAAAATGTAGGCTCACATGGCACAGCCAGAGTCTGAGCCCAAAGGGTGTGAGAGGGGAGGCCAGGAGGTTACAAAGTGAAGATTGCTGCTCCAAACCATCTCCACACGTGTCCGGACCATGCTCACCCAGATGTCTAGAGACCAGGTCCCAATGCCCAGAACCCCTGAGAGAAGGGGGTGCCACAAATTCAGCTGAATGGTCCCAGTGTCCCCCAGCCCCATGGGAATAGCAGCAACACCTCAGCAGCAGGTGTTAAAGATGCTTTGTGTCATCCCCAGCACCAAACCCAGGTCAGCCTTGTTACGGCCCTCAGCCTAAAGCGGAGTTGATTATTGAGAGCTGTCTGCAAAGATGTGATAGGAGAAGTGTCTGTCACACAAGCTGAATCCAAACACAGTCCTCATCCCAGAGCAGGAATGTGTTAGGGAGCTGCACACCCCTTTTTCAGGCAAAAGATGGATGGAGAGAGGGACCACAGCACCTGGGAAACTGGGCTGGGTCACTGTTTCCTCTACAAACAGCGTAGGGTAGAAGCAAGCATTTGGACCTGTAGGTTATGAACAGCGTAGTTTCCTGGCCCACCAGTTTTTAGATCTTTATTGGCCAAACTCAGACAAGTTTAAAGTTTTAAAAGCCAAAGTGGCCAGGTTATATTTTTCTAAGAGCATCAACCTCCCCAAATTTCAGATAGCTTCACAATCCAGCGTGCAGCAAGTGGTTAATACAGTCACATTGATTTTACAGCCTAAAACAAATGGACTCAACATCTAGGCCAGCTCCTTGTTAAGCCCAGTCCAGCCAGAACACATATTAATTCCCACATTAAGCCAATAACTTTGGGTTCATTTATAATACTGCATTTGAGAAGACTCGGCTGGAAAACTGGCAAAAATACCCCATGCTACATGAACTCTTTATCAAGTAGTTAATTACTTTATCTCCTACTGCTTACATCTTACTGCTAATCCTGCTTCATTTTGAATCCTCAAGAGACTGGGATCGTGATCCTGCACCATGCACTGAGAAGGCAGCATTTCCCGGTAGGAGCCAAGAGATCACAGCATCATTCCCCATGGGAAAACAGGTCTAGGAAACCTCACCAAGACACAGACTTCACAGAATCACCCTGGATATATTTATATATTAAAACATAGCAGAAATGACACGTGCTAGCATAAATAACTGCATTTACTCATTACTCATACTTTGCCTTTGGAATTTTTCTTCTTTTATTGCTGTTCTGCAGTAAAACTACAGAGCATCCACCTAACTACGTTGCAATTTAATTATCCCTCCTCTTCATGGCTCCAATCTAATGAAGCCTTCAGGTTGCTGCTGTTGATGATGAACTGGCTGTAGAGGTGTCATCTGCTCTTCTGCTCTTCCCCTGAGTAAGAACCATTCAAGGCAGAGACCAGAGAGGCCCCTTGAAAGGGCGCAGCCTCGCACTTTCTGCCTCTCACACAAAACAATCCAGATTGTGAAATGTCAGTTGGGAAGGCAGATAAAAAAATTAAACAGCCACAGGGCACCCAGGTTAGTGGATGGGTTCCAGAAACATTAGGTCATAGATTAATTTTTATTTTTTTTCCCCTTCTCTCTCCCAAAATACACTCTGGCGCTTTTCCAGCAATTATCAAAAGTCACTTTTATAGTGAGGATGTCTTCTACAGCACAGCTCTCCCAATTCCCTTCCATTGGCTTCTTTCTCATCCAATTTCAAACCTTTTCTTTATTTATTTTACATTAAGGTGGAATGGCTCTAGAGGCAGGAACTCAGATTTCCCTCTGGATCAGCCCAGCAATAACCAAAATGAGCACCCCTAAGATCAGTATGTTTCTACCAGAACAAATTGTTCTCCTTGGAAGCAGGGCAGAGACCTTTCTACATTTACTTCGCTTGGGCTTTGGCCTCTGCCACTTGGGGCTTGTTTTCTGTTGACATCCTACAGGGTCAACAGCAAGTGGGGAGGAACCTTCTCCACCTCATTTAAATAATTCCCGTGGAAAAGCATGGACCTGATTAACAGTCATTGCAACAAAATTGTGGAATTTACCCATGATGCATTACCCCAATGGGAAAAAATCTATTGCAAATGCAGAGCAATGACATTGCTTTCACTCCAGGTAATGTTGATAAAGTGTTGCCTGGCCCAGGTTGTGCTGTGCTTTATAATGCACCTTCAACCTGGAAAGTGGGAGAATTGGAGCGGATTAACAAGGGCCATAGCAATAAGAGGCAGAATTTTGGGGGAAACCACTGATAACAGAGTTGCTGATGATCTCAGAGGGTGGAGTCCACCCTTGGGTAGCACCGCAGACTCAACGATCTTGTCTTGGTGTGTGGGAGTGGCAATCTTATCCTCTGGCTGCTTGTAGAGCATCCCATCCCTACTGGGTGCCATGCAAATGGCAGGGTGACCTCAGTCATCTCAAGTCAGGAATGAAGTTTGCAGACCAAACACATCCACTCTGTGTCTGTTATGTAGGTCATTTGGATTCAGAACTTCTTCTAAAGTCAAATAAAGATCTAGGGGCAGGGCCAATGTAACCAGTCTTACTCCATGCTCTCACTTCTGGCATCGCTCCTGCCCTGTTATACTCCTTTAATGATTGATTGAAAGAAAGAGAAGGGCTGCTCTTATGGTATCCACCATTGACTTTAGTGGTTCAGGATCTGCAGACCATTCAGGTACATGTCTAGCTATGTACATGGGGAACAGAGGCTATTTCACTACCTCAATTAAATATTTTTGCATGAGTTTAATTATTTGTCCCCCTCCGATCCTCCTTTTTTCAGCTGAGCAACCCTGACTCACTCAGGCTTTCTTCAGACGTCGTGTTTTCTAGACTGCTCATCAATGCTGCTGCTTACTCTGTTGCATAAAACAGACAGATGATTGTCCTCAATCCACAAACTGAAATTCCTTTAAATCTAAGCAGATAATTGAAGCTTGTTGGATCAATATATGATCCAACAATGATCTAATATATTGACTAATAGATTGACTAGAGATCTCTATCCGAGTAGCAATGGGTTCGTCATCGATACGTGCAGAAATGACAGGGCATCTGTGGCCAGATTCAGCCTGGGCTTACAACATCTGCATCCAGGTCATCTACATACGTAATTTGGGCTCCCTCTGAGCCTGCAAGCAGTTGCCCAATGATGGGGGATGAACCAAAACCTGACAAATCCCCACAACTCTCCATGGTTGAACTAGAGATCCAGTCATGGAGCTACTACGCACTCAGGCCACCCATCATGGGAGATTGTCACAGACAGATGAGCCATAAAAGCTGTGGATTCTCCCATGTTTTATATAGGGCTCAGCCTTTAAAAGTTGGGTTTTTTTGCTCCTCCCTGCAACCACTGAAGAAAGGCTGCTGTTACCAAAGAAGATCAAGGT
Organism: Nycticryphes semicollaris; assembly: GCA_013400055.1. Classification (NCBI taxonomy): domain Eukaryota; kingdom Metazoa; phylum Chordata; class Aves; order Charadriiformes; family Rostratulidae; genus Nycticryphes; species Nycticryphes semicollaris. Next base: position 593,367 of record VXBJ01005515.1, on the reverse strand, counting down.
AGTTTGAATTACCTTCTCTCTGTCTGATGTCTACAATGAGACCGATCCCTGAGTTTAAGCAGGTTGGGATGAACCCAGTTACCAGTGTGAGCCCTGGGATTTGGGTGTGATTTTTGTACCCAGTGAAAACCTTCTCAGATTGTCCCTGTGACTTCTATCCTTAGTCTACGTTGGGCTAAGTTCATTAAGAGCCTTTCCAGAAAAGTTGTGTTGCATGTGTTAAACATCAAATCCAGGAGCTCACTAGCCAGAGGGTATCTTCTGCCACCTTAAGTAGATGGTGAGACATGGGAATCTGAACACGACCCAAATAGCCTGAAAAGTATCTTATGCAGTGATGTGGATTTAAAAGGAGAAAGGAAAAAAAAAAAAAAAAAGAAGAAGATATTAGCACAGAAAATATTAAGTCATTCATATTTTCTGCAATTAATTTATCTGTCATCAATAGACTCATAAACTATTTGACTCCATGACAGCTTGGAAAGAGAAGATGCCAACTTTTCCTGCAGGTGTGCATCTGGTTGGGAAGACATCAGCAATTGTACGTGCAGGAAGGGAGGATGATAGGAGGGAGATGGAGGGGTTGTGAAATAAGATGGGAGGGAAAGGGTTGGCAGAAATGCTGGCTAGCTGCATTTGTCCTCCTTGGAGATGGGAAGAAAGGTTTGCAAAGCTCTGGCTTCAAGCAGCATTGCCTGAAGTAGGTAGAGAGCCCCCCTCTGCACAATTGTATTGATCTGGCTTCAGGTGATGAACCCCTAAAAAGAACCCAGAGCACTATCTGAACGGTTCAGCACATTTCCTGTATTCAGTGTGATACTTAAAATATGTATTCAGGACCAGGTATCAGGTGCTTACATGCTGGTGAGGTTGTAAATTCTTCTGATTTCACTTGGATGTAGTTTCCTTTATGATTTTTGTATATTTACTCCTTAGAGCTGCTCCCTTGGAGCTCCTGTGGGTACCTCCACACTGAGCTTTTTAATGGCCATGAACTACAAGGCTTTGGGGCTCAGGAGATTTGGAAAATGACCCGAGTGAAAACAGATCTGATGGGTTCTGGTAAAGTTCAAGCAGGGGTGGGCAAGAGGGCTGTTATAAAAACTAGACAGTGCCATGACTAAACCCCCTGTCTCCTATTAGGATGGAAATGCAGGAAAAAATCTCAGGATATTAGCTGTTTTTGCAGATCTCAAAGGTTTTCTCTGAGCCAGGCAGTATGGTTTTCAAGGGGATGGGAGGTGCACGACTGGAGAACACCTGAGCATGGCCAGTGAGCCATGAAGGTGTGCTTGGTGTTTCTAATCACCTGCAGGTGAAACCCCTTTGTGGCATTACCTAATAAAACATGAGTTAAGCACAGTTTGCCTTTCCTACTAACGGGGTCAGCTCTTCTGCTAGGGCAAGCCGAACTGTGGAGCTCGTTGGCGTCCCTGCCCTAGGTGTAAACTGCCTGGTGAGGTGATGGAGAAGATCTCTGGGGAGCCAGGGGAAGAAAGGGGGACCTCATTTTGCAGGGATGCAACTCTTTTTTTCCCACCTCTGTGTCTGCACTTGCTGCTTGGAGCTTGTTTTTGTCCAGATCTCAGTAAGCTTGAAAGTACCTGGAAAGGTACTGGAAAAGTACAGTGGCTCTGAACTGCTCTCTGGGACCTTTTGAGGCAAATGTTTCTCAACCTCCTTTTTTTTTTTTTCCTTTTCCCTTAGGTTAAAGAGAATTCATTAATTTTAATGATTAGAAAGGTCCTGGTTCCCACCCTGGGTTCATATAGCTCCCTTATCCCCAGTAGGGAAATTGTGGGGTTGTGGCAATTTTTCTTGTCTGATGATTTTGGCAGCATAAAGTTCCAGATAAGTACCTGCTGATTTCTCTCTATATTTTTTTTTTTTAAATGAAACTGATGTGTGGATGAAGCTGAAGCCCAAAAGATCAAGATGATTTTTACATTCCAATGGTGAAAAAGCAAAGCTGTTACAGCCACGGGAACAAATAACCCATGTGGAAAAGTCCTGATGTGAAAGCTCTGTCAAGAAAAAAAGCAGGTAATGGTCCTGAAGGGATAAGATAAAACTAGTGGTGAGCAGAGTCCTGCCTACCTTTTTGCCTGCCTTTTGGCAGAAAATGAAGGGGGAAGGTAAAAGCAAGGGACATTACTGGTGATTTGGGCACCAGAATGGGAAGGCAGGGAAAATGTGCAGTGAGAAACCTAGAAATTAAGATTTGGAGTCATTAAATAATCATAGAATCCTAGAATTGTCTGGGTTGGAAGGGACTTTTGAGATCATCTAGTCCAACCATCAACCTAACTCTGATAAAAGCCAACAACCCATCACTAAACCACGTCACTAAGCACTATGTCAACCCGTCTTTTAAATGCCTCCAGGAATGCCCCTTCCCTGGGCAGCCCATTCCAAAGCTTAATAACCATTTCCATGTAAAAATTATTCCTGATATCCAACCTGAACCTCCCCTGGTGCAACTTGAAGCCATTTAGGGGACTTGTAGAGAGCAATAACATCGGATGAGGATGCTTAATTTGTACTGAAGCTCAAGCAAAGCTGAGGATGCTTTAAACTGAAGCCTTTAAAGAATATCAATCTGCCCAAAGAGCTGGATCTACCATGCACCTATATATTACATATTTTAATATTTATTATATATGTATATATAATATATATTTGAATAATCTTCTTCCCGATGAATCTTCAATGTTATGCATTGAGTTTATGGGCCAGGAGAGAGTCGGGGATGCAGCCAGCCAAACTCCTGCCGGGCTCCAGTCCCAGCTTTGTCTCTGGTTGTTACCAGGTGTGATGCCACCCCAGCTCCTGTGGCAGCATGCAGAGACATCTAACGGCCCCGTAACACACTGCAGAGGATGACATCGCAGTACATGATGTCATGCCACCATGCCTGAGCGCTGACCTGGAGCAGCCACCTTTGCAGAGCAGCTCCAGCGACTGCACCCTACGGCCAGCATGTCCTAGGGAGAGAAAACAAGGTCTGCACCTACCTGCCAGGCATAGTGATATGCTTCAGGACTTATAACATGTTTGTCACCAATATACCCGCCTCGAAACTCAAGAGACAAACACCTCCAGGGTTGCAGAAGCTCTGGATCAAACCCCTGGCAGATGTTGCCTCTCAGTTGTGATCTTAATGCTTGTCTAAATCCAGCTCATGCAGTGGGTGGGGGGTTAGAGGGGAGATGTAGCGATGCCTGTGATGGATCTGAAAGGTGGTTGGTTAGAGGGGAGATGTCGTGATGCTCATGGTGGGTTAGAGGGGATTTGCAGCGATGCCCATGGTGGATTAGAGGGGAGACGTACCGATGCCTGTGGTGGATCTGAAGAGTGGTGGGTTAGAGGGGAGATGCAGATATGTCCANAGTCGGGGATGCAGCCAGCCAAACTCCTGCCGGGCTCCAGTCCCAGCTTTGTCTCTGGTTGTTACCAGGTGTGATGCCACCCCAGCTCCTGTGGCAGCATGCAGAGACATCTAACGGCCCCGTAACACACTGCAGAGGATGACATCGCAGTACATGATGTCATGCCACCATGCCTGAGCGCTGACCTGGAGCAGCCACCTTTGCAGAGCAGCTCCAGCGACTGCACCCTACGGCCAGCATGTCCTAGGGAGAGAAAACAAGGTCTGCACCTACCTGCCAGGCATAGTGATATGCTTCAGGACTTATAACATGTTTGTCACCAATATACCCGCCTCGAAACTCAAGAGACAAACACCTCCAGGGTTGCAGAAGCTCTGGATCAAACCCCTGGCAGATGTTGCCTCTCAGTTGTGATCTTAATGCTTGTCTAAATCCAGCTCATGCAGTGGGTGGGGGGTTAGAGGGGAGATGTAGCGATGCCTGTGATGGATCTGAAAGGTGGTTGGTTAGAGGGGAGATGTCGTGATGCTCATGGTGGGTTAGAGGGGATTTGCAGCGATGCCCATGGTGGATTAGAGGGGAGACGTACCGATGCCTGTGGTGGATCTGAAGAGTGGTGGGTTAGAGGGGAGATGCAGATATGTCCATGGTGGATCTGAGGGGAGATGTAGCAATGCTTGTGGTGAATCTGAAAGGTGGTGGGTTAAAGGGGGAGATGTAGTGACGCCCGTGGTGGATCTGAAGGGTGGGGGGTTTGAGGGGGAGATGCAGCGATGCCCATGGTAGATCTGAGGGGAGATATAGTGATGCCTGTGGTGGATCTGAAGGGTGGTGGGTTAGAGGGGGAGATGCAGCGATGCCCATGGTGGATCTGAGGGGAGATATAGTGATGCCTGTGGTGGATCTGAAGGGTGGTGGGTTAGAGGGGGAGATGTAGCGATGCCCGTGGTGGATCTGAAGGTGAATGCTTAATGCTGTGGACAAAACACAGGTGGAACTTGCAAATGCTTCCCATTGGCCACAGAAATCTGCAGCAAACTGCTGCTTCATTTGGTCTGCTCAGCTCCAGCGGCGCATCCCACCCCAGAAAAGGAATTAAATAAAAACAGGGGGAAAGGGGAAAAGCGAAGAACCAACACAAGAAATTTCTCTCCGCAAACAGGGAAACGTCTCAAATGTGCCACTGGCGTGTTGCTGCAGACAGCTTAAGCCGAAAGAAAATTCTTTGGCAGTGACATCAATTCAGCAGTAAGTAATGCATTTTCTAGGGCTGAGATTCAATTTAAAGTCTCGCCAGTGAGT
>VXBJ01005515.1:546349-576729 GCA_013400055.1 Nycticryphes semicollaris | reverse complement strand
GCAAATTTAAGCACCTGGTGTGCTTAATGTGGATTTTTTTAATGTGTCCTGGGTCGTGTTTGCCCTCTTGGCAGAGGGAAGCTGGGAGCGGGCAGGGCTGGCAGGGAGGAGGCAGGAGGTGCAGGCAGGGAGGAGGCAGGTGCCACAGGCAGGGGAGGAGCACGGTTCACCTGGGCACAGGTACGGCTGCGGGATCAGCTGGACAGGTAAGGGTCTGGCGTGGGGAGAGGGGCTTCTTGGGGAGGGGGGCTTCTTGTTGGGAAGGGGCTGGGGAATGGCACCCCAAACCATAGAACTCACCTCCACACACATCTCCCCCCCCCATATCTGGGAGGGGAAGGGTCCCCATCTCTCCCCTCTTGGGTGGGCAGGGATGGGGGGACCCCTCAGTTTGGCATCCCAACCACCACCACAGGGAGAGAGGAGAGGGATTGGGGTGAGTGAGCCTGGACCCGCCCCCCCGTAAAAGCAAACTGGGGACACACATGGGAGTTGTGGGGTGTCCTTGGCCCACCAGGGGTGTTCCACTGCCCCGGGGTCCTGGTGGGGTGGGGTAGAGGTGGGGTTTGCTGCTGCCCTTGCCGTGGTGGGTCACCATGGGGCAACCAGGCAGCAACACTTTCCAAGGAGGAAGTTGAAAAATAAACACGATACGTGGGGCCTGAAAGCGGGGAGAGCAGGACAGCCTGGGGGCACGGGGACAACCCCCCCCCCTCCTCAAACCCTCCCCAAATCCCTCTCCGGGCTGCCTGCAAGGAGTCTTCTCTGTCTCCCTGCTCTGCTCCCTGGCCCAATGAACTGCAAAAGCTTTGCCTTACACAGCTAGAGCAAAATCACTGCTGCCTCCGCCGAACCAGAAACTCCTCCTCTCCCCGCAGAATTGCCCAGAAAATGCTTCTTTCCTTGCCCAAAAGCATGTGGATGAGGAGGAAAATCAGCCTCCAGGGGACTGCCCTGCCGGAGGGACGGTGCCTCCTTTAGCAGGGCGCAGCTGGGGAAGGGTTTCTTCCTCCTTCCTACCAGTTTGGTGTTAAAAAAAAACCCAAACCAGTAACATCTCGCTTTTACAGCACGGGGTGCGATTGCCGTGGCGTGGAGGTTTGTGTCGGGCAGCCACAACTATTCAATAAATCAAAGGGACGTCCACGGGACTCAACCAGCTTGGTTTTATGAGCTTAGGGTGAATAATTGGATATATCTGGGATATATTGCCCTGGAAATGGTTTCCTTAGTAGCTCGTCTTGGAGGGTTTTCCTTGAAGGATGCTTGAGGGAGGCAGCAGGGAGGAGGGCTTAGTCTGTGGGGCAATTTGGGCTGATTTTAGGCCAAGCAATTGCCTTGTCTTCAGGAAATATGGATTTTTCTGGTATGGCTGGTGGCAGCAGTGCCGGTTTTGAGTCACTGTGTTATGTTGGTGCTTGTGAGGAACAGGGGTTGGTGGAGTCAGGGCTATTCCATAACCGCCCATCGCAGAGCTGGGGAGGCACCGAACTCGGCTCCCTGAATCCCATGGCAACCACCACTTCCAGAAAGCACTTTAATCTCTTCAGCATCATGCAGAGGCAAAGAAAAATAGCTTTTAAGATGGTAAAATGTGTTTCCCCCAAACAGGTCAGTTTTAAAGTCAGACCTCATTGCTTTAAAACCACAAATAAATGCGGGTCATAATGAGAAGCAAAAAGGTGATGAAGTGCCCGCTTTGAGCCCCTGTAATTAAGAAAGATTTGGCTAATTAGTTTTATTTCTCAGCTTTCTCTGCTGGGCTGTAACGCAGAGCTGCTTCTTGCTGCTTCCCTGATGCTTTGGGCTTGGAGCAGGGGTGGGGATGGAGAGTCCAAAGCAGAAAGCGATTTCACCTCTGCATCGCCAGCACTTGGGTCTCTCCCTCCCCCAGTGCCTTTTTCCAGGTGGGTCCATTGTGTCTATCAAACAGATCTCAGGTCCAGCATCCCCAGGGTGACATTTTCATCCCCAGTTGGAACATTCACCTTGAATTTTCCCCATCTCAGCAGGCCTTTGTTTTTCGGATTAGCTCGGTCTATTTCCTGTGTCTGCAGCCCCTGATGGTCCTTCAGATATTCCCCAGCAATTGAGCCCAATGCGTTCCAGTGATAAGGATAATTTTTAACCTAAGGCTAAAGCCCCCAAGGATCCTTTAGAGGCAGAGAAGGTGCTTTCCTGGGCTGGCAGATGTAACCAGGCTCGTAAGTATTAGTAACAAATAACATGATTGCTCGGTGTCACCGGGAATGTTCCCCAGTGCAAATGGAGGCAGAGACAGAAGAAAAAATGAGGATAATGGGATGAAATGGTTCAGAGTGGGGTTTTAGGCTGCCATTAATGCATTAGGGATCCGGCTCCTCAGGGAGCTAATGGGAGTGCTGCTATGATTAGACGTGCCTTGGCAGACAAATAAGACAGTGCTGGTAATAGAGTGAGGCAAGAGGAGAGATGGTACTTGTAGGCGAAGCCTCTACTGACATCTCCTTGGTGTTTCTTCTGCCGTCTTCCTGTCCTCAGGGGGGGCTATCTCACCTCCCTGTCTTCTCCAGGCACACCATTGCTGGACTGTTGGACCTGTTGGAGCGGGGCCAGAGGAGGCCATGGAGATGCTGGGAGGGCTGGAGCCCCTCTGCTGGGAAGACAGGTTGAGAGAGATGGGGGGGATTCAGCCCAGAGAAGAGAAGGCTCCAGGGAGACCTCCGAGCCCCTTCTGGTCCCTCAAGAGGCTCCAGGAAAGCTAGGGTCAGGGAGGAGAGCCATAGGGCAGGGAGAAGGGTTTGACCCTGAAAGAGAGGAGATGGAGATGAGACGTGGGGAAGAACTTCTTTGGTGTGAGGGTGGTGAGACCCTGGCCCAGGTTTCCCAGAGAAGCTGTGGCTGCCCCATCCCTGGAGGGGTTCAAGGGCAGGTTGGAGGGGGCTTGGAGCCAGCTGGTGTGGTGGGAGGTGTCCCTGCCCAGGGCAGGGGGTGGCACTGGATGATCTTTAAGATCCCTTCCAACCCATTATACGATTCTGTGATTCTTCCCTGGGTGGAGGCTTTCAGCCGTGGGGTTGTGTTGTACTGGGAGATGGGCACAGAGAGCAGGTGAGGTAGAAAATGGGCTGGTGGAGGATGCTTTTTTGGCCAAGGCTGCTCATCTGCTGCTGGACTGTTGGTCTGGATTTGATGCTCTCCTCCTGCAGTCTGTGACTCAGCAGCAGACCCAAACCACCTCTAGAGGCTTAGAAATAACTTCATTATTTCCAGATACACACCTCAGTGGTGTTCCCCAGCTCAGCCTCAGCTCACAAGCCAAGACATTTCTCTACTGAGTCAGCCTTTCCCTGGGGATATTCTCTGTCACCCTCAGATGCTCCAAGAGCCAGGCAGCGGGTCCAATGGTGAGCAAACCACCTCTGGCGTGTTTGAACTGCCTGATTCACGGAGGTCTAAGGGCAAAGTTAATTGCAGGGGTGATGGCTACGAGCTGTTGCCACTGGAGAACTTTAGACTGTAATTTCCAAGCTGGGGAAAATGGTAGTGATGCCCTGACTGAGCCATTATCAATGCACTAATAAGACCTTTGAAAAAAAAACACCAACCAAAAATGAAAAAACACTCAGTAAAGCAAATGGGACCTTTGGAAAACTCAAATGCTCCAGGTTTGGGGTGAAAAGAGATTATAGGTGTCTGTGAGAGTAGGGTGAGAGGAGAGAGGTGACAGCTTCCCCGAGTGTTTGGATGCATTAGCCCTAAAAGCAAGAGGCACCCAGCTCTTTTGGGAGGCAGTAAGAGCAGATGTGGGTAAGAGGAGATGAAACAGTAAATCATTAAGCCAGCGCCGCACACGCCATTGTAATAAACGGGGGGCAAAGTGCATTAATTACAATTCATTACGTGGTTGCATTGTCGAACGCGCAGGTTTGATGGTGAGGGAACGGGGCAAAGTCAGGCCCTGCAGGGATGCCCTGGAGCGGTGGTTGTTGGTGCCAACCCCAACATCAGCTGGACCTTTACCTTCCTGTTTGTTCCCAAGTGACTGCAGGCAAAGTCTGGAGCTGTAGGGACAAACGAGAGCCATTTGGCTGTTTGCTCCAGGGCGCTCACAGCTGAAAACAAATTGGTTGGGTTTTGCTTTTATTATTATTATTATTATTATTATTATTATTATTATTATTTATTTTTCCCTCTGCGCTCACCTTTTCCATGTTTTCAGAGGAGGAAGAGAAGAGGGGGAAATAGTTTGGCTGATGACACTGTCCCAGATAAGCCGCCCCGCTTCCTGCTGGCGAGGGATCAGGCGGGTACAGGCAGCAAGAACCCCAAAACTCTCCTCTTTACCCTGCCGAGCTCAGCCCAGCACACGTACAACCTGACAGGTGGGATGTGCTGCTACTGTACTCTATTTGAGGTGACCTTTAAGTTTCCTTGCTTGGTCAGTGGACATTTGGACTGTGGTGATCTCTTGTGGGGAAGCGTGAGGGTCCCATTAAATATCTGCCTTTAAAATAGCCAGTTAATGCAGTTATATATTTGACTATATATTGCTGTGGTGGTGGTATAATTATGGCGTTGATATGGCATGATATGGCTGCAGTACCTCTTGTCATGGTATTCTGGGATGGGTTTAGTTCTGCTTTCAGGCCTGGGTGTGATGGGATTCTCTGCTCACCCCAAAAATACAGATTTCTCAGCCGCTTCCCCGGCTCAGGTGTGCTGCTCCCTTAAAGCAGAGGGATACAGGTGGATGCTCCGATTCCCTGGTTGTCTTTGTCAAAGGAATAAAAATACCATTGTATTAACCCACTGGACTGTGTTGCCATTGCTGGTAAACGGCGTCTTGCTTTGATTTTGTGTTTAACTACCCTCACTATCAATAAATCTCTCCTTTTGAGTAATGAAATAAGGCAGAGCCTTGCGGTGCTGCTAACAGCTGCCTTCAAAACTGCTCACCCATAGGGTCATAAAAATAATACTTCCATACTTTTCCACTCTGGGATTAAATCCCCTCCTAAATTTATTCACTTGAAGCCTTTGGTGGGAATTCATAGGTGTTTGGTGACGGCAAGGACATCAGCCATGTGGCTGCCTGCCCCGGGGTGGTGTTTGCAGGAGGAGGCAATGTTTGCTTACCTCCAGGTGTTGGATCAAACCAGGTTTGGTTAAACCAGTTCAAATGGGGCGGGTTGGCAACAGAGCTGATCTCACCCAGTGGATTTTCCTGCCTCTTGGGAGATGGTATCTGTCCCCAGCCAAGCTCCAGGGGCATGGGCTTAACGGGGCAAAACGAGGTGTCCCCAGAACAAATTGACCTGAAATCAGATATTCATGAAGCCAAAGCAACTGCTCTCCTTTCTCAAAGGCTGGCAGCAGGGAGTTCAACCTCATGCCCTAGTTATCCTTTATGCATAAGGCAGGCAACAGCAGAATAAGAGCTGCTTGGGTTTGGTTTTGTTTATATTTGCAGAGAGTGGGTGCCAAAGCCCAAAATGCAGCCTCAAAAGGTGTTTTAAGGGTAATGGGGTGGTGGGAGTCTGTGATGGGAAAGTCAGGTCCAGCACCAAACTCCGCAGCCCCTTGCTATGAGGGTGGGAGGATGGATAGCATGCATGCCACCAGAGAGCTGGTTTCTGCCCAGCTATAAGCTCAGCTTGGCATGGAAATGAGTGTTAATAAATAGAGAAGGGAGTCCTGGGTGCTGGCAGCACAACCTTCACTATCAATTAAAAAAAATCCTAATTGACCAGCCTACCACAACCGACCTGAGATCACGCCAAGGCAGGCTCCCAAACATATGCTTGGGCCCACATCAAAGAGCTAATCACATCTCCACCTAATTAGGCAATCCAGCAAAGGGCAAACAGGAGCTGGCTGGGTTTTAATTGCTGTAATTCTCCTAGGAAACAGGTCCCCTTGGCTCTCCTACAAACGGTGCACATGTGTGCACTCCGGCACAGAGGCACCAGCAAATCCCTGCTTAGTGATGCTCCAGAGAGGGAGGAAGGGGTGGGAAGAGGTGGTGATGGTTGGTTGGGAGTGAGTTGGTTTCTTTGCCCAGAATCAAAATGGTTTGTTTCCAGCAGCTTCTGGGGTATTTTTTGAAGCTAAGTTTTTAACAAAATGCTTTGGCTTTGTGAAATAGATGTGGCATGGGTTGGGTTTATTTTCTTTCCCCTCTATGGGCTGAAAAAATTCTGGGAATTTCAAAAATTTTTGGACATAGCACATTGCTTCGGTGGCTGTTCAAGGAGCTAAAGAAACCCACTGATATTTGCCCCTAGATCTTATTCTTTTCTCTCCTGCATAGTCCCTATAAGCCCTCCTCCTGGTCTTCAGCAGATGTTCTCACTCAAACCTGCAGAAGGGTAAGAAAAGCAGGAATTGGGAGGGTTCCCAGGGGATGCAAAGTACAAACTGGGTTGTGTCAGAGATGGCATCAGATATGGGGCCTCTGCTAAACTAGTCTGAGCTCTGGCTTTTTTGGATGTTGCCTAATCTTGGGGCCAGGACCTCAGAGAGGTCCCACCTCTCACCTTTGGTGGGTTCCGCAGTGCTTCTTCCTGTTCCCACATCCCAGGTCAAGACTTTTCCAGTCCTCTCTGAAAGGGAAAGCCCATTTTTCCCCCATTGTTATGTCAAATAACTGGTTTAAGTTTTAAAATGACATTGTTTTTCTTTGCCTTGTAACCAGGAGACGTTGTCAGGATGGCGAACTTCAAGGGTCACGCGCTTCCAGGCAGTTTCTTCCTGCTCTTTGGGCTCTGGTGGTCTGTGAAATACCCACTGCAGTACCTCAGCCAGAAAGCGAATAAGAAATCCCACAAGACTTATTGTTTCCAGCGTGTGGATGCCATTGAAGGGGGAATCAAAATTATCTTCGCTCTAATAGGTAAGGGTTATATGTTACTAGTTCCCAGCCTGTAGTGATGACTGTACTGGGGCTCTTACTCCTGAGAAACCAGTCCTGGCATGGAAGGATGCATTTTTGATGTTCATCTTATCTTGATCTCTAAGAGAGTTTGATGTGAAAAGACCACGTCTTGTAGCTCTTCCCAAAGCAGAGCTACCATTAACATGGGATTTTTATATCCAGTCCTTTCTCCCTAACTCAAAACCATCAGCTCTGGCTTCAGAACCTCCCCCTTCCCAGCAATGAGTAGCATCAACCATCACTGTGTATCAACTATCAGAAACGGGGTGCTCTTGCATGTCCGTGCAGGGATGCTGGCAGAGCAGTTCGTCCCGGACGGTCCGCACATGTACCTCTACAGCGGGGAGAACCATGACTGGGTGAAGCTGATGAACTGGCAGCACACCACCATGTACCTCTTCTACGGCCTTTCCGGGGTGGTGGATATCTTCACCTACATCTCCCACGTGGTGCCGCAGGGCCTGGACCGCCTCATGCTCTCCATGGCCGTGTTTGTTGAAGGTGGGTAGAAGGTGGCGCTCAGTTCAGAGAGGGATGTTGGAGGGTGAGTCAAGGAGGGACCAACATTTGTCAGACTGAGATAGTGCTCCAAAGGCCCCTGAGGATAGGACACATTGCAGGTGATATATCACCTAAGGGCAGTCTGTATCAACATGGGAAATACAGGCATCAATAGGTTCTGATTTGGGACTTCTGGGGTGACAGAGGTAGAAAGCAGCAGGCTGAGTTTCCTCGTTATGATAAATGGCTGGTGGATGCTGCATTTATCTTACATCTACAGAGCTGTTTGCGTGCCCCGCATTCTCCCCTGAGAGCCATTAATTGCACTGCAGGCATCATCTCTTGCCTTGCATGTGGCAAAGTCAAGTGACATTTCCCGCTTCGGCACATCATGACTATCATTTTGGCTTCAGGCTGTCTTGTGAGTCGCCAGCCAAGATTTCAGATCCCTCTTGGATCACAGAGGGAAAAGACAATGGGAAATGAAGATCTTGCTTATACAGAAAACCCCTTGAGGAAGGCATATCTCTTGTTATTTTTCCTTTTGCTGATTCCTGAGGTTTTTGAAGCAGCTGCAGGGGCAGAGCAACAGGCACAGCTTGGCATGTATGAAAACGAAATATATCATTTCCAGCTCCTAAGAAAATGGTGAGGTTTAGCAATAGGAAAGCAGGACACAGCAGGAGCCTGGCTGGGAGGGGAAGGTGATGTGAAGAGGTGACAGCACCAACATGGGAAGAAAAACAACCCTTCTGGTTTCCATCTTGCTCAGATCTTCCTGCCCCAAGGCTGGGCACCTCATCTCTCCAGGATGGTGGGAGATCTGGAGAGAAGGCTCTGGGAAGACCTTATAGTGGGCCTTCCAGCATCTGAAGGGGGCCTACAAGAAAGCTGGGGAGGGGCTTTTTACAAGGGTACGTAGAGAATAGGATGAGGGGTAATGGCTTCAAACTGGAAGAGGGTAGATTGAGATTAGATCTCAGGAAGAAATTTTTCACTCCCAGGATGATGAGAAGTTGCCCAGAGAAGCTGTGGCTGCCCCATCCCTGGAGATGTTCAAGGCCAGGTTGGATGGGGCTTGGAGCAACCTGGTTTGGTGGGAGGTGTCCCTGCCCAGGGCAGGGAGGTAGTCTTTAAGGTCCCTTCCAACCTGAACCATTCTATGATTCCATAATTCTACGTGGAATTCCATGTTTTCATGACGACCTATCTCAATTTACCAGCTGGGCAGGTGGTTCACTCTACCAGGGCTCTGTGGTCATGGTTGGTGTTGCTAAAGTGTGGTACCTATTTTTGGCAGGTTGTCTCTTTTATTACCACGTCCTTCACCGCCCCATGCTGGATCAGCATATCCACTCCCTGTTGCTCATCGCCATCTTCGCAGGGGCCTGCAGCATCATGTTGGAGGTCTTCCTCCGTGACAACATTGTCCTGGAGATGTTCAGAGCTGGTGTCACCATTGTCCAGGGAACGTGGTTCTGGCAGGTCAGTTCTGCCTCCTCTTGCAGAGCAGAGCACTGAGGTAGGAGAGCAAAGGGAAAAGAGGAGAAGAAGCTGTACATCCCATATCAATCGTGCGTCTCCAAAGGATAATTTTGCCCAGCTCGTTTCATAAATAGATCATAACCCAGAATGAAAATTCACTCATCACAGGTCATCTCTGATGACTGCTCCTGCTGAAATGGCTGTTTGTCTTGGCTTGTTGCTTCTCTGGGAGGGGGGATAACAGCAAAAGCAAGTGCTCGCAGTGAGCGAGCAACATCATGCAGTATCTAATGACCACGTGCTAATTGCTTAATGTGCCTAATGCACCCTGCAGCACTCCCTCTGGTTTAGTGGGAAGATGCAAACCCCGCCAAGCAATAAAATGGCTGAGTAAAAACACGGCCAGCTGCTGGCTTTGCTAGTACTTGAAGCAGCAAAGGAATCAGCTGCAGATAACCACTGCCCAAACCAGGTTGCTGATAAGAAGTGCTAGATCCCCTTCTCAGCCCCAGGGCTGCTGCACAAACTCAAATTTGCAGACTAAAAGCTGTGCTGAGCTCCCAAAATACGAAATTTGGAGTTTTTAATGCATGGCTACAAGTCTGAAATGCAGAAGGACAAATTGTATATGGGGGGGTTGTACCTAAAAAGAGAGAACTGCAGGTGCAGGCGTGCTTTGTGGGGCTTCTCATTGCCAGGCTGGGCTTGTTGAAGTCAGTTTCAGCAAAAACCAATCTCCTGGTCAAGGCTCAAGCCCCTCAGTCACCATGTGGATCGTGGTGATAACAGAGGGCGCTGGAGGCCTTCAGTACATTGATTTTTCTATTTTTTTTCCCCCTAAAGTAGTAAATTTCTTCTTCCTCCCAGATTGGAGTGGTGCTGTTCCGGCCGTTCGGAGGTCCGATGTGGAATGAGGAAGACCACAGCAACATCATGTTCCTCACCATGTGCTTCTTCTGGCACTGGGCAGCCGCTGTGGCCGTCCTGGCTGTAAACTACACTCTTGCTTACTGGTATGGCTGGGGGATGAATTTGGGCAGGATCAGGGTGGGCAGACAGGGATGGGGATGGCTGGAGTGAGATGCAGATGTTCTCCTGGAGTACAAAGTCACAGCTGAATAAGCAGCCCCTGACTGATGCAAGTTTTAGGGCATGGTGACAACAGTACACATTATTTGTCGACTGTACAGAATGCAAAATAGTGTCAGTGAGAGCATTAAACATGGAGGAGTCAAATAATTGAGCCCCCAGAGCTGCTCCTGGAAGTCACACGGCTTTTTTTCCTCTGCACCAGGTACTGGAAGTCAAACTTTAATTTGATAGAGAAAACAAAGCATTACCAGGAGCCCCTGACACTTTGTCCCCTCCCTTGCAAGGATTTCATAGTGGTCACTGAGTTATTGAAGGTATACTATCGCTGTCTGATGGCCAAGAAGTTGCCAGTCCCAGGCATGGCTTTTCCAAGGGGATCGGAAGGGGACGTTATCCCACTTCCAGGGGTGTCTAGACTGGATATTGGGATAATCAAGCCTTGGAACAGGCTGCCCAGGGAAGTGGTGGAGTCACCATCCCTGGAGGTATATAAAAGAGGGGTAGATGTGGGGGCGAGGATGATGATTGAGTGGTGGCTTTGGGCAGTGTTTGGGCTGGCCTCGATGACCTTAAAGGTCCCTTCCAACCTAGACAATTCCATGATTCTCTAGGAGATGCTACATGGGCTACAGAAGGGATAGGCCAGTCTGTGCAAGCAAATAGACTTTATACGGAATAAAATCCCACAGTCTTCCCCCCAGGCAGCGTTTTAGGACCTCTAAATAGTTTCTCCCTCTCTATGCGTTCCTTACAAATGGGTTTTGCTACCAGGAGCAGCCTGGTGAGGGGACAAGTTTGGGGTTTTTGCTAATGGTGATTTCTCACTCGTGTGTTCCAGGTGCATCCAGAGGTGCAGGAGAGGCAGCGGGGAACCCTACATCAATCTGGGAGTCCGGCAGCAGAAGTGTGACATGAGCTCCCAAGCTGCCTTCCTGAATGGGTCTGATGAAGAGTGAAGAGGGTACGATCTCCTTCTCAAAACACTCGAAGAATTTGTTTTCTAGGAAAAAAAAAACCCAAAACTTATGTTAAAATAATTAAAATCTAATGAAATATTTATATTTTGGAAAAGCAAAGAAAAGTGCCACCGCTGAAGTATGCTGAGCTCATGGGTGGCAGCTGCTCTCCGTCCGTAGCCGAATATCACCATCTCCGAAATGAGCACCATTTGCAGTACTTTTTACCACCAAAATTAAGTGCAGGAATTCAAAAAGGATGAGGTTGCTTTGTCCATTGGGTTCCCAGGCATGTTTCCATAGTGATGGAGAACGTCCTTTGGCCAGCTGACTTTTCCAAGCACCGGGAGGCTTTGACCTGCAGTGATTGAAGTCAGAGAAACCTCCAGGCTGAGGTACATCCGGACCAAGACATCCTCCCAAGGAGGAAGATTAAAAGAGTGTTAAACACAAGATTATGTCAAATTTGCAATACCATGACTTGATTGTGCACAATGCAGATTTTATTACCGAAGCTTTGAGGGGTGTTGTTACTAGTTTTCCTGTCCCCTTGAAGGCTGAAAGAGTGAAAAAATGTGAAATAAAAATCCTCGCTGAGCTGATATACTTGAATTTAAGTCTGATAAATTATAGAGTGTGTAATAATAGCTTAGGCAAATCCATCCTTCAGACCTGTAAAGCCTGAGGGGCTGTAAGATACAAGGCTAAAGAGCAGGGATTCGTAAAACATCCCAGTTTTCCATTGCAAATAAACTTCTCAGCTTGGAAAGTGAGATGAAACAGGCACAACACATTGATTTAGGCCTACCTGAGCCAGCTAATGTCTTGCAAAAAGTGACTGGAAATGCCTCCTCCTAGTAGGGAGAAAATGTGCCAGTTGTGAGTAGCAGGATTTAAATAAATAAATAAAAAATAAACACCAGCACAGGCTGAATTGCAGCTGTTGGTGTCTCAAAGCCTGGGGCTAGAGGGATGCTCTGCTCTCGAGCCTTCTTGCTGCTGGATGACAGGGAGGGGAATGGATGGCAGCTGATTTTTGTGCCCACATTCATGCCTGAACAGAAACAGGCAGGTCTTAGCTTTTGCGACTCCGTGTCTGCGACCTGGGGAAGGCAAAGCTCATCTTTTAACACCCCTTCCCCTTGTGCAAAGAACTTGTTGGAGGCTGAGTGGGGCTACAGTCTGGCTTTTGTTGCTTATTAACGGTGCTATAAAGATTAAGTAGCTTTCCCTGAATGCCAGCTTTCCTGTATTTCCACCAATGAGCCAGTGTATTTTGCAGGGCTGGGTATCAGGAGATGCAAACAGGCGCAGAGAGAGGAGAATTAAAGCAGCAGAGCAATGTGTCTTTATAAATCCATCTGACAAACACCACACAACTAAGTCTTGTCAACTGTTCCCGCTGAACACGGATGAGCATTTTGCAAATATTTCTTTTTTTCTTTTCCTGTTGAGTGGGAGAGTTTTATCCAACTGCAGAAATTCCTTCCCCTGCTGTGGTGAGACACGGGGTGGTGGGGGCGGAGGGAAGAGGCTTCCCCCTCCAATCGCACAGAGAAAAGTTACCTGCAGCATTGCAGGACCCAAACTGAGCTTAATTGGTGCTCTGAAGGGTTTCTGGTCTGCTCTGAAATACAAGGGCAAGTGTAGAGTCTTGCATCTGGGCAAGAACAACCCCAGGTACCAGTATAGGTTGGGAACTGACCTGTTGGAGAGCAGCGTAGGGGAAAGGGACCTGGGGGTCCTGGTGGGCAGCAGGATGACCATGAGCCAGCTCTGTGCCCTGGTGGCCAAGAAGGCCAATGGCATCCTGGGGTGTATTAGAAGGGGGGTGGTCAGTAGGTGGAGAGAGGTTCTCCTCCCCCTCTACTCTGCCCTGGTGAGACCCCATCTGGAATATGGGGTCCAGTTCTGGGCCCCTCAGTTCCAGAAGGACAGGGAACTGCTGGAGAGAGTCCAGGGCAGGGCTACAAAGATGCTGAAGGGAGTGGAGCATCTCCCAGAGGAGGAAAGGCTGAGGGAGCTGGGTCTCTTTAGCTTGGAGAAGAGAAGACTGAGGGGTGACCTCATGAATGTTTATCAATATGGAAAGGGTGAGTGTCAGGAGGATGGAGCCAGGCTCTTCTCAGTGACAGGCAATGATAGGACAAGGGGCAATGGGTACAAGCTGGAACGTAAGAGGTTCCACTTAAATATGAGGAAAAACTTCTTCGCAGTGAGGGTGAGGGAACACTGGAAGGGGCTGCCCAGAGAGGTTGTGGAGTCTCCTTCTCTGGAGACATTCAAACCCCACCTGGACACGTTCCTGTGTGACCTGCTCTGGGTGTTCCTGCTCCGGCAGGGGGATTAGACTGGATGATCTTTCAAGGTCCCTTCCAATCACTGAGATTCTGTGATTTTCCTTTAGAAACCCGACGGAACGTCCCTATTCCCAGGAAATAGCCACAGGAGGGCAGCACCGGGCGGAGGAGCTGGCGTTGGACACGGAGGAACCCCCTCCGGGCTGGCTGAGGTCGCGGTCACCTTGCAGCCATCCTCCTCCTCGCCGTCCACAAAATTCAGGGGTTATTGCCATCCCAGGGCACGCAGATTAAAGCCGAACCTGGGTTTATACAAGCACTCCTTGCTTTTTGAAGGTGGGATGAGGGTTGGTTTAACCCTCCCTGGCTCCCTTTGCTGCTCTTAACCAAATCGCTCCTTTCGCCCCGAGGTTTTCTTTGTCCCTTGTCACTGTGTGGCCACAAAATGCCTTTCCTCTCCGTAGCACCCGGTGTCTGGAATAGTTTGTGTCTGCCTCATTAACTCCCCGCTCCTACAAATTTCCCAGGACTGTCAGCACAGGGCTGGCTAATTTGTTTTCCAACTCAGGAGCACGTTCTTTCCCAAAGTATGAAGGTCAGTGAAGGAGGAGAGATCCAACCTGTGATTAAGTAAGTAAATACAGGTGGTGTTCATTTCTGGGTGAGAATTGGGGATTTTTGGTTTAGCTTACAAAAAATAAACACATTTGTAAATAGCCTGGGTACCCAAACAAGGGCATGAAGGTTACAGGGTGCGTGGTATTTGGTCCAGAGATGGTTTATTATAGAGAGATGCAATCCCAAGCCATCCTCATACTTATTTGTGGTGTGTGATAGAAATACCTAAATCGAGTATTGCTTTTATTGCAACTTTAGTATTAACCAGGAGGTCTGAATTGTGTTTTTCACAATGTAAATGGAATTATCAGCCAATGTCTTTGTACTGGACCCACTGGCCGTGCAGCTGGAGTGGGGGCATATTTGCAGCCATATCCACAGCTGGTTTCCAGAAGGCTGTGCTGCCCTGGGAGATGTCTCCGGGGGTGGGTTTTGCCTTGTGTAACTGCATCCTGATGTTGTTGAATGGTGTCACTCAAGGGGAGGGGGAGGTCCTGGAATCAGTGACCTGCCCACCCGAGGCAGGAAGGAGCTGCTGAACATCCCAAACGTGATATCTCACCTCCTCTTGATAAGGAACCCGGCCAACACATACAACCCCTGCCAAAACCAGCCAAACCTTCTTCCTCCACCTCCAGGGACAAGCCCTTTGCCAGGAGCCCAGCCACGAGCCGCTCATTCCTCGGGCAGAAATAGGATCTTCCGCTGCCACCCTTCGGGGCCACCTTTATGTAAGGCTGAAATGAGGGTGTAGACAGCAGAACAAGCCCTGCCTGTGCTTCCACCACCTGCTTCACCTCCTCTGTTGCCTGTTTATGAAAGCCTGTGTTAGCATTCGTCATAATAATAATACTACTTTGCACTTCCCGAACAACCATCCATCTGCAGCGGTCGAGCTGCTGGCAAACCTTTAATTAGATTGTGCCTCCCACCACCCCCAGGAAGCAGGCAAACATTATCACATTTTTTCATTAGCACCGGGGCTGATGATGAACCTTTGGGGAGAGGATGTTGCAGTTACAGCTGAGAGAAAGAGAAAAAGAAGGAAAAAAACAAACAAACAAAAAAAGAAATTTAAAAAATCAATTTCAGTTCAGGGTTTAGCTGGGAAGGAGAGGGGGGGAAGGGGCTGTCGGACACAGATCTGACTCCCTGCGAGGAGGAGGAGGAGGGCAGGAGGGGTTTGCTGGTACTATCCCGTAATATTCCTCCACGCTTCAGTGGTTTGCAGCAATGGAGCTGCATCCGCTTATGCCTGCAGTGATTTTAGCATGCGTGGGGTGCGAGTGACCTGCTGTGATTTTGGGGAGGGGGTGGCCTCCCCTCATGGGGCTCTTGTTCCCAACCCCTTGTCACAGTTTCATCCTCATTTTTATTGTGGGGATGGCTTAAAAGGCTGGAAACCCCCTTTCCTCACCCATTTCATGCAACTTTTCATACTTTTCACCCATTTTGTACAACTTTTCCTGCTGTCTGCCCAGTGGGCATTTTGTTAGGAGTTACCCTTTACACAGAAACCTTTCTCAATGTGCTTTATTCTTTGTGGCCCTTTAAGCCCCATGGAGAAAGAACCTTCAGCCTTGGAGCAGATGGGTTTCAGCTGGGCTTCATTCCCTCCTCTCTCCCTCCAGCTGCTGCCCTCCCAGCTCTGCCTTTTCCCCACTTTCTCCTAGGACCTGGCTTGTCCTGCCTGAGAAGCAGCTTTGTGCTGAGCTGCCCTTTGGGGTAATGTTTTGTCCAGTTGGGTGGTTGCAGAAAAGGAAAACCAAGCTGCAAAGAGGTCCCTGACAGTGCTGCTGATCTTTTTCCTTCCAGAAAGCTATTTCCAGGCACAAATACAAACTGGGGGGAGAATGGATTGCGAGCAGCCCTGAGGAAAAGGACTTGGGAGTGCTGGATAAGAAGCTTGGGAGTGGATAAGAAACTCAAAATGAGCCACTAACATGCCCTGGGCAGCCCAGAAAGGTCCCTGCATCCTGGGCTCCATCAAAAGAAGTGTGTCCAGCAGAGCAAGGTGGGGAATTCACTCTGGGGAGACCCCACCTGGAGCTCTGTGTTCAGCTCTGGAGTCCTCAGCACAGGAAGGACACGGACCTGTTGGACTGAGGCAGAGGAGGCCACAGAGATGCTGGGAGGGCTGGAGCCCCTGTGCTGGGAGGACAGGCTGAGCGAGATGGGGGGGGTTCAGCCCGGAGAAGGCTCGGGGGAGACCTTGGAGACTCTTCTGGTCCCTCAAGGGGCTCCAGAAAAGCTGTGGAGGGACTCTGGATCAGGGAGGGGAGCCCTAGGATGAGGGGGAAGGGTTTGACACTGAAAGAGGGGAGATGGAGATGAGATGTGGGGAAGAACTTGTTTGGTGTGAGGGTGGTGAGAGCCTGGCCCAGGTTGCCCAGAGAAGCTGTGGCTGCCCCATCCCTGGAGGGGTTCAAGGCCAGGTTGGAGGGGGCTTGGAGCCACCTGGTGTGGTGGGAGGTGTCTCTGCCCAGGGCATGGGCTGGGATTGGATGATCTTTCAGGTCTCTTCCACCTCAAACCATGATTCAATTCTCTTATTAATACTCTTAGGGGTAGGTCTGAAGAGCTCTTATGGGGTTTGTGTTTCCCTCTGTGCTTGAGCTTAGCAAGCTCTTGAAGCTTGGGTGAAGCTGTGTGTGTTTGTAGAAGCCTCTCTGCTGCCTGTGGACTTCCCTGGTGTGACAGGACCCTTTGGTGCATGTGAGCAGCCCTCTGCCAGGTGTCTTGGAGGTGAGCAGCAATGGGTGTACAAGCAGCATGGCCAGCTTCTCGTTTTCTTTCCCTCCTACTTCCTACTGCTGATATAGAGATAATGGAGATAAAATACCTCCTGGCTGTGGCTTGGTGGCTCTTACAGCTGTGCTGGAGAAGAGCCCATCACCCTGATGAGGGCTGTGCAGACTGCTTTGCTTCCATGTTCTTCCAGCCCTGGGGCTTCCCTGGGGCCCTGGCTCACGTGTGTTTGTGTGGCTCTTGGAAGGGCTGGGCATGGCTCGTCCTGCGGCCATGTTTGGGGTGGTTTTGGTGGCACGAGGAGTTATGTGTGTGTGGTTGAAACCTGGGGAAAAACCATGTAGGGAATGCAGGGAGTGGGTTGTTAGTGGTCCTCAGGTAGACGGAGGCTTAGGCAGTGCTCCTGAGGGTGTTTTTGTACCATCAACGCAGTGCTTTGGAGGGAGGTGGGGACAGCAGGGTGACCCCGTGGTATTTGGTTGCCTTGAGGCACTTGTGTTGCTCATCTGTGCATCTGGTGAGGTGCTAAGGCTGGGCATGCAGCCATTGGTGATGTGATGAGTGGCTCATGTCTGGAGGTGCTTGGTGCGAGGCAGCATCAAGTATCAGATAGGTGGAAAGGAGCGAAGATGGGCTGCTGTGTCCTGTCAACCCATCTTTTCAGGGGAGAGAGGACCACCAACCCCCTCCTCTTGGCTGCTGTGGGCTGGGCAATGGAGCTCACAAGGGCTCCACTGTAGATTGCAAGCTCCTGGCCCAAAATCTCCTGCCTACAGGCACCTTTTATAAGGCCAGACCTCCCCCCTACAAGGGTTATCATGTACCTGGCAGCCCAATTTAGAGAGTTCAGCGCCCTTCCAGCACAGCCTGGCCACATCAGGCGATGCTGCAGCCTTGTCTCTTCCTGGGTCCTTCCCCAGTCATCCAAAAAACCCAACATAATAACTAAATATACATGGTTGCCATGGGAACGGGGATTGGCTGCTCATCCTGATTTTTATGGCAAACTCTTTTTCTTTTCTCTCCTTCTCTCTCCCTTTTTCTTTTGACATGAGGTGTCCCAGGTTGTGAAAGCTGGTTGACTCAGCGTGCCTTGAAATGGCCCGCAGGATGTTCAGCTCTAAACATCCTGTCTGTGGGCCACCTCCCCGTGGTGGCTTCTCCCTTTATCTGCCTCTTCTGAGTAATAGCTGCTCCTCACTGCCACTTCTGGAGAGGGAGAAGGACAGGCAGGAGTCACAGGTAAACTCTCCTGCCCATAGGGAG
Organism: Nycticryphes semicollaris; assembly: GCA_013400055.1. NCBI lineage: Eukaryota > Metazoa > Chordata > Aves > Charadriiformes > Rostratulidae > Nycticryphes > Nycticryphes semicollaris. The sequence goes on along the minus strand of VXBJ01005515.1, from coordinate 558,847 downwards.
AGAAACACCTCGGTGAGCAGCTGGGATGGGGTGGATGTAGCTGTTTGAGCTTGGGAAGAAGGGATGTGGGGGAGAGTCCATCTCTGGAAGGCAAAGGTACAGTGTGATGATGGCCACCAAGGATTCTGGTGGAGGTGGTGCTGATGGACACAATCTGTGGCTTTAGCTCTTGTTTTGAAGGGATTTATCAGATTTTGGAGGTGTACCATGGCAGAAGATGGGCAGGAGAGGGAATTTGTGCCTCTTCTGTTGGGTGAGGGCTGTTGGCACAAGAGAGATGTGCCTGGGTAGCAATGATGGAGGAGTATCCACAAAGAGAAGACCATGTCAGAGTGCATTCAGGCTGGCTGTTCTGGGATCCTGCTCTCACTGCCAGGCTGATGGTTGCACCCATGGGTGCTTTTAGGGGATACTCATGAGTCCACATGGACAGCATCCTCCTGGTAGCATCGATCCTCCTGCGTCAGCGGGAACAAATCCCTACACAGAGAGGAAAACACTGATGGTGATGGACCTGGGGCTGCGATGGCTGCAGGGGAGAGCCTGGAAATTGGGCAGAAAGGCTGTCCTTCCCGAGCTGAGCCTGATCTGTCAGTGCAGGGAGAGCAGGCAGCTCCCGTATGGCTATTAAGCAGGAGCATCGCAGCCTGGGCGCTGCGGAGGGAGAAGGGCAGCTCAGGAAATAACTTCTGACTGCAGCCATATTTCAGGTCCTCTGACAAGGCAAACTGGCTCACAGGAAAAATAAATAACCCGGGTCCCTCTCCTCAGCTGGTGCTCCCATCCCCAGCTGCGTCTCACTTCGAGCTAATCAGCTTTAATGTGGGCTGGGGGGTGAGATGTACTGGGGTTTGTGCTTGGTGGGGTGGTTGAGGGGTTGTGTGGATGTTGGGGGTAGGGGGTGGTGTTTTTCTGGGCTGTGTAAGCAGACTGTTGCTTTGGAAATGTGGCTGGTTTCTCTGGTTTCTTTTTTGAGTGTGTTGCATCCAAGATTCAGCTTGAGAGAAGGGAGGGTTCAGGACATCTTGGCTAAGTGAGAGATGCCCCCCGGGTATGTGGTGGCTGCTGAAGAGTGGTATCCAGGTGGTGGGAAGTGAAGGGGTCTCGTGACAGCTACCAAAAGCCTTGCTGAATGGAGCTGCTGAGGGGTTACAAAGCAAAAGGGTCCCCAGAAACAAAAAGAAGAGAGTGAGGCTACTGAGCTGGTTGAGGTAGGAGATCCTAGGGACATCTCTGAATCAAAGTGGTTTGGGGGCTGCTGGTCCATCAGGTGAAGAGGGAGCACCCGGTGGATGTAGAGTGATAAATCCCTGGGTTAGAACCTGTGGAGTTGCAGGGGGGATGTATCTGTTGTCATTCCTGATGCCTGGGCTCTGGGATGCCTCTGCTCTCCTCCAATTAAGCATGTCAAATTAGCACTCCTGCTACGTGCCTTGATCAGGGTACACTCCTGACTCCAGCTTCAGGCTGTTGCCCTTGTAGCCACAGTCTGTGTAGGACAATGGTAAAATTTGTTTCTGTATTGGGCAATTGCACCCTGCTTAAATGTGCCTTGACTGCGTTTGTTCTCAGCCGCTTCAGCGTGTGGGTGTCTGTGCAGGGAAGATGGGTGTCCAGGCTATAATGGGGAAAGACATGGGACATGAGCCCTCTCACCCTAATATGGGTGCCCAAAATGGAGCAGGAAGCCATCACCCATCCCCAAACCAGCTCCTGGGATGGGGTGTTTCTCAGCCACCTGAAAGGCTGATTAGTAACTTCCCTTCTGAAAGGAAACCTTAACACAGTGTAAACAGCTTTGAGCCTTCCCCAGATCATCTGTGTCCTGGAGATGCAATGGATGATGATGTTCTTCAAACTCGGATGTGGAGTTTGCCCACGCAGGGCTGAGCCAGTTCCACCAACTCTGGCTCTGCAGCCAAAACCCAACCGGGGACATCTTCCAGAGCTCTCCCTCACCTAAGGCAGTTGCCACACCACATCCTACCCTTATTTTGCAGTGCCTAATTACTTTCTAGTGTGGGAGGACTCGAAGAACGTGCTGGAGTCGTTCATCCAGCCTCTGCAATTTGCTTTGGTATTTATAAACACGGTGAGGATGTCATTTGTGATGCAAGGACAAGTCGGTGTGGTAGCTTCAGGATGAGTAATGCCTTCTTCCACGCGCATCTGAGCTGTAGAAAAGGACCAGAAAGCTCACGAGGAGGGAAAGAGTGAGACTTCCTTAGGTGGTAGATGCATACAGAGGGCATGGAGAGGGGTCTTGCTGGCAGGAGCGAGACCATCCCAAGATAACATCAAAAGCTTGCTGCTGTAAGCGTTTAGATCGTTACTTATTCCCTTCTGTGCTTGCTGCTCTGGGCTTTTTTTCAACAATTTCAGTATAGTCTTAAATACTTTGCAGAGTATGACTTTGTCTGCAGCAGCTGGTTGAGCTGCCGTACTTTTGCTCCTCTCCATCCTTGCTGGCACTTGGTGGCCTTGGTCCAGCTTCATACAAAGGCATTTTTCATGCCCTGAGTCTTCGAGCTCTTCCTACAAGGAGACGAAAACTCTTTCTCTTATGTCAAATCACCACTGGCTTGGAACATGAAGGTTGTGTGGAATATGCATGAAGCTCCTTTTGTAAATGGTGATGGTTCCTGGGTTGCCACCACCCGCTGTTGTGCAGCCCGTAGGGCCCAGCAAAGCCTTGGCTGGCTGGAGCTGCTGAACACACACCGGCTGGATTCACGCCCTGGTAATTATCTAGTTGGGAGGGAGTTTATGTTCCGAGGAAATAATTGTCATGTTGCTTTTTATTAGCAAAAAAACTTTGTTATGGTTCCTCTTCTAAGAGCATGTAGCTGTTAACGCTTTCTTGGGCACTGGTGTGTTTTTTTCTGGCATGATGCAGTCCTTGATGATGTTGCATCTCTGGTACTACCTCCTTGAAGCTAATGTTGGTGCTGTGCAGCCCCGCTCTGTTGGGATGCAGGTCCCCAAGGACACTGAGCAAGTGAGCAGCCTGACATCTCTCTTGAGGACACTTTAAGTTGGTCCCCAGGCACTGTTTGTCCTTGCAGGTCCAGAAAGCGAGCCCAATGCCAACGAGCTTCCTTGGCAGCGCCCTCCGGGGCACCTTCTTCTTCATTTTTGGTCTCTGGTGGTCCGTGCGATACCCCCTGAAGTATCTCAGACGGAAAGCCAACGCCGAGAGCCAGCCCAGCTATGGGGTCCAGCGCACAGAAGTCTTTGAAGGGGCAGTCAAAGCTTTCTTTGCTCTGGCAGGTAAGAGACAATGATGATGAGTCTCTGCCCCAGTACCTACTGGCACTGGAGCTGTTTGTAGTGGGAAACGGCTGTGGCTGATGTGGGAGGGCTTGGGGACCTCCTGGTGGCACACTCCGTGATGGGACCTTGCTACTGTTCCTCTGGGTGAATACCACTAGGACTTCCCCACCGCAAGGAAAGGTTTCCTGAAAGATCATCCTTTCTTCTCTCTGCCCAGGGATACTGGTGGAGCAGTTCATTCCTGCCGGTCCTCACCTGCAGCTGTACAACCCCAAGACGCACAGCTGGACCGACCTCACCCACTGGCACTACACCACTATGTACCTCTTCTTCCTCCTCTCCGGCATCGTGGATGCCTGCCATGCCTCCCTCAAGCTGCCGCTTGGCTTAGATCGGCTCTCGCTGTCCTTGGCTCTCTTTGTGGAAGGTGAATCACACGTGGTGCCTGGGAGAATACGGGCGAGGGGGAGGGCTGGGAGGGTCACCCATGTGCAGCAGCCCCACATTCCTGGGATGTTTTGAGGCTGGTGAGGTACCGCATGAGCAGCCAGAAGTGGAGGGTGTGCAGATGTGGGATGCCCCCCTCCCCATCCTCCCTATTCCTTTCCAAATATGAATCTGGCTGTGGTTGGATGCCCCAGGTCCACAGGGAGCCAGGGATGTGTGCTTCTCCTGGTAACAAGCAGCTGGAGCTCTCTGGAGTCACAAAAAGAAAAAAAAAAAAGGTGGTGTCTCCCCCCACCTTGGTGGGATGCACAGAGGGACAAACCTTGATACAAAGCTTCCCTCCACCTTCTGAGCCGAAGGTCCCCCATCCCTGTGCTCCTCCTGACAGCCTTATGACCCTGGCCAGGGATCCCCACTGCTATGGGGGCTACTTTGTGGGCAGAGCAGACCCCAGCGCTGGGGCTGCGTGGTCCTTGCAGAGTGAAGGTGATGATGACAAGCTGTTTGTCTGGCTCTTCCCAACACTCAGATCACAGCAAGACCTGGAGGATAGTGTCAGTTTTCAGGTGTTTTTTCTTAAAAAAAAAAAACAAACCCCAGAGCATCCTTTTCTAATGCAGTGTGAATCTTGGCAGGTTTGCTCTTCTGTTTCCATGACTACAACGATGGTGCTCTGGACCACCACCTCCATTCCCTCCTGGCCCTGGCTATCTTTGTTGGAGCCCTGTGTGCCCTCCTTGAGGTGTTCCTCCGAGACCACATCATCCTGGAGACCATCAGGACCAGTTCCTTCCTTCTCCAGGGCTCTTGGCTTTGGCAGGTCAGTGTGTATCCAGCAGTCTCCTCCCAGCAGTGGGCTTCACAGCCAAGGAGGTGGGTGGAGGGGAGCTGCTCTGCCCTTTATGACAAGTCTGTTGGGGTTAAACTTGTAAACTGCTTGGAATATCTTAATAATAAGAGGAGAGTGTCCAGAGCTGTCCTTGTATAGATGTGCACATGTAATGTATGCAGCACAGAGCAACCTGCATGTTCAATGCAAACCCCTGTAGGGTGGGAAACCATAATCATGGGGCTTTGTTCACACTATTAGGTCCAATTTCTTCCTGTCTTTTTTCAAAGTAGCTGGTCATATCTGGAAACCTCTCGTAATCACCTAGCTTTGGGTCTAAGGAGAAACATGCAGCCTGGGAAATGTAGCCTTTGGCTTGTCAGCTCTCTCTGGGGCTGCTGAGCTGCAGAGCAACCTTCTCCTCCTGAAATGCACCCCTCCGTGTCCCTCTGGGGAGACAAGTGTGGTTGGGGGTGCTGAGGGCAGTGGTCTAGGTGTAAGTAGGAATTATTGTGTCCCTAGTCCATAGTCAGCTGCAGCAGCGTGGCTAAAATCAGGGGGAAAAGAGAGGAAGGGACGTCCTCAAGCCTGACACATGGTGGTGCTTAACCTCTCTTCTGTCTGTGACCAGATTGGTTTCGTGCTCTTCCCACCATGGGGAGGACCAGGCTGGGATGAGACTGACCGCAGCAACTTCATCTTCCTCACCATGTGCTTCTGCTGGCACTACGCCGCTGCTCTCGCTGTCATGGCAGCAAACTCTGCTGCATCTCGCTGGTAGGTGGGGGAGAGTGGTCCTGGGGGGTCCTGGCGCCATGTATGAGGTGGGATGGCCAAGAGTAATACCTACAGCCCTTGTTATCCTGGGCAATCCAGCCACCAGCATATCATGGATAAGAGAAATGCCCACGCATGTCCAAGCATGGACTAGTCTGGACTTGGCTGGAATCATAGAACGGTTTGGGTTGGAAGGGACCTGAAAGACCATCTTGTTCCACCCCCTGCCCTGGGCAGGGACACCTCCCACCACACCAGGTGGCTCCAAGCCCTTTCCAACCTGGCCTTGAACCCCTCCAGGGATGGGGCAGCCACAGCTTCTCTGGGCAACCTGGGCCAGGCTCTCACCACCCTCACTCCAAAGTTCTTCCCCACATCTCATCTCCATCTCCCCTCTTTCAGTGTCAAACCCTTCCCCCTCATCCTAGGGCTCCCCTCCCTCCCCAGCTTTCCTGGAGCCCCCTGAGGGACTGGAAGGTGTCCCTGGAGCCTTCTCTTCTCCAGGATGAACCCCCCACCCCCCATCTCTCTCAGCCTGTCCTCCCAGCCATCCCAGCATCTCCATGGCCTCCTCTGGCCCTGCTCCAACTATGTCCTTCCTGTGCTGAGGACTCCAGAGCTGGGGACAGCAATGGGGGGCTGTCTCCCCGAAGTGGAGTAGGGGGGCACAATCTCCCCCTTTGCCCTGCTGGCCACAAAGCAGGAATGGCTGGATGCCACCACAGAGCAGACAGTCTTTCCCATCCTTCCCGAGCAGGCTGGGGTGTGAGCTGACGGCTCTCGCTGCCCACGAATTCCTGACCTGTGTCCCTGTCCCTCCCACAGCTGCAATGAGTCCTGCCAGCTGAAATTCGGGGACATCGACGTGGAGCTGGACTGTGGCATGTGCGTCCGCAAAGGCAACAAGAGCTCCCGCAGCGCCCTGCTGCCGGAGAGCCCCTTGGATGACAAATAAGGACATGGAAACGTCTTCCCTGCTGTGCCTTAGAGCTCTTGAGATGAGGTTTTTTTTTTTTTAATTAGTCTTGATAAATTACACTGGCACTTGACGGTGGAGCATCAGAAGTGGGAGGTAGGACCCCGAAGGCGACAGGAAATGCAAAGACTTTCCCGTGGGTCCCTTTGGGGGTAGCAAGAGCAAACCAGGCTTGTCTGGGGGGGAGGTTGGGGGGGTAGTTCTTAATTTTCCCTGCTGCAGCTTGGGCTGTGAACTGCAGGAGTGTTTTGCTGATGGAGTCCAACTGGTGTGGCTGATTTGGCTGTGTTTCTGACGCTGCTGTCGCTTCTGCTTCTGCAGAAAGGAGCCAAACCAGCATTCAAAGCTCCCGGCGGTTGCCGCTCACTCTGGTGTTAATTGGAGGGTGGTTTTGTACAGAGCTTAATGTGCACGGAGAACACGTGATCACCAATAAAGTGCTTTAATGAACCACCTGGATGGACCTCTTCAATATGGTTGCCTTGAGACTGAAGGGATGGTTAAAAGCCCATGTCAGGCTTCAAAACCTTGAGGGGGGTGGATGAAATATCAGAGGGCTGGGAGTGTGTGTGATTTTTAATGTGGCCAAATCTTCCTGGAGAAAGGGGCTGGTAGCCAGGGGTGGGGTGGTTTTTTCCCCTGTTAGCACTGGCACGTAGATGCTTTTTCTGCTTGTTTTAAATCAAGGAGGCTGCCTCACCTTCTGTGATGGATTTTGGCATTCCTGGGAGGTGGGGGTGCTGGCAGGGTTCGACCGGGCAGGGTTCAGCTTGGAGAGAGGCCCTTGAAGTGAGGCGATGGCTTCAGCCAGTCCAGGTTGGGCATATGGATTCTCCTGGTGACGTTCTGAGAGCTGGGCTGTGTGGGTATGGCTTTTCTTCTCCTCCCACAGCTTTATTCCCTCCCCAGAGCTGGTCACTACCAACCAAGAGACAAAACCTGGTGTCCGCTTTGTCCAGGGGTACGTGGGTTTCCTTTTTCCCCTTAGGTCTCTCCTTAGGCAGCAGAATAGCACAGGGAGATGCTTCCTGCTGTCAAGATCAAAACCTAATTTAAAAGGTGAGACAAACGGGACTAGTGAAAGAACAGCAAGTTCATCAGAACATTCATCATGGATGTTTCAAAGGCGTGTGCCGTGCCCTTCGCCAAGGGCTGGGCGAGTTGAACAGGGGAGCACAGACAGCTTTGTTGTTACCATCTTTTAAATACCTTCTTTTGTTCTGCCCTGGGACATACAAGAGACAGCTCAGTCTAAACACAGCTCAACTCCAAAACCTCAGGTGCTGGGAGGAAAGAAAAACCCACCCTGGCTCCAAGAGGTTCCAATTCCCAGCCCCACCACGGGAGGTCTCTGGAAGAGCGAGCGCTTCATATTTTGTTTATTTTATTTTCTCCCTTGTGGAGCAGGGCTGGAAGGAGGCCAGTGTTTCCTGCTGCTGGTGGCTGTCAAGAAAAGGACCTCGGAGGAGCAAAGAAACCGAGGTGAGTGCAGCATTTTGGGCTCCCCATGTAGTCCCTTGTACACAGAGGTCTGATGTTTGGGGCTGTGTGGTGTCCAGGAGCCATGGTTTTTGCAGGATGATTGCCTGGAACTTGGGTGGATGTGGATCTCCCTCAAACATGCTGTGTGGAAGTGATGCGCTCTGGTTATTAATAACTCTCCTGGTTTGAGGTAAAACAAATCAATTTTATGTTTATTAATTTTACTTTTTTTAGTTGGGCCTCTTCTAACTAAAACTCTGAAACTGACAGCAGGTTATTCAGAAACTCTTCACTCCCACAGTGATAAGACCTGTTTATACCAAGGGATGGTGGAGAGTTATTAACAACCCAGGGCAGGTAACTTTGCTATTTGCTTCATTGGAGGGTGGGAAGTGGAAAAACCTCGAGGGGTCACCCCTGTGGGCAGGAGCGGACGGGACAGTGGACCCCAAACCGACCCACAGGGTATTCCATCCCATCTGCATCATCCTCAGTATAAAACTTGGGGGATCGAAGGGTTAACTCTCTTCTTTCTGTGGCCGATGTCAAAGGAGGACCCTGTCTGTTCATCTGTTTTTATCCAAGCATTCCTGACTCCGGAGTTGGAATCCAGCTCCTGCCCATCACCAAGTCCAGTCCTGGGACTTTTCCCAATGCCTGCTGGTGACGTGATCATCCTTATGGGAGCTTGGTATGGTTTTGTATGTATTTTATCTATTTAATTATTTTTTTCTTACTTTAATTTGAGTATTAATGCTTTATTAAAGTAGTCTAGTTCATTCTGAACTCTCAAATCTCCTTACCTCTTAGTCTCCTTTCTTTCTGAGGGGAGGAAGGGCCATCTGTCAGTTTGGTTTTGGTAAATTTGGCTGAAACCACGACAATAACCCTCGTGGGACGAGGAGCTGGGTCGCTTGGTCAACTAGTTATAGACCAGCTGCCATTAGTGGGAAGCTTAGTGCATAGGTTATAACCCCGTGTACTGCACTCTGAAAAGAAAAGGGAAAAAAAATAACCTCTTTCCCCTTGGATCAACTGATGTTCTTTTTTCCCCCCGCCCTGTTTTTTCATGCTCTGGTGTTATCCAGGCAAAGCTCAACCCCTCTCTCGCTGAGGATTTTGCTACTGAAAAATGGAGGTGTTTTGTGTGGATGTTGCTTCTTTCCTCCAATAAATGCAAATAAGAGTAAATACTCACTGTTCACCTCAACTGTGTGGTTTAACAAGCGTAGCCGGATCACGCCTGAGCCTAAAGCTAAAGCACCAGGGTTTCTTTGAACAGGGCGGGCAAAATTACCTGTCGTCTGGCTGGGTGATGGAGATGCCCCATATCTGAGCTATGACTCACGTTCGTTGGGTCAATAGAGTAAAAATGAGATTGTTGTGGCTGTAATTGCCTTTGCGGAGCAGTTCGTAACGCGTGGGACTGATGTCCTCTGGAAAAGGACTTTAACCTGAAGCACTTTATTCTGATTTAAACTGGAAGGCAATAAAACTCATCGATGAGGCGACGGGTTATTGATCAGAAAAGCTTGTGCTCTCCACCCAAAACCCTTGATGTCCATGCTACGGATGGGTGACATTGGAACAGGGTGGAAGCGCAGATCTGTGACCTCCTGCTCCGTTGCCATCCCGTCTTCTCCCCGGTGAGTCACGATGGGTGCCTGGGGGGGTTTAATTACCAGGGACCTCGTTATTATACACGGACCCAAGTGATGCTGTTCCCTTGCTGATTTTGACAAAGAATATTCAATTCCTTGAGAAGGTCCTGTGGTCTGTGTGTGACGCCGGTCCCCAGGGAGATGGCAGTGATGAGGATGGGCCATTCCAGAACTGATTTTTCTACTTTTTTTTTCTTTTTCCCCTAGTCTGGGATGTCTGGTGGGCTGCCATCTACCCCTGGAAGTACCCTGGCCAGAAAGTGATGCCACGTCTCTGCTGGTCTGCATGTTAACGAGTTGTTAACGTTTAACTAACAGGAGCTAAGGTAACACTCACCTGCTTTTTAATCTTTGTTTCCTGACTATTAGCGTACAGAAACACTAAGATTGGTGTTTTTTTAATGGCAAATGTTTCCTGCTGCATGATTAGATTTGAGGGTACCCAGTGCTGAGGTGCCAGGAGCAATAAAGACCCTTGTGCTTCCAGATTTCTGTCAGGAGGCAGTGAAGGGCTGGGAGGAGATCCTGAAAGGGTGATGGTGGTGGGGGGAGAATGAAAGTTTTCCCCTCTCCACAAATCCATGGCTGCTGGGAAACGCCAGGGATGGGCTTTTAACCTTGGGTAGAACGGTGTGATTTGGGGGGGACCCTCTTGGTGCTGATGGAGGAAGAAAAAGCTTGTTGGGAGCAGCTGGAAAGGTGCTGCTGAAAGATCCCTGTTGCTTAAGACTCTGGGTACCTGACATCTGTCTGCGGAACTCCCCATTGGGGTTGCTGACAAAACACGCTGGAGATGCACAAGAGGAGTTGAAATTAGCACTTTAAGCACTGCTGGAATCGACTCTTCCAGTTTAATTAGCGAATTTATTTTCCAAACTTAGTTCAATTGCCGTTCAGAGCACAATTGGATTTTCTAGGTCGCTTTTCTTTCCCAGAATTTATAATTTGAGCATTTTTTTTAGAAAACTTAATGCACTCCTTGCCTATTAACTCCAGTGATTTAAATAGCAGCAGTAAGCAGTACATGCTTATGCTTCCTCTATGAGTGTGCATAACTGGCATCTCATCCAAAGTTCACTCGTAAGAGAGAAATGGCAGTGAGACTGGTGGAACATTCATCTGCCCACGGTGGTTTTGCTCAAAGATGGTGCTGGTGTGGGTGAAACTTAGTGAAAGGGTCCGTATGGATGTGAGGGCTGGGTGCCTGGTGACATGGGCTATTTCTGATGGCTTATTTCCCTTTTTGAGGGCCCCTCCTGCATTCCCTTCCTGCTCTGCCCTCGATGCTGAGAGAGATGCTGCAGGTTTGGTGTTAAAACCAAGTCCCACAGGAGCGTGTCCAGGTAGGTTTGAATGTCTCCAGAGAAGGAGACTCCACCACCTCTCTGGGAAGCCTCTGCCAGGGCTCTGCCACCCTCAAAGTGAAGAAGTTCCTCCTCGTGTTTAGATGGAACTTCTTATGGTCAAGTTTGCACCCGTTTCTTCTTGTCCTCTCACCGGGCACCACTGAAAACAGACTGGTGTCATCCTTCCTGACACCCACCTTTTAAGTATTTATAGGTGTTGCCTCGTGGAGGGGAAAAAATGGGTGCATTTTTCCTGTTAGGATTCACCTTCGGACTTTACTAAGCTCATATTCATGTTTTCTGTGACCCAGACCCCATGGATAAGGGAAGGGGATCTGCTGCAGAAAGAGATGCTGGTAATATATCACCCCACAGCACCTTGACTGGGCAAGATGCCCTCCAGAAATCTCTTCCCACCTCTGTTTCTCCATCAGCCTCCACCAGCTGCAGGGTTATTCCCTGCCAAAAATGCCACATCAGAGGAAAAAAAACGATTATAGCTCACCTTGCATTTGATGATGCGGTGCCAGCCCTGAGAGAACCAGCTCCGCTCTGTTCCTGTGCCAGTCTCTGCCGCAGAAACTGAAGGCCCTGGAGAACACGCAGGAAAACAACACCCCCCTTCCCAAACACACCCCGCAGGGTTCCTCTGGGAGCACAAAGACAAAGCAGCCACCCAGGGGAGCAGGCGAGGAATCCCTCCCTCCCTCCCTCTCCATCAAGCCTTTCCACCACATTCTCCCTGCAGGTATTTTCTCTGAAACAGCTACACTTTCAGCTGAAAAGAAGATATAAAAATCCACCCTGGAACCACCCAAGAGACCAGAATTTTCCTCTATTTTGAGCTTGCTGCTGTGGGACGGACCCTTTCGTTGAAGGAGGACACATTAAACAACTGTGACAATACAATCCAGAAGGGACATTCCATCCCACAGAGTCACCACAGCATCGTCCTTACCCTCATCTACGTTGTCCGGTGTCAGGGGCAGAACAAAAAAGCACCCTTGGCCTCTTAAAGCTTAAGACTTCAGAACAATTGAAGCTGGTATTTGTTTCTCCCAGCAGAAGAACCTACAGCCCGTGGGATCTTGCGCCGGCACCGAACACACGTGTCCTGCAGGACAGCCAGCCTCCTCCACAGCACTGCCACCCCCAGACATTCAGGAACCACCAGGGAAAGAGGTGGGAAGGGCCTCTGCCACCCAACAGGGCTTGCTAACGTGGACCTTCTCATGGCTACGGCACCAGGGAGGCTTCTCATCAGCTTCATAGCTACGTGCAGATGCTGAAGTCCTCGTGGTTTATACGCTAAGTGCAGTACCTTTCCATCCTCATCATGAACAGCTTCCGTCGTGGCAGGTAACATGTTCTCCACTTCTAGCCCCAGAGTTGGGAGCAGCACTGGGTGGGTGTCCCCCTCACCCTGCTGGGGATGCAGCCCCGGGGTGTGGGGCACCTTCTGTCCTGCCAGCGCGTGTTGCCGGCTCCCGTCGATCTTCTCATCCATGTCTTTGGGCTCCTCTCCTCGAAGGCACCTTCCATCTCCGCCGTCGAGTGGGGCCGAAGGTAGAAAACACGCTCACCAATCCATCACTAGGAATCGATTTGGCAGCACTGGGCTGTCTGTGCCGAAGCCTGTAACTACTAAGACTTTGATTCCAGGCTGATGTATTTATCTGGTAGGACTAATCCAATTTATCAAAGGAG
>VXBJ01005515.1:500318-546281 GCA_013400055.1 Nycticryphes semicollaris | reverse complement strand
GCCTCCGTCATCTGTCTCTCTCTCTGGTCACCCCCACCTGAGGGGGGGGGGGGACAGTTGGAGAAGCAGCTTTGGACCGAGGATATGTTCTGGCATCGTTGAAATTAAATTTGCCATTTAAAAATCAAAACTCTTTCCCAAGTCGTTGTGACAAGCCAACAGACGGCACTTTCTAGGCCAGCATCTGTTCCTTCCTGCGGAGCCTGAATAATTTAACCAGAACGGGGAAGCTCCAGTGCAACCAAGGAGCCCATGTTTAAGGAGAAACAGGACACAGGATTGTTTCCCATCCAAAAATGGCAAATCCTTTGTCTTCCCTCCTACCTTCTCCTCCTCTCCTCCAGACCGACTGGGAGCTGCTCAGATCAACACGAAGGAAGATTCATTCTCTCCCTTGGCCTCCTAAAACAGCGTTCAAATGGCAATGACTCTTCGGTCATTCCACTGAGACATGAGGGAGGAGGAATCCGTGTTTGAGGTCACACTTCAAAGAAGGGAAAGGTGAGAGGGACGACACAGAGGAGCAGAGACAGCTCTACAGGCTGCTCTGGAAGAGAAGGTTAAACCACTCCAGCTATTTCCCTTCATAAAACAAAACCAGTGGCAGCCATACAGAAACACCACAATATTTGGCCAATTGCTGCCCCGAGCTCTTTGACGTCTCCAAAGTATTTCAGATCCAGCCACCCACAGCGGGAAACTACGTCACCATTTGAGGCCTGTCTTCTTCTTTGTCCCCTTGTCTATCAATTTCCTGCAGCCTCCCTTCTCCTCTCCATCCATAGATCTAAGATGTGGGGGCAACACGGACCTGCAGACCCCATCAGGAGGTCTTCTACAGCCACCCCAGCTCTAACTGACCTGTGCTCCATTGTCTAGTGGCTGCAGCGGGAGGATGTATCACTATTCAGGAGTCCCGGCGTTGGTTCTTTATCCCTCCTCCTCCTCCTCCTCTCCCACAAGCTCAGCAGGATCTGGAAGTCCCACAAAAAAGAACTTGAGGTACCACTATCCATTTACCAGCAGCGGACAAAGAGGTGGGGAAAGGTCTCTGCAGGTTGGAGGAGGAGAGAGAAACTTAAGCGAGCCCGTGAATGAAGAGAAGAAACCATCTGGAAGTTAAAGTGTTTATTGATGTGTTTAAACTTTGTACATTCCCCACAGACCACACGAAGGAGTTTGCAGGTAAATCTGTGCATAGTGGGAAGAGACACGGAAGGCCCAAGGAAAAAAAACCAAACCAAACCAACAAAAAAAAAAAAAAATAAAGTCACAGGAGAAATAGAAAAAATACACCACAGGTTACCAGAACCTCCAGATTTAAAAAAGCTGTGAGCATTAACACCAACTATACAAGCATTACAAAGACATGATGGTGAGTAGAACAACACCCCTTTTGTTCTTCTCGGGGGGCCTCTGCATCCCATTTCCCTGAAAGCAGGCAGCATCCCTTTCCCAACTTACCCCTCTCTTCCCCCCATCCCCCTGCAGGGAGGTGAACTGCTGTTTTCAGCCCAGTTAAAAGCCAAGGTACTGATTATTGCAGTGATTTGTCGTTTCTGAGCAAAGACCCAAAGCCGTGCCTGTGGCCCAACATCACCAGAAGAGACGCGGGGGCTCAACCTCCCTCCCTTCCCCTGCATCTTGTCTCTACTTACCCCGTCGGTGAGGCAGCAGAGGAAATTAGGGGAAATTAGAAAGTAGTAGTGAGAGGCTGGGGGGGGGGGTTGTTAATGCCAGGTGAGTACTGAAGGAAACTGGTTCGGAACGGAGGATTTAAATTCAAGAACCGGGAAATTTCCAACGCTAGAGCGGAACTGAATCTGGCCGGGGGAATGTGCAGACCCCAGTATGCACAAACCATGTTCTAACATTCCACTAGAGTAACTATTAAACAGAGATGCTAGAAGCCTTTTAACTCCTTGCCTCCAGGGAGTCTTGATTCCTAGAGCCCAGACTGCTAAGCAGCAGGATGCTCATCACTGGCATATGAGGATGGGGTTTGGTTTTTTTTCTTTTCTTTTTTGTTTTTTTCATTTTTTTTTTCATTTTTTTTTCTTTTCCTTTTTTTTTTCTCATAAGGATTTTTGTTAGTTATCATTCCCAACTGCTTCTTTGCCGATGCTGTCATAGCTCCTACGCCTAAATTAATCTCTTTGCAACTCCCAGTGAAATTCATTTGGGAAAAAAAAAAAAATTAAAAAAAAAAGGAAAAAAAAAACCCAATACTGCTTTATATATAAAAGCCAAAATGACTGAAGAGCCACAATCTGTCTCCTTTTTACAAGGCGGGCTGGTACAAACGACCCTCAATATACAGGTGGTCTATCAGAAATAAAATCAACATTTTCCATTTTATATATATATATAGAGCTCATATCAGAGACAACAGTACAACAGAACTGGTATTTTTTCAGATTATTTAAAAAAAAAAAAAGAAAAAGAAAACTACATCTCAGTCAAATATCTGCAATAGATCCATTTTTTTTCCCATTTAAGGAGATTTATATATCATATTGTTATATTATCATTTCTTCACCCATTTAAAAGAATGGAAATTGCAACTCTACAGTAGTAATTATAGTCTTAATGATCCAGGAGTTCTGAATGTAAGATGAAGTCCTCTCAAAGCAACTGTTGGTCAGTAGTTGATCCAAAACGCTGGACCACTTTGGCCCTCTGCCCTGTGCCCCCCCCGGCCAGGGCTCTTGTATCTTCATCTCTTTTATATCTGCATCTGCTCCAGGTATTTGTAAGTGGGGTTCTCGTAGCCGTGGTTCTGCATCTTGCTCAGATGCCGCTCTTCGGGGGTGAGCATCGGGTCAACCTTTAGAAAGAGCACAAAGTCACGGGTCAAAGGAGGTACTTGCAAGGCCTTGTTTCACTGCCAACAGGAGCTGGATAAATACCACGGCAAACAGGAAACAGGAAAAATAAAGGTAAGCCAGAAAACACTGATTTGCTTACCAGAGCTCCTCATTTTGGGTGGTAACGCCTCCTGCCTGCCCTTGCCTCTTTGGGGATGTTCCCACAGAATCACAGAATGGTTTGGGTTGGAAAGGACCTTCCAGTTCCAACCTCCCTGCCCTGGGCAGGGAAACTTCCCACCAGAACAGGTGGCTCAAAGTCCCCTCCAACGTGGCCTTGAACCTCACCAGGGTTGGGGCAGCCTCAGCTTCTATTCAAGGGTCTCACCACCCTCAGAGTGAAAAAGTTCTCCCACAGATCTCATCTCCATCTCCACTCTTTCACTGTCAAACCCTTCCCCCTTGTCCTATGGCTCCCTTCCCTGATCCAGAGTCCCTTCCCCAGCTTTCCTGGAGCCCCCTGAGGAACTGGAAAGGGGCTCCAAGATCTCCCCAGAGCCTTCCCTTCTCTAGGCTAAATTTCTTCATTAGCCAATGTTACAAATTTGGGACCCACTTCCCTCATTAAGGAGGTCGTTATGATTTCACACACGGGTTGGGCATAGGGGAAAAGCAGCTCTGTGCAGCTCCATGAAGCTGTTGTTAGAAACGTACATGTTGGAGGCAGGAGGAAGAAGAAGGAACTGCTTTCTCCACGTTCAGCCTGACTGCACTGTCTAAATAGTTGTGTTACACGAGTTGGGAGGACAAATCGCTCCAGATTGACTTACTGCCCTGCTAAAGATATCGCCTGAAAAGCTCATTTACTGTTAAATCCTACCCAGAGCCAGACAGGGAAGCCTAATTGAATTCCTTGTGACAGGCAGATCCATCTGGGAAGTGACAGGCCATGACTGGTACCTGCACACTAATAAATAGAGGATGAAGATGTCAGCAGCGACAGAGTTAAGTCCCATCCAGCTGGGAGCAGAGCAGTTGATGGCTTGGCAGCTCCTACCATCTTCATCCCCCCCCTACACACAACATGTGATTCAAAGCTGACTATTTTCATCCTCCGTTAACGGAGCGGGAGTCTTTTTCTCACCTCCACAATCCCATGGCTGATGGTCCCGTACTGCCTCTTCCTCAGCATCACCAAGCTGATGACTATAACAGTAGCTATGGCAACGGCAATCACCAACAGCCCAATCAGGGCGCTGCTGCTGAAGCTGAAGTCGTCACGGAGGGAGTTGTCATTATCCTGGAGGGAAGAAAAACAAGGGTGTGGGTAGAGACACGGGAGATGCTACGTGCAAACCTAAAAGGTGGTCACCAATACGGTCTTTCAACCATCTGTGGTGTCAAGACAAGACCAGAGAGTGTAAACATTTCACCCAAAGGATAATGAACCCAGAATTTTTTCCCCACTCAGGCATCTCCTGGAACCAGGCCACTTCCCTACCCCACAAAACACTTTTGCAACTGGAAAAAACCATAAAAATAAATCAGGTTGGCAGCTACAAGTGTTTACTTTCTCTTTATGGAGAAATTCTGTGCTGCACAAGGCTCTCAGAGTGGAATTCAGTAACGCAGAGGAACCCCAAACCCAGCTTTAGGAATTCACCCATGGCTTGGCTCGGTAGCCACATACATACCGGCTCATCCACCAGCCCACCCACACGCTCCGCGTTGAAAATCATTTCCTTCACATCGAGGGTTTCATCAATGACCTGAAAAAGAGTCACAAAAGTGTTTTAGGAAAGGAGCCATACCAAAAAAAAAAAAAACCCCAGGTGGGAGCAAGAACAGGAAAGGCCCTTTAATGAACACCACCTACCATCTCGACCCTGCTCCCAACAGCGAGGGATGTCCTACAGCTTTTAAAGCCAACCACCGCCGCGGTCAGAACACCTCAAACTTAAAGACTCAACTTAAAAAACCAGGCACTCGCCTTGGACACAGCATTTGTGTCGTGTCAGATCTACCCCGCGGCTTGAAACAATTCTGAAAGGAAACTAAAAAGTCCACTTTCTATATTTTTTGTGGTTTTTTTTAAATAAAGCCAGGGAACTGAGCCAAGTCAGCTGCTGCTTGGGCCTGCTGGATTCTTTACCAACTGGGTCTCTCAACCTTCAGAAAGTGGCAAGGCCTTTCTGTCCGTGAAAAGCAGGTGGGAAGACAGATGGAAGTCCGTTCAGACAGCAAAGCTACCAGCCAAAATAAAGGTGTACCCAAGGGTCTCTGCTCAGGAAAGCAGCCAGCAAACCAGAGGCTTCTCCAGCACAGACCCCCCCAAAGATCTACATCTCTCTCCCTCCCTCGCCCTCCCACCCTTCTGATGCTAATCACTGTTAAGAGCCTACAACAGTCAGAAAACTGACTCCCCCACACCATATGGATAATGAACACACTGACATTCTGTAAGCAGGAAGGAGAGATGGAAATAAGCCACCGCTATTAATTAAGTGTCCGTGGCAGGCTCTGCTTCACAAACTACAAGGTGGAGGGCTCACCACATTTTCATCCACTTTGTTCTTGCTGTTAATCACTTTTTCCTCAGCGCCAATCAACCCATCCAGCTCAGTCATGCCAGAACCTGCACCAAAAGAGGGAAGCAGGGATCGTTAGGACATTCAGGAAGGGTTTCCTGCTCTTGGTAGAGCTGCCGTGGCCAGCGTGTTTAATCGCGTGGACCGCTGGTTATTAATCTGTCTTCATGCTGGTGTGTCAGAAGGGGAGCTCACAAGCTATTGCTACGGTGACAAGTGATTGGGGTGGGTTCTGTTAATGAGGGGAAATGAGGTGGCAATGAGAGGAGCAGACAAGACTCACCAAACCCAGTGTAAGTCCAGAAATACCACACTGTTAAAGTGCTGCTGTTAGAGAAGGCCCGTGGAACACACGCTGTGGGAGCGCGGTTCCTTCCCGCATGTGTCACCCCAGGGTCAAGGTCACCGCCACCTTGGTGTGACCCTAGTGATGGAGGTGCCCATCTCCTCTCCTCCACCGCACGCTCAAGCATCACCCAAGACTTTGGAAACCGAGCCCATCAGCAAGTGCCTCGGGAATGAGAATCTCAATGTCACCCGGCAGAGCTCCGTAACGAGCTGCTGTCCCCTGGGCTGGCACGAGCCCAGAAACAATAAATCCCAGGAGAAGGGAGGAGGCAAAGACCTACACCAGCCTTTCTACCAGAGCATCCCTCACCCATTTCTAGGCTGGAACTAGCGGAGGCTCAAGAGAAGAATATCAATTGAGAGAAGGAGGCTGCTCTGCATAAACTGTTTTGATGTGAAGCCTTTTATAAATAGATGAGATCAATAACGGGAGCCTGATGCACAATACACAGACCACAGTGAGTTAGGAGGATGCTGGTTTCCCCACTATCAGGAGGGAAAACCTAACGCCCTTCCCAACACCGAAGCCTCGAACCTACAGCGGGGTCTTCCTCCAGTGAGGAGCACGAGGTGGGGGAAACATTCCTACAGCGCTTCGCCCTTTGCTGGTGATGACATACACCTCTCCACCAGCTGCTGAGCTCACAGGTTGCCTAAGACATCGTGTCAACCTCTGCTGAAACCGGCAGCGTGGCCTTTGGCGGGATGGCAAGGAAAGGCCAGTTGGCTCCCAGGCAAGTTTTTACAGCAGCAAGCTTTTACCGCCTGAAAATGCCAAGGAATCTCATGTTTCACTCCACCTCCTCCCCAAAGAAGCATCTCAGGTTTTAGTGCGTCCCCTTTTTTACTTTGGAGACAGTAATCAGATTCCAGGCACGGCCAAGATGGCCGGTCTGACTTCTCATGGCTGTCAAAGCGGGTCATGTTATTGTGGAAGTCCACGATGGGGGTTTTTCTGGAGAGATTCGCCCCAAATAGTGTTTTTTAAGAGAACTCCTGTGTCAGCTTTTGGCCTGTGGCTGCTTTAGTCAATTCTCAGGAGCCAACGTAGCGTTAGTCTCCAGGACTGGGAGCTCAGCTTTGCTATTTGGCAGAGCGCTGGACCAAATAACAGACCCAGGTAGATACTTTCCAGGGGGGAAAAAAGAACCCCACAAACATGCACAAAAATAACACCCAAACTCCCCATCAGCCCTTTGTGAAATGAAAAGGGAAGGGAGAGAAGGAGCAGGTGTGGGATATAATCTTGTCCCCGAGTCATCAGAAACTCTTCCCTTTACCCAAACAGGGAGAACCAGCCTGTATTTATCAACAAAGCAGTTGTCCAAAAAAACCCCATAAACTAATTTTAAACTAAAGGCTGTCCCAATTCTTTCCAGAGCAGTCAGTACACACACTGTTCTTCTACAGGAGAGAAGGTGGTGACTTACATTTACAGAGAAAGGCAGATAATGAGAACAGTGTCAGGCTATCTGGCCTTCACCATGTTACAAAGCTATATTAAATTGTTATTAATCAAATCCTTTGCTCCCCAACACAAAGCACGTGCTCTACAAGAGCATGTTAAGAATTACCCTTCCATTTCTACTTCAAGGAACCAGATGTGTGGGAGCAGATCGGCCAGGCCTGATCTTCACCCGAGACAATTCACTTAACGCCAAGGTTCCTGTGCTGCTTTTAAAGCCCAGGCAGCCCCTTTTTAGCCAGGAGCTGAGTTACTGCCGAATTAACAACGAGCTGAAGGAGAAATGGACAATTGCACAGGACTCTGCTAGGATGAAGAGATGCTACGTGTGAAAAGGTGATGGCCAAGAGAACACAAAGAACGAATCTCCTGATTTATCTGTCCCAGACCAGCCACACTCTGCAATATCTAGGAAGACATTTAGCCAGCAAACACAGCCTGTGTCTGCTGCAGGGCTCTTGTTCCTCACTTGCCATTGGGAGGCAAGGACAGATTCCACAGCAGGCAGAAGAGCCTCCAAACTCTCCACCATCAGCCCTGCTAGGTTTATTTGGAGAAGTGTGGAACGCCAGTACGCACAGAGCGATGAGAGGAAAGAAGCTACTCCACACACCCTGAGACATCTCGTGAGCCCATCAGAGGTGCACACACATTAGATGCTCAGACGACCTCATTCCTTTAACACTAGGCCTAAACAGGCAAAATCGACAGTTACTGATCTACATGAGAGCAGGGAAATGAAAATAAAGGTGAGAATGGAACTAAAACGAAGCTACCAAACACACTGAGAAGGTAGGAGTGTGATCGAAAGCACTGCGAGGGAGCAGCTTAGAACCAACCTTTTTTCATTGGATGGTACAAATCCGGCTGAGGATCTAGCAGGAGGGAAAACAAAAACAAAAATAGCAGAGAAAGGAGATTAAGAGAGAAAGGAAAAAAGGCTTGCGCATGATTTCTGACTCAGACCCGGGGAAAAGCTTTTAGTCTACAGCTTTCTTTAAGCTCAGGACTCTGTTCAAGCATTTTTAAAATAAATACACACGCACACACCAGCTGTCAACACCCGATGATACAAAAAAAAATATATAGAGAGAGATATCTATTTTTAAAACAGAATCAAGAGAATTCCTGCAGCCCTTCAGCAGGTCACGGCACAAAGACTTAACATTACATGAGAACGTTTTGGTTAAAGACTGAAAATCAATGCCAGAGTCAAGCCACACAGGAAAAAAACATTTAACACTCCCTGCAAAATGGAAAGAGATGAAACAATTTGGCCAAGAGAAGGATTGGAAAAAAATCCAGACAGCAGCTCAGGACTAATTACGAGGGTACTGCCTCTTTCCAGTGGACAGAGCCTGAAGGGTGCTGCTGGGGGGGGAGTGTTCTACTCTTAAATCAGCCTTTAGAAAGGGATGGAGCCTTCTGTGCCTACCAGCTATGGGAAAACACCTACTTTTTTGTAAAGCCAGAGAACCCCCATTTCAGTTCCACGTACCTTCGCTTTCAGACAAGGCTGGGAAGGTTTTCACCTGGAACGGACGGAAAGGTTTGCCCTCCAGGGGAATTTCTTCGCTCTCCTCGGAGCTGACTCTGACATCCACCTGGGCTTCAGAAATGGAGGATGTGAACTGATCCATGTCTGCCCGTTGCTCCTGAAGCAGCTCATCTGTAAGGAACGAGAGGAAATATTACAGAAACTGCATGAAGCCTGGCAGGAAAAGAAAGGGACAGATGGTTTGAACCTAGCTGAGGCAGGGCTGCAGAAGGAATGCTGCTCAGGTTATCTGACCTTGCACGCTCCAGTGTTTCATCTGGAATTCTCAGCCACACATACAAATAAGGGCCAAGAGGTTTGATGTGGCAAGAGGTTTTGCCAAGATGGGATTTAACCTCCTGTAAAGTGGGAAAGCACCTGCTAATTTTTATGAACCTTCTTCATCTCCTTTAGGAGAGAGCTTTGCTATTCTGAATGTTGTTGACTAAACTCAGAGAACACCCTGTGGTACCAAAGCCCTGATGCTTGTTGTTGAGAGCACCCCCTCAAATGAGGTACAGGGACTCTCTTTGATATAAAAGCTTACAGTCTAACACAGTTGCACAGGAGCTGGCACAGAGGCACTCACCGATCTCATCCTGGATTTCTTCAGCCACATATGGCACCTTGTAGAGCAGAGACAAGCTTTGATTCATCCGCTCCTCGATCACGTGGAGATGTGTCATTACCTGCAAACGTACCAGAGCATGTTGGAGCAGGCAAAGACTGTCTGTCACTTGATGGGTACCACTGCATCACTTGTTTAATAAAATACCTACTGATGGATCTGCCATGATGGACAACAGAATGGGACACAGGTTCCCCTAGGCCAGTTCTCCATCACATTTGTCTTACACCCACGACACCCACCCAACTGGCAACAGCATTTCTCCCTCCAGTTGAGAGAGAAATTCAAGCTCTACACAACCTCAACCTCCAAGTGGTCTTCACTGGCACATTAAATTCATCAGTGAAGTCAAGCCTGACCTGAAGAGGGTGCTGCATAATCAGGGATCGTGCAGACCAAGAAAAACATTTATATGGATGGCCAAATGTTGGAAAAAGTTAAGGAGGTGAATGGCCCAGGCTGACATGTACCTGACCTTTAAGAGCGAGGATGAAAGCAATTTAATTCTACATGGGGCAGCTTGTCAATCAAGGGAAATCGATTGAGGAGCTTAAAGTGCATCTGAGAAGCAAAGCCAATGGAAATTGAACTGTACCCACCCACATCCCCCCTATGTCGATCTGTTGACACTGCAGCCTTCGGAATGAATTAAGGACTGTTTAGGTTTTAGCTTAAGAATACAGTTCACACACTCCCTCCTGGGCTTTGGCAGCATCAGAACAAAGGGTCAGGGTGGACGGCACTTGATATGCTAAGCTGCCTCTGAAAACACTGCCATTCCCCAGAGCAGCTTGTAAATACCACAGTTGCTCCCCGCTGTCTGAGGATGCCCAGTTTCCCAAGAATCACAGAACCAGTGGCAGGAGAGACAAGAGTCAAAGGTACCATGACAGCACCCAGAAACAACGTGGAACCCAAGGGTTTGAGTTTAGGAAATCACCACACCAGCACTCTGAGGTGACAGTAATAGACTCCAGTCCCTGTCGGGCTCTTAAGCCACAGAATTTCCACCTACTGGTTATACAGCCCAGTAAGAAAACCCAGTAAATTGGGACTGGTCAAAGACAGATTACATTCCTCCAGCCGTGACCCAACAGTCAGTTCTCTCTGAACTTGTGAAAAATAAAAATCCTTATGAACAGACATTTCAGTGTTAACACTTAGTTTGAATCTCAGGCCTTTTGCTGTTTTAAAAGCGGGCAGTAAAATCAAGTGTTGGGACATAATTAAAAACATTTGTAGTAAATCTGCAACTACTCTTGCAAGTACAACAGCCAGGTTGGACAATATGCCCTTGTGGAATCCCGGAGGGGCATCAAAGAAGAGCATGACCAGCAGGCAGAGGGAGGTCATCTTCCCTCTCTGCTCTGCACTGGCGAGGCCACAGCTGGAGCACTGGGACCAGTTCTGGGCTCCCCAGTTCAAGGACAAGGAGTCGCTGGAGAGGATATAGCAGAGGGTTACAAAGATGACAAGGGGCCTGGAACATCTCTCTGATGAGGAAAGGCTGAGGGACTTGGGGCTGTTTAGTATGGAGAAGGGAAGGCTGAGGGGGGATCTGATCAACAGCTATAAAAGCTTCAAGGGTGGGTGTCAGGAGGATGGGGACAGTCTGTTTTCAGTGGTGCCCAGTGACAGGACAAGGGGTAACAGGCACAAACTTATACATAAGAAGTTCCATCTGAACATGAGGAGGAACTTGTTGACTTTGAGGGTGGCAAAGCCCTGGCAGAGGCTGCCCAGAGAGGTGGTCGAGTCTCCGCCTCCAGAGACATTAAAAACCCGCCTGGGCACGTTCCTGTGGGACCTGCTCTGGGAGACCCTGCTCTGGCAGAGGGTTGGACTGGATGGTCTCCAGAGGTCCCTTCCAACCCCGTATCATCCTGTGAAAATGGTACAGAGAGCGTATCTGGTGACAACACACATACAGATTGGGAGATCACCGCACAAGGCTGAGAAGTTGCTATAGTACCCAGCAAATTAGCATGAGGACCTGACGCCTGGCTTCCAGAGCCTCCGACAGCCAGGGCTGGGTAACAATGACTCCCTTGACAGCAAAGTTCTTATACCTGAGATTTCATCTGTGCAGCCTTTTCTGGGTCAACTGCCAGGACATGCTGGTAGTGGCGGATGGTGTGCAGTCGGTCCTTGTTCTCGGCACGAACGTAGCGCTTCAGGGCCTGCAGGATGCGGTGGGGCTGCGGGATTTGAGGAGGGGAAGAGTTCAAACCCATTCCATTCAAACAAAAATCCACAGCTGAAACACAGCGCTTCAGAGGCGAGCCTGCTTGGTTTACTGGACAGATCAATCATCTAAGTTCACCTCGGATATTTTCATTCTGAGTTAAGTCTGACTCAGAACGCTACGCCTCACGAACACTAAATAAAGCCAAGGATTTTTTTAACCAGGCAGAAAGGAGAGCGACTCAATGAGGAGACCCGCTGCTAGGTCTTCAGCACAAATCACCACAGCGGAGAGAGCTTTGCTGGGAAACCCAGCTTCTGCCCCAGCAAGTTGCAAGTGGTTTTCTCACCAAGCCATTCCACCCTATCCTGTTGTAAAAATCCCTTGCCAAGGAACTCACCCGTGGGGGGTCAGCCTGCAGGGCAGCCAGGTAGTTCTCCAGGGCAATGCGACGGCGATCGTTCAGCATAGCTTCCACACGAGCCAGGTGAGTTTCCACCAGCTGCTGCTTCTCGCTGGCTGCCTCTTTCTCCAGAGATTTAACCATCGCCTGAAAGTGCTGGGAGAGAGAAAGGAGTCTTTCTGAAACGCGCTGTAGGCGTCAGGGTCACCTACTGTCTCTCTCAGGTAACTCCTCGGAACAAATGGAGCCTGTCACACCTCGTGTCCTAGGCTTTTACAGCAGGAGAGAAGGGCGCTGGCAGATGCTGATGCAGTTTGATCCCTACGAATCCAACAGTGACAATTTTTGCCTGCCAAACTTCCTTCACAACCCATTTCCAAGGACTGAGGAGGGCACTTGCAGCATGATCTTTACCCGAAGTGGATGGCTACCCAGACTGTGCTGAAGGAATGACACGGTGCTAGGTCTTTCCCTCAACCCTGCAATATGGAAACAGGATTGAACCCTTCAGCCTAGAGCCGTTAATCTGAATTTGCCAAAGTTTACACAGGTATCTCATAGAGGAGTTCTCAGCAGCGCACCTTCAGATCTTTGTATATCCTGTTAGATATACCCACACCTGCAAACGAGTCAGAAAAGTCCATTAAGCCTTGTTATGTTTCACTGGAGATGATGGAAAACTCTTTTGGACTTCCAGTGGCTTACATTAAGGAAAAAAAAAACGTAGAGAGAAAACTCTCTTTCGGGATAAAATCCAAAGTGGGCTTAAAAGCTGGAGTCAGTCACTCAGCTGTATATTGGTTTGAGGGAACTTCATAGAGTTGTCACTGCCAGAAGAGCCTGTCCCTGAACAATCCCATACTGAGCATACACCTGATTAACTTCACAGTCTGACTGAACTCTCCTCAGAAGGCAGAAGATTGGCGTTCTGGCAGGAAACCAGCTTTATCTGCTGCCTAAGTGGTTTTCACTAAGTCTGCCCAAACAGGAAATGTGTGGCCAGAGAGTCAGGGCCAACGTGAACTGGCCCGTGAGGCCACTGGTTAGTGCGAAGCTGGGCAAAGGTCTGAAGTTACAATTCGGCTCCGCTGTCGCTACGCTTGAGGGGTGAGACAGCTTCCTCCTGCTGGGCTTAGGAAAGGACCTGGCATGGTATCACATCATCTCCAGCTTTAAGAACAAAGCATGCAATTGTATCAAATCTCCTCTAAAAGGCAGCTGTTGACAGAACAGGAAAGGTGTTCTTCCCCCTCAGTCATCTTTTGGCTTTGAATGTTACAATCTCTCATTTCGTTCCCCAGGAAGGCGAAGGCGAAGCACCAGTAACTTTCTACTTTAGGTCCTTCAACTCTTACCTGAATGAGAGTCTGCCTCTCTGCCTTGGGGAGATTTACAGCTTGGTGTTCTGCTTCCTCCCATTCCTTTTTCACCTGGACAAGGAAAGGACAGTGCACATCAACAAGACACAAGTTTTTGTCTCATCTTTGCGAGCTCATTTGCCTTCACAGACAGATCCCCGGGTTTTGAAGGCACACCAGAGCTGCTGTGGGGTTTAAACTTAGCACTTAAACCAAACATCCCCACAGATTCCTCTCTACCAACACTGTGAAGAAATGAAAATGTAACTGCTGTGGTTCTGTCGCATCACAAGGCTGGAAGGCTGGTGACTGGAGAGGAAGTCAATTCACCACCAATTTGCCCTGAAAAAACCCCACAGGCAGCACAAAAGACTAAAGCTTAGCAGCTCACCCGGTCCATGCGGTTGTGGTGCCTGACCTCCAGCTGCTCCTTGGCCTTCTGGAAGCGGGCATGTTCGTTGTCATCAGCTGGGGTTTCAAAGTAGACATCCACATCATCCGTTGGCACTGCCAAGAGAGGGTGAGGATAAGCGGAAGTTCAGAAAAAGGCTCTTCTGGATGGCAAAGGACAGGTAGGGAGTGGAATCTCCATGCCTGCACGATTAACAATCTGGCAGGCTGAGTTTACTGAACCGCCACCTACCAGGAGTCCATTTGGGTATTTTTAAGCTGCCAATTTACTGCACAACATCAGTCACGTTACATCATCCCGAAACCACAGCAATGCACTGCGGCAACCGGCACCTACTCGGTCCTCATTACTTCTGAGAGGAGCATTATTCAGCTCCAGCAACAGAATGACTTGGATTGCAGAGCAAAGGACTTGTTTTCTCTTCCCCTTCACATTGGCTTTGGATAGTTTAAATGACATTTTGTGCATTAGCTGTTCGCTGACAAGCTGGCTCCAGACATCATTATGATGATTAGGGAGCCTGACAATAAATCTGCTCGAGACACAACCCGGTATTTTACACTTCAAACCTACCTTCCCTACCAGATGCACCATGCAGGACTAACAGGCAATGATATCAGACAAGACAGCAACAGAAGGAGGCTCAGTGTGACAAACTGACTCGTCCAATAAACTGGAGGGTTTGTATCTTGAAGACATCCAAATCCCGACAAGGGAAGAAATCACATTTCAGAACTGACAATTTCAAGCACCTGAAACCAAACACACAGGGGCTCTGTGCTCCACAGACTGCGGTTCAGGAAATGCTGAGCAAAGTTTCTGTGCTGCAGTTTCAAAAACTACCCATCCCAAAGCCCTTTCTTGAAAGGATCTGTTGCTCCACGTTGGATCCATACAGTATTCCTGTGCTGCTCGTGGCATTCCTGAACCAAGCCTGGACACAGAGAACTCTCTTTCCAGTCCCAAATCCCTCTGTAACAGGACAAACTTTTGTCCAAAAAAAAAAAAGCTCCTGACATCCACATCTTTTATTTCACCACTTCAGTTAGACCAGCCCAATCTAAAGCACTTGCATGAAGCCCATTTTGTAAATAGGATTATGGCAGTATAGTCAGACTGCCAAGCCCCAGATAACACAAAAAGCCTTTCAAAAGGCTTTAATGGTAGCTGAAGTGGAAGTGCTGGAGTTCAACAATAAGATTAATAAGGAGGTTAAAATGTTTTTGGTAGTTTTATCATCTGACATAAAAGCCAGTTGAAATCGGTGCCAAAAACCTCAAGCTCTCAAAAATGCAGGGATTGAGTCATGATTCATATTTCGAACCGAGCTGAAAGTGGGAATCTGAATTCTGCAAGACTTCTCTGATTATTTTTTTTCCCCCCCAAAATACAATAGCAAGAAAACACCTGTTACCGGGAGAACAGCAAGTAGCAGCCTGCCCTTCAGGACAAACATCTGCATGGGAAAAGCCAGTACTTCCTTTCATATATTTGGGGGGAAAAAAACCAACCAGTTATGCAAACAGGGAAGCCATGGGTTTTCACAGGAGGTTAGAGACAGCCCCTGGTCCTGGCTACAGGTCTGGAAGGTGACAACTAAGCCCTCAGCGAGAGCTGCAAGCCAACGGTGAGCACAGACAACAGCCACTGTCCCCAGGAAAGTTCACCCTAAAGACCTCGAGAAGCGGAGACAAGAGGAGAACTGTTGCAAAAGGACAGACAGAACTGCTGTGGACACCAGAACCAAAAGGATGAGCTACACACGTATCCTCTCTTGACCTGGGCAAGGAGGAGGAGACACCAAATGCCAGACAGACAGAGCCCAGCTGCAAAAAGGGCCAGTGGGAGGCAGGACTTACTCATCTTTTTACACACAGCCATACAATACTCCTCTGACTCAAAATTGTTCCTGTTGCCTCCGCAGCCTCCATATATAAAGCGAACGCATTTTCTCTTGTTAGGGTCGAAGTACCAACGAGGCATCACAGCCCGGCAGGGCCCTGTCATCGCCTCCTGGGAGCAGACAGCTGTGTGGAGACGGGTTAGAACGTGAGCTGGTGAGGAGCAGAGGCCTTGCCAAGAGACTTACACAAAGCAGTGGGGGCTCTAGCTCTAACACCTTCTTCTGGGGCGCTCGCGCGGGCCTCAGCATCACTACTTCACCAAACAAAAGGGTTTTGGTGGGTTTTTTTTAGTTTTTGGGGGTATTTCTAACGTTACAAGGTGCCTGCAAATGGCATTTTGGAGCAGCAATAGGCTACCCTAGCCGTTGTCTCAACATGGAGCTCTCGGCTGCAAAAGCAATTTCTCCTTAGCTTCAGGCTGGAACAGCAAGGATCTATTTTGCTGATGCCACAGCATTATGCCTCGGGTGTCCCAATGGTAGAAAAAGAAAACCCATTAGGGCTGCTTAAAGCATTCAAAAGATGTCCTGTTCTGCTGCACTCTGCCTGGACAGACACTTCACATCTCAAAAGTTAGCAAGCGAAAAGGCAGGCTAAGCAAAAGGACCACTATTGCCATGGCCATCTCCGCCGCTGGGTTTTTAAGTTTTGAAATATCAATAGAGTAAATATTAAAATTTCAGGTAGTCACGACACGCAGACTGCTTCACAGTGAGCAGGCAGTATAAGCAGGTGGGTTATTTTGAGGCAAGAGCACAGATTCGGTGTGTAGGTCAGCAGCCCCTCATGAACAAAAAGACTGGGTACCCCCAAAACAGGCACCCCGATCCCGTTGTTTCGGGCCTGTTTCAACACCTGCAGATCTGTAACAGCCCTGTACATATGTGAGGAGCCAAGCCTCGCCTCAGCAAGTAAAATTATCTGCAGCATGCTGGCATTCTACCAAAAAGATGCAAGAGCTGCTGGCAACGATTCAGCGATCTGTAGCTAATTGAATTTCATTCTCTCTCCCCTCCTCCTTCCTCTGCAGACTCTTCTCCACGCAAAGTGCAGGACGTCGTAGAACGCTGAGGCACCGCACGCTCACTCAGCAGATGCCCTCTGCAATGGCACCTACCACTTAACAAAAGCTACCACCACTCCAGTATATATTACCACTGCAGGAAGGATTATTTTACTCACAGAATAAAAGAGGGCCAATTGTGTTGGTTGATTTTCTTGCAGGAAGGAGGAAGGGTTTATGTAAAGGCTGCTAAGGCAGCACCAAGTAACTTCCTCACCCTGAAGTGGCCACACGTGGCATCTTTATGCCACCTCCGCAGAGTATGGCCACCACTTCCAGCTTCCTTTTCATGCCAAATCCTATGGAATCACCCCAAAACTAGGATTTTGAATTCTCGGGGTGCCCGGTGGAGCCGGTGGAGATACCTTTTCTGCCTCGACACTGCACCTTCCTGGAGGTGCTCGTTGAATGTGCCAAACTCTGGGCTCTCTGCCAGCAGAGCTGCTGTTTATCTGGAAACATATGGCCCCTGCTCTAGAGAGTTAATTTCAACACTTGAAACATAAGCATCATCAGCTTTCCTCTGTTTGCTAACTTATCTGGCAAATAAGACTTCCAAGTGGCGTTTATTGACATGATGGAAAACCCATCACACCAACTGACAGCCAACACGAATGCTCTCAAGGAAGGAAGAGGCCCGTGGGCTCGAAGGGGTCTTACATTTCATATCGCTGCTGACTTCTTTTTCGGCAACAGCCTTGTCACTGGCAGGCTCTGTGGGGGTCTCCTCGTTGTAATCGTCAACTTTGTAGCTATCGTAATAGTAATTGCGATCCTCTACCACGTCCTCCTCCTCCTCTTCGCCTTCATCTTCTTCATCCTCCTCTTCCTCCACCGCTGTTCCTGTGAAGTCTTCTACACCCGCCTCTGTAGGGAACTCACTGAAGGGGTACAGTTCAGTTAGGGGGCGGGGGGAAGTCAAGGCTTTGCAGCCAACCTTTGATGTACACCACAATAATGACTTTCTTTTCATCTCTTCTAGAAACACAAGAGATGGGAAAAACAAATGCACCAACTACTGCTCAGCCCATCACTGGAACTTCCCTCGTGATGGACACACGTGCTGTTGTTACAGGCAGAGCTCCTCCGTGTCCCTGCCTTTTGTGGGGTTTCCTTGCATTTTCTCATCAGCATCTTTTCCGTAAGAGAATTCTAATGTACTTGGGGGAGGTACCTCCTGTAGCAATCAGACTGGTTTTGGACTGTCTTAAGGATGAAGGGAGAGGGACTTTATGACTCCACCAGTAATTGCAAAGGCATTTGTCCTTCTCCAGGGCTTTCTCAGGTTCAAGACACTCTTTGGGGAAATTCAAAAGCACAGAAACTCCTCTCAATCCTCACCAAAAAAACCAGGAGTCACTGTAAACTCTTCACATCTATGCCAGTACGAACCCTACCTTTTATAAAGGTCATAGTCTTCATCCTCATCTTCATCCTCTTCCTCTTTGGACAGAGCCTCATCCACGACCTTTGTCTGAGGACAGCACACATACTCTGTTCCATGGAACTGGTCCACTCCGCAGGGCAGGAGCATCCCGTAACTGTGCAGGATCATCCCTTCCGTCAGACAGGCCTGAAAGAGGAGCCCAGTCGTGTCACTTCAGCATCACGCTCTTGCTTTGGACAAAGCTAAATTTGCCCATCCTAGATCCCAAGAATGTTACCAATAGGCTCATTTGACACCAAAAAGATGACAGCCACACACGACCCGAGTTGGAACGAAGTAAAATGGATTTGAAACTCGTGGCTTAGAAAAGTTCCGGATTCAGAGCCGTGCAGCGCTTCCTGGTGTTATCACATCAACCATCCCCAAGCCCCTAAAACCCACCCGTTTCTCAGCCTGGCTGAGTTCAGGAAAAATAAGGAGACTTTTTGTGCCAAGTGGAGGGAGAGAGCACTTGAAAAGAACAGAACCGCTGTTTGCTTTTCTGGGCTGGCCATTTCATTAAACTTTATCTATTAAACTTTACATTGGAGTAAGTGAATAATCACTCAAATGGACTTTGTGTCAAGATTATTTTACCATGCTCTAGATGAAAATCAATCAGATAATTCAGGAAAAAGCCAAATGCAAAGTGTGATTAGACATTATGTCTATATACTTCTCTTAAGCTCAGGAAATACAGGGCTTTTGTGGAGCCCCAGAAAAGAAAGAAGTAAGAAAAGCTTTATTATGTTCATCAGAACCCTTTTGTGCTTTGCTTTGTTACAGCAATGATGTAAAAATGAGACAAATATTTCTGGAAAAGTTCTCCAACTCTGCTGAAAGCAAGTGATTTTTAAATTTTCTCAACGCCAACAGCTCTATCCTCAATTAAACCATGATTCTTCTAGCACAGCTTTATTTAGACGTGGGCTTGCTCCCAGGATTTTAAATAAATAGGAAGTTTAACTGGTCCATCCTTAAACCTCATCTTTACCAGCATCATCACAACTAAGCCCTGTGTTGCTGTTTCTACAATTGCTGTTCCTACCAAATGGAAAACATGTGCATTTCCCTCTTGATTTTGTTTTTATGGGCAGGCAGAGAATTTGCAACGTTTTTTGCTAGTTGGATAAAAAAAAACACCCCAAACACAACCCACCCACCCCCCACCCCACCCGGGCCAGATTTATTCTGAGAAGATAATCCATCTCTTATGTAAAAGCTCCACTAATCGGTCACCACCAAACTCAGATTGTCCCCGAGCAAGCAGTCCCCAACCAAATCCCCAGCAGCAGCAGGTACATTAACGCAAAATGTGCAAGGAAAATAGGAAACATTCTATACTCCGTACCCTGGAAGAAAGGATGAGCCATTGGTTAAAGGAATATCCCGGAGACCTTTGCAATTCCTGGCTCCAGCCCAGAGTACGATCTCGGGCAAGCTACTTAGGACAGATTTGCACGAGAAACAACTCAGCTTTTTGAAGTCACTTGAGTCCTTTTAAACTGTTTGCCATTGCTCTCTGCCTCGGTCCATAAACTGCAACATGGGATATAACACCCCCCTGAGACAAACACGTGTTATGCTCCAACACTACAGGCATCCAAGCGGATCCAGAGTAAATATTCCTGCCCTTGGCAGCTTGATTTTACCTCTTTTGCCACAGTGTGCCAGTGCTGATGGCTCTCACAAACGTCCATCCGCTCCTTGTGGAAGAACCGGCACTTCTCTGGAACCAGCAGGACGTCGCTGACAAACTCACCCACTGGAAAATAGAAAAACATCCACAGGTCACACACGTCCAACTTCCAACACAAAGCAAAGCCAGGATCTGAACTCCCTCAAAGCACATTTTGTTGCCTTAAAGGTTTGGGTACGTTCTTTATAGGTCAGATCAGCAGCTATCTCTGCGAGTTTCCAAGGTTTAAAAAAAAAAAAAAGGACTATTTTGGACTATTTATGGACTTCTAAATGTCATGGAACAGACATGACTGACTGAAGAGATTCTACACAAATCTCTGAAAAGATGGCATCTGCACACAGAGGTTTTTCAAACCACTTTATCACCAATTTCTCACCGAGCTGCACGATACCACAGCTCGTTCCTGCTGTCTGGGGCTGTAACAGCCTGGACATTTCCCTGTGCCACAAGTGTTATCTATGTTTTCATTATCTGGGTATCTGAGTAAGTCTTGTTTGTTTCTGTTTTGGTTTCTTTTTAACAGTTTCCAGATGGTTTAATTCAAGACTAACTGCAGCACATACCCTGACTGGGACAATCCTAACCAAAACCCAGAGGGCTGGAAAAATAATGGGCTAGTTCTTTTGCAGCCCCTTAGTACTGATACTAAAGGCTCATGGACACCTCCCCTGCAGACAAAGCAAGCACAGTTTAGGGACTGATCATCTGCAAGATAATGATATCAACTAGCATTCATCATCTCGTTTAAATTAATTAATTTTGAACTAACAGAGATGTAACAGAGAAATGGTCTTTTCCCCATTTTCCTGACCCCAACCAGTTTTGAGTTAATAATCCTTCCTCCTTCCCTATCACCAGAGGTCTGTTAAAAACTTCCTGATAAGAAAGCTGCAACTGAGCAAATTGCAAAATCAAGAGACTGTGGTTCTTGCAGAAGACTCAAACTGATCAAATACGACAACAAGCAACAAATAACCCACTGAATCCTAGCACTTGTGGATAAGACACACGGGAAGTCCTCTCATTTCACCTAGAACTGGAAAACCCTTACATGTTGTGCATTAAGGGACACCTTCCCCAAACACATCCACTGCTATCAATAAAGAAAAAGGAAAAAAAAAAAAATCTCTTTTCAGATCAGAGAGGGTGTAAGAGGTGCTTTCATGCCACCTACCAGCCCAGCCAGAACTCTTCACACCTCCCCATGCTCAGCCCCGCTCCCATCACCCTATTGTCACCTTCATTTTACAGCTCAGTGAGAGTGCTAATAGGTTCCTCTCTTCACCTTTGAAATGCAAAAAAAAAAAGCATGGTGGGGGGAGGCAGGAGAAAGTGAAACGTGGTACCACAGCAAGATCCCACCTCAAGACATTAATACATCAAGGCAGCAAGGAAGACCCAAGCAGGAATGGGAATTAAAAAAAAATCCCATCGTTTGAGTATCATAAGGAAGTCATTTGCACCCCAGAGAAACACATCATCCATTTGCAACAATTTGTGGATTCCAACAATGTTTTATACACACGTGGGTTACTGACTTGCAAGTCAGACACGAAAACCAAAGCTGCCTTGAGGGATGGGCCCAACAAGTCGTTAATTGAAAGCTTTCGCAGATAGTTTATTGCTTATCAAATTTAAGGGCACTGTCACTAAAATCAGCTTATTTTTCAGCTGGAGAACAGGCTTGGGGAAGGATTATTTCTAAAAAAGACTCCTTAGAAATCCAGAGATCTTGCTTTCATCCTTATTTCCATTAGAAGTTCTCAGCTGGGTTTGGTGGCTTCTCAAACCTGATTTTCCACATCCATAGGAAGAGGCACCTTTCTCCCAGGATGCGGCCACACCAAATTTCCCTTCATATGAAGTGCTTTATGATTCTCTAGTGGAGGGTGTTGCCTATAGAAGAACACTCCCCAGTCAGTTCTGCAGATTTCCTTATGTTCTCCTGTGTCAAACCACACGCTAACCTGAGATGTGCATATAAACTATGATAACTGGTGGCCACCGAACGCTCCCAGCAATTCAAGACTCTCCAAAATCACAGAAGACTTCTTGAAAACCCGGTCTTTTCCTGTGGATAACTCCAAAGAGGTCCAGGCAGCTGAGACTAAGCTGACTACTAAGAGCACCCGGGGTGTAGCACAGCCTTGGGGACAACCTACAGGTCGAAAGCTGCAAGGTAAACAAGCCAAAGATGTTGCCCTACTCAAGAGGGTGCATAGATTCTGGAAAGCACCACGAAATCCATCCCGGTTTATCTCGTATCCTTTCCCAGTTCAAAGTGGGGACATGAGATACAGCTGCAAGAAGCAGGGCCTCTTTGAAACAGCAACGTTTAAATATAGTCATTGAAATAGAATAGAGATCTCTTGCCAAGACCAAAGCAGGAAGCCTGAAACACACTGAGCATTTAAGTCTCCAAGGCAACAAAATATTAGAGCTCCACAAAAATAGGATCAGAGTATTAAATCCCAATGTCTTTGTGATACTCGGATACAATAGCCCTCAGGTTTTTATGGCAGTTGCAGAGAGAATGGGGATTTCTTTTTCACGCCAGGCCCCATTATTCCACCACAGCTGTTATCAAGCTGTTGATCTGCTCGAGGAAGGCAGAGTTCCATCTTGTGGAAATAAAAACGTTTCAGCAGAGGCTGGAGGTGGAAATGGCAACCTGATATGAGAGAAGCTTCATGAACGAGGCGATTCTTTGCTCCTCTCACACAAATGCACGAATACTCACCCAGGCACTTGTAGGGCACGACGATGTGAGTGTGGTCCTTGCACTGTTTCTTCCCTTTCTTGCACCAGCTGTCGATGCTGACGGGTTGATTGGCTTCCACAACATTGGTGATCTGGAGGTCTGGATACATCTGTTTAATGAGACACGGAGATAGGTTTTCTCTTCTGAAAGGATAAAGAATGTGCGAAGCGGCTCCAAACCAGGAGCAGGGAGGCCGATTCGCTACACAAAACCGAGTTCAAATTTTGCACATGGACACACATTCCCTTCTGCATCAAGCCTGCAGCAGCTGAAGACATAAAAAAAACAAAAGGTCCCAGCTGTTTGTCACAGAAGGCTTGAGAAATGGAACGTGTCATCACTGCTTTGTGGCAGAAGAAAGCCAAGTCAGGGGCAAAAGCCTGCACTGGCACTGAGCTGAGGTGTTTGGCTTTGGCTCAGTCTGGCGCGGCATAATACCCTCCGGAAGAAGGCAATCACCAACAATTAGGGTTTATTAACACCTACAGACTCTCTCATCCCTTGTTGAGCCAACATGCATCTACCTCCCCAGGTTCCCTCTTGCCCCGTTTATGATGGGTTAAGTATGACCCCTTTTGTCCCGCTCGAGTTCTCAAGTCCAGACACATTTAGGCTTCTGCTACGTGAACCAAACGTAGGCCCCAGTTACATCAGCCTTGGAAAACAGTTTTAAAGATTTCCCACAGTCCAGACATGGTGTCCTCTATCCTTTTCCCATTAAAAAAAGAAAACATTCCTTGCAGTACTGTACGTGCTGGTCACCTCAAAGGAGCCATTAAAGACACTTATCAAGGCCAACGCGCTGCAACGTATCTGGAGCACACTGAAAGGAGATTATGGTTTTTGGTTGGTGGTTTTTTTTTTTACAATGAAGCATGAAGGGCCTAAAAAATGCCACCAATGTTTTGATGAATATTCCAGCTGATTTGAACAGGTCACCAAGAACAGAGCCACGTTCTAACGGCAATAGGCACAGACATGGAGCAGGTGCTGGTTAAATAGCTCAGAGGCAGAACATCTGAAGATACCTCTCTGACTTACAGACCAAGGACCTTCTGATCTGAACCAGAGGTAGGTCCTCAATCCCCTTCCTGTTCTTCCTGGGCAGTAACACAGCAAGGCAGTTCAGGGAACTAACTCATCCTCAGTCCCCTGCAGGGTTACTTTGCTAAACTGGAACCCGGTTCCTTAGCACCAGTGAAGACTGAGAATCACCAAGGAAAAACTCACCTCTTGGCAGTACTGCAGAATCTGTTCCTTTCTTCCAAAGCAGCTCTTGGTCCCAGAAGTGTCAGGTTCCCATTTCCCAGTCTGGATATTCACATGCATATTTAGCTTCCCACAGAACATGGCAATTTGAGGCTCTGCCACTGCAAACCCTGTCCCAGCATTGGCTGCCAGCGCCTGTGAAGACAAAGAAAAACAAAAGATGTTGATTACATTATCTGAGCGAAAGCAGAACAGCCCAAAGAATCAGAAACCCTCTTGGCATCTTCTCAGAAAGCTCCTGCTTAATCCATGATATCGGTGGAGCCTCGGGAGCTATTTCAGAACAATATTCCTTAAAGCTGGTGAGCCCACACCAGGTTTTCACCCACAAGGTGTTTGTTTTTCCAAACTCCGGCTTTACCACTGCAACAAAACCAAAACCCGGGGTAATTCACACTTAAAGGTTGTGCCCACAAAGGTTAAAAGAGATTCTGAAAAACTGGCACTCGAAGCTAAATAATTAATGCTACTAATTTTGGGGGAGAAACACCTCTGTGAGGTTACACACAGAGCAGGTATTTGTACTGCTAATACTACTAATAAAATAACCGCTTCCCACTGCAAGAATCCTGCTCAGAGTCAAGCCACGCGTTTCTCCCCAGATCTTCAAATATTTGGGATAAAACCACCCAAACTTCTTGTCCCAACATACAAATAACGATGATTTCTGACGAAGCAGAAAAACATAGCTGTTGGCACCAACTCCTCACAGCCTGCTGTCTCTCATTCGGTGTGCTCCCCATGTGTATTCCACGCACTTCCCACCCCACACCAGCCGACAAAACCCCACAACCCAGCCCAACTCCAGACTGATCAATGGAAAACAAGGTCTGGGACCCTTTTGGAAATCTTGCTGGCTGACCAAAAGAAGAAAAAAAAAGGGGTTAAATTAAATTGTAGAGTTGGGGTTTTTTTGTTGCAAAGACAAGAGTAGATGGCAGGAGCTGGATGTCCTCTGCCTATTGTAACTACGAGCTGTTGTGAAAGAAGAAAGTCAAAAGAAGAATTTATGGGGCAGAAAACAGACGAACTCCTAGACGGGAAGCTCTTTAAGGTGTTTAGGGGGATGAAATCCATTTCAACTGCTTCAGACAAGGCAGATTAGAAACAGGAATACACAGAGGCTTCAGGGCACCCCTGTCCCTAAGCTGCTTTTTTTTCCAGGCAGGCAGTGCTGCCCAGGCCACCAGTCCTGCCACGTACTTAACTTTTCCTGCACTCAAAAAGCCCATAACTTACTGTGGGCACTATTCATTCCTCACTGCCTGCAGATCTCCATCAACTTGCATCAATACATGTGTGCTTTAAAGCAGATGAAGGTGCCAAGGGAAGAATTCAACTGGACACCACCAGCGTACAGCTCCTAGTTGCTGGATATTAGGTAAAAATTAACTTCATTATAATTAGCTCATTTTCCTCCATTTACACACAGAATCACTGCCTGGAGATAAGACATTTCAACACTCAGAGAGCCAAGGCCTGTTTCGTGCTGAACACACACCTAGAGCTTGGGGGCTGAGAGAACTCGAGACATAAGAGTATAAATTCGTGTCTTAACTTCAGAAAACGGACCCCTTGAGTTTTCAGAATCACACAACTGCACACTTGAATTTACTCTAACCCTCTCGCCCACCAGATGCTCAACAAGAGCAAGTTTTGGCACAGATCACACCGTAATGAAATAGGGAAATATGTAACAGACACTGACACGGGTGTCCCTGTCACAAAATGCTTCCAAGTTGATAGATACTTTCCAGTTCAGGGTGGGTACATTTGTTGTACCCTCTGTCCTAGTGGAGAGAAGACAGTTTCAGACTTCAGGCACTTCTGATGAATACACGAGGCTGTGTAATGGGTGTGATTAATTTGTTCTTTCATAAATCAAAGCCTTTAATAAGCATGTGCTTCTACCAAGCGCCAACCGACACCCGTCAGGAAAACCCTGGCTCTTGTACCACCTTCCTCCCCGCCGTAGTGAAGAAAAAGGTAGAATGATCCTTCATTCCTTACAAACTTTGCAAGAGGGTCTTTTTACCTCTCTCTGGAAATAAACATCACTTTGGTACCAACAACCGCTTTCCAGAGAGCGCAAAACTTGACGTGTCAAAGGAGACAACCCGCAGCACAACTTTGGTTTTCCCCAACCCCAACCCCCCAGCTCCGTGGAAGATTCAAGCTGAACTCCCAAGAGAGTAAAAAGTGGAAGATTCAAGCTGAACTCTGAAGAGAACAGAAAGAAAGGCAAGATCCAAGGACGCAAGGAACAATTCAGCACATCAAAAGAGAGTCAGATGTACTCATTACGGGCGGTTTGGAGACCATTAGCACCGCCAGTGCTGGAAATCTGTTTTCTTCAAAGCAAACTTCACAAGAATGCAGCAAAATAAGGTAAGTGCATGAACGGGAGAGGTGCAGGCTCCATCCCCAGAGGCAGACACATCCCTAAGTAATCCATTCAGAGCAGCTCTTGCATGAGCAAAACTCCTGTTCAAACACATACCAACCTCCTGAAGTCATCACCACCCCCCTATTTACATCCTGATGCGAGCTCCTGTTTATTTTTGCCCTCTCTCCGGCCTAACACCTCGGTGCTGTGGCCAAGGTATCATTCCCCTTCCATGGATTGCTCAAATAGTTTGCATATCAGTCGAGAGCCGTTGCCGTAGCTACCAGAACATGCTAAGCCCCAATTCGCAGCTGAACAAACGAGACTAATTACTTGCTTGATTTCATCACTTTTAATCAAACGGAACAAAAAAATAATAATATCTTTTCTTGAATTGCACTGTTGAGTGAGTTAATGAACTTTGATAGACACAAGTTGAATCTTTAACCCCGTGGCCTGCAAGATAAGGGTTTTGAGTAATGGGCTTCCATTCTTCACCGCTGACAAGCCACTCCAGCTGCCAAAGCCATCAGTTATTTAATTTAGCTTTTTAATCTCATTCTACCTGTAGTGAGAAAATCCGACCTCAGTGAAGAAAGTCACCCACAAGAGCTTTTTGGGACAAAGCTGCTCCCCACAATTGCTTTTGGTATTCGAAAAATAAAAGATCACTCAGGTGGGTGATGCTGGAGGTTTGCTAATCCACAGACAAGCATCATTTTGGGTTGGGGAACACATGAATCAGCACGAAGCTTGGATAAAGCCATGCCCTTCATTAAGCTCCTCAGTTCTGCAGAGAATTCCCCCATTCCGCAGCCCAGAGGGATGAACAAAGTGTCTGTGCCTTTTTCTTTGGGAATTTCCCAGCCTTAAATGGAAGCAGCTGCCTCTTTTAGGGCCGGGGAACAACTTTTCAATCTCTTAAATAAGCACTCTGAGAGCTGGGGAAGGGCAACACACACAAAATTGGAGAGAGTTCATCCACTTGTGGGCATCCTCAATGACCATTAGTTTAGAAGCTATTACCTTATTAACATATATCTGTAACACAAGAGCAAGATGAATGTTGCTTGGGAAAAGGCTGCTACATAAGGCACTACTTTCCTCACTGCCACTTGCCTTTACAAGATGTTTCATGATAAATTCCCCTCTGCCATTTGGTATGATTCCATAATCCAGTTTGCTTTCCAAGACCAAAGAAGTATTTGATTCCATAAACACATAAATCTCTGGCCAGTTAATGTCTGTTACATTCCTCGCCCTGTCATGCTGTGCCTGATTTACGGTCCCAAAACACTGAAATTTGAACCTCTAAATCTTCTCCTTCACTGATGGAAGTGTCTCTCCCCAAGTATCCAGGTTTTTTTAATTAACTACTATCCTCTTCAGCGGGTTTGATCCATGAGCTTTACCCAGCCAGAGGCCTGGTCTCTCTGCTCTGAAAAATATTATCTATATATCCCTGCAAGTACCTACCACCTGAAAGGAGGGATGTGAGGTTAGAGAGATTAGGGATGACGTTCTTCAGGGAGCATTTCTTTGTGATTTTCAGGTGGTTCTGCTCTCTGGTGTGCCTCTACTTCAATGCTGGGAATAACAATGTAGAGGAATTCCTATCAACTTATGCAAAATAAGGAATGTTTCACATCTGCATGTAGGCATCACAATACAGGTCGGCTTCAAAAAGGCATAAACATGGAAAACACACCCATTTTCCTTGCCCTATATTTCTAGGATCTGTTAAACTTTGTCAGAACAGGGCTTACTGAGCATTCAGCTCCCTTTGGAATGCTGCTGAGGAAAACCTGGTGCGCTGCTGGGGATGTCAGGATGGAAGGGTGACTTCTCTTTTGGGAGGAGCTGTTGTTCATTCTGTTTCCTGGAAATAAATTCCCAAGAGCTTTCCTTTACAGCACAAAGCAAAACGTCAAATTTAACTACATTCTGAATTTCCTGTGAGGTCAACCATGGCAGTAACCTTGCCCATCTGATCCAATTAGTGGGAATACGAGTCTTTATTCCAGCAAAACCGGAGTGGATGGGAGCTTAGCAGGAAATCTTAGATTCCCTTTTCTTTTTCTGCTGAAGAAAATGTAGAAAAATCACAGTCTCCTAATGCCTTTGGTGCAAACAGCTTCTGGATGTGTGCAGTGCCTGTTGCACAAACCCAACCGGTCCTGGGTCTCAGGGCAGAAGGGCTGCAAGGCTTGAGAAATACCGAGAGCCTGGTAGGAAATCTCAGTATGTGAGAACCGGCTGGATAAAACCACAGAAGATTAAAGGTGCTTTAAAACTCAAACTCCAGTTTCTAGAATTTATAAGCTGCTGGGGGGGGAAAAAAAAAAGGGAAAAAAAAAAAAACCCCAACCAGGCATCTCAAATTGTGAATTGCATCGACTTGGTGGCCGGAGAACACAGATTTATTTATAGCTGCTGAGGGCATTCGCTGCCTGAAAAGAAAATCCTTTGGTAGGATTTGTCTGCAGGTCGGGTCAGATTCCCCACTCGGAAGAGTTACAATTATTCCACAACTATTTGCTGCTACAGTGACAATAAAAAAAACAAGTGCCAGGCAGTACTTTGGAAGATGACTCGCACTGTTTGTTTTTAATTAAGTGAAGCCCCTTTGAAAATAATACTGCGTATTAAATCAGAACACACATGAACCACGACCTGAGGGACTCCAGAACACGCTGTTCAGCACAGCCCCCATCCAGATAAATTAATTAAAGAGAAAAAAGAAATAAAAAAAAAGTAGCATTTCTGGAGTTTTTGTAAAATAAAAATATGTATTTCCTATTCTATCTGGAGCACAACACTGAAACTATTGCATTGTCAGTGCAATACCCACGGATGTGAGAGATGTAAATTGAAGTGTTTCAAGACCACTGAGCAATCCTAAGAGTTCCTTGTTGCCTTTTTGGCTTCTCCAAATGTGTGAATATTGTACCTTTTCACCCCTTCCTTGGCTGACAAATCAGTGGGCACATTTGTGCAGGGAGCTGACTGCTTCAAGCCCAGCTGAAGTTCGTGGAGACTTCTCCTTCCACGAGGAGAAGCCAGCCCTTGGCAAAATTCAAATCAATAAATAAAATCAAGAAGAGATGGTGCAGTCACAAACTCTACGGCTGCCGTCCCACGTGAGGCTTTTGGAAGGGGAACAGCCAGGCTGGCACCGCAGAGCTGGGTCTCGACGTGCCACACAGGCCTGAAATCTAATGTTTGTCGCCGTGAATCTCACCTGTGAACTAATGGTTTCTGGAAAGTCAGCATTCAGGAAACCACCACTTCAATTAAAAAGCGAGGGAACTCGGCAGAGGGACTTTACGCACCAGACCTTCTGAGCAGAACACTTAAAATTCCCCTGGATTTGGATTTATAACTTGTAAACACGAGCAGAGCTTTCAGGTTGTGCCTCACATAGTGCTTCACGCTTTGTTTTCCTTCGCTTCCCTTCCTGCTTTTATTCAGCAGATAGGTGGCTTGAACCCAGGAAGGCTAATGAATGCCTGACACAGCAGGCAGTAAATCTACAGACCAGCAGCTCATCCTAGCTTTATTGCTTTATTTTTTTTTAAATTGCTGATAATTACAATAATGCACACGGGCAGAGGTCCAAGACAGGAAGAATTATTGTCTGCAGGCAGATCTGGTGTGAGCTGATAATACCAGCCTGTGTTTGCTTTTGAATTTCAATGGCAGAAATCTCAGTAAAGCAGTCTTTGGCTGACTTTAACTTGCTGGAAGGGGTGGGAGTTCTCATCTGCTCGTCCTTTCTTGACTTTTGTGGTAGAGGATTCTGCACCAGCAGAGAACTGGAAACCCAGTGCAGGAGCTGCAGTCCCAGCCTGGGTGCAGTTTCTATTTAGGTGGCTGCTGTTGACACGCAGCCTCCAACACTCTTCGGCAACAATAACCGATGTACTTTCGCAAGTGCCAACAGCAACCACAGCGCTACAAAGAGCGTTTTTCCACCTTCCTCTGCCTTTTTTTTTTTTTTACAGAGAAAAGGGGGAGATTCCCAACTACTGGGTGGCCTTTCTGCCCTTGGAATTTGCACTGAGGAGGTAGTAGATTATTACACATTCCTCCTCTGGTTTATCACGCTCCATAAAGCGAGGCTCCATGAGTCACTGGGCAGATAACCTGCCCGTCAGGTGTTTACACTGGGGAAGTGCCACATTCAGAGGGGGAAAGCAAGGCTGCAGGGCTGGTCGAATTCGGAAAAGCCACGATTCAGCTCAGTCTTGGCTTCCTGCACTTGTTTGTGTGACGAGGTTGCCTTTGGCATCCTCTTCTCTACCCCCGGAGAGACAAAGTTCAGAACAACTCAGTTGGAACATTCCCTGGCCAAATGTTACCCTACCCAAAACAGTGTCCTCCAAAAGATTAATTAATAGGCCTCAAGCTTTCCTAACACAACCTTGTGCGATTTGGGGGCTGGAACAGCCTACCACAATCGCTACCTTAAAAATATAAGGTGAAGAAGAGGCAGGCAGTACTAAGATGGCATTAATAAGCCTTAGACAGTGCACAGGTAGGTCTAAATATGCTTCATCAGTCCTCCACTGTCACAAGGAGAGCAGGAATAATTCTCCTGCTCCACTTCCTTCCCCTTTTCAGCAAAACCCAGTAATGAGGCTATTTACAGTGGTTTTTTTTTTTACTATTTCAAGTCCTATTACAGCACGTGGAGACCAGACTTACTAATTACCGGGCTAAACAAAGGCACAAAGTCGAGTGACTTGCCTAAGGTCACCTGTCTGTGGGCTCAGCC
This sequence comes from Nycticryphes semicollaris, assembly GCA_013400055.1. Lineage (NCBI taxonomy): Eukaryota > Metazoa > Chordata > Aves > Charadriiformes > Rostratulidae > Nycticryphes > Nycticryphes semicollaris. The sequence goes on along the minus strand of VXBJ01005515.1, from coordinate 515,262 downwards.
CCGTCTAATCCTCAACCCCTCATCACTCCAATCTGCGTCATGGTTCCGTCTTGCACAGCCAGACTAATTACTGCTGTCCCACAGGAATTACTTGGGCATCTGACCCACAGAGGTGCAAGACGTCTCGAGTGAGGGAGGCAGCGAGTGAGAACTTCGGCCCAGCCACGTTCGTGTTTTCACACACACTAAAAATCTGCTGAAGAAAAAGGCCACCGGGAGATTTGTGCCTTCCTGGACCATTGGGATGGAGATGCGAAACACAACGCAGGAAAAGACGGTGTGATTTAAGTGTTTCACTGCACTTTGGGAAGAACATGACTCTCCTTTCAGATTATTACCCAGCTGTTAATATGAACTATTGGTGTTCCCAGCACAAAGGTTTCACTGACACCAGCCCACGGATGGAGGAGCGCTGAGATGTGGTATTTTGTAGGTAACTTCTCCCCATGGCTCAACAGCGAGTCCTTTCCATCTTCAGGCACTTGAGCTACGTAAGAGTGAGTGAATATAATCACTGTGGTTACCAAGATACTGAGATTCCATAATACAGGGGAAGGCACGTTTACCAAACCTTTCATCACTTCAAAGCAACGTGTTGAAGCAAAAATAACTTCTGGACTAAAACTCATCACCACACACACACACTGGTCCATTCGCTGGAGCAAACTGGTAGGGGGGGAGACGGAGGGAGCAACTAACAACAGGCAGGCAAAACCCAAACCTTTGCAATTGATTCAAAGTCATTTAGCACTCCGGAAAGGGGTCGGGTGGGAGGAAGAAGGAAACCAAACCACATCAAAAAAAACCTCCCCAGACCAAACCAGTATGGGGTTTGGAGATCTCACTGGGAGGTTCACAAAAAGCCTGCAGTGGAGAGAGCGCCGTAGTACCTGCGGTTACTCAGTCTAACCATGCATCTCAGCAACTCCCAGGGCTGCAGATAACAACTGCCACCCAGATTGTGTTTTTCTCCGACACGAAACAAGCAGGAAATTGAAGGGCATACTTTAACAGAGCATCCAGAATTTGAAGTGGGAAGGAAAAACACCTGGGGAATAAAAAGGCAAGATAAAGGAAAGATAACAAGCCGGAATGCAGTCTGAAATGCAGCTTGCTTTTGGTTTCAAACATTCAGGAGCTCCAGAATCCCTCCCTTTATAGATGTTGTATCACAGGTCGGGTATTTATTTATGTGCACAGGCTGCAGTTGGTTTGGAACACGATAAAATACCCATTTGGCATCTGCTGCCCTGCAATTAGGCTACACACAAACCTGCCTAGAGCACACGGGAATAGATCAACAGGCATTGCTCTAACCCCCCTGATTTTCTGGGTAAAACAAAACCCCAACCACCCAATCCCCAATTAATTGGTTAATTCCACCCTCCAAACAGTCCAGATGAAAACTTTAAATGGGGAAGAGGAAACCTTGATGTTTTTGAAGTCCTGGTTTTGACCATCTTTTGAAAATAGGAAACCCACAGCGCAAACACGGGGCTGCTTTCATCTTCGCTGCTGCTCCTGGAGCTTTGGACCAGACCAAAATTAACATGTTACCATAAAAAAAAAAAAGAAAACCTCCCCATGGAACAGCCTTGCAGTTTGCAGTGTCCAAACCGAGATGTTTATCCTTAAAACTTTTAAAGTTCTGTCAAAAGCACAGGTTACTTCTATAAATTACAGGTCTGTGAAGACAAGTCCGCAGTTAGCAGTTATTACCAAGAAGGGGTAACTTAATTCTAGCTCTGATTAAATATATTTTAGGAAATAATGCAAATGAGGATTTCAAAGCAAAACCATCTCCCCACGCACCTTCCCACACACCTCCTCCTGTTATTTATTCTGAGGACTGCTTATGGCTTGTTGTGGAGCATCTTTCAGGCAGCACCTTACATCACGGCTCGTGTACAAAACAAAACGTTTTAAGAACCTTGAAGAGGCACAGAAATCAGTGCTTCAAAGACATCTTTGTATTTGCTGTTTAAAGAGTCACATACTGAAATTGTGAGTTTATTCAGCTACATTAAATCATCTTTTTTTTTTTTCTTAAATAGAAAGAACATCAACCTAAGAAAGTTTAGTTTTCAGTTAGCTGCTCATTAGGAAAAGTTCCTACCCTTCTGGGCTAAAAAAAAACTAAATGCAAAAGAATTAACTTATGAAAACCATCTCAAATTCTCACCCAAAGAAAGGTCTTTCATTTTCCTGACTGCAGCTACTTTGGATCCCCGTAATCAGCAATAAAACTAAAGAAAGGCTGCCAGTTTCCTTCCACTGATGCTGGAGAACCTGGAGGTGAGCACAGGAGTGAGAGCAGGACAAATAATGACAAGCACTTCTTGCTTAAGTAGCAAAGGGGGCAAAGGTGGCTCGGAGCAACATTTCTTACTTCCAAGGGCCAGATGACGAAAGCCCTGTTTATTTTTGAGCTTGTCACCCAAAAGCCAAACATTTCCCAGAAGGACCCTGAGACTGTTGGCAGAATTGAAGCTCAAATCTCACAACTTCTTTCCTTCTTCCAAAGGTGACTTCTCTCCATCCCTAGAGCTCAAACACCCCAAGGGACACAGACGTTCAAATGACAAAGAGCCTTTTGAAGCACCCCCAAAGTTTTGTCAGCAGCGGGGTCGTAGAAAGTGAAGGAAGGACCTCGGTAACAGCTTAATGGATTTCAATTTTTTTACTCTTTAAAAGCAATCCTGACTAATTCGGTAACATTTTATTTCAGAAGCATTAATTTATCAGCTGGGGTTTAATAGTCACAGCGTCATATTGCAGCTAGGCTGGCACACTCTAATGGATGTATTAAACAGTTCCTTTAAGAGAAGCAACAGATCTCTACTTAGAATAACTGCCTAATGCTATTAGAAAATTAAGTGGTAATTTATAGCACAGACTAAAGCTGACCGGGTTGAGATCCCCTTTACTGATTTTGCTGATCCAGAAAGTAAAACTAGTTCAACAGAAGAACTAGTTCTTAGAATTAGTTCTAGAACCTCAAATGTTTCAGGGCTATCACATCTAACTGCCTTGGTACGTTGTACAATCACACCTGATTTTCTCACGTTGAATCTTATAGCTCTTCAGTCTCTTGAGCTGTATCAGATTGTGCAGTATTGCATGGAAACAAAATCACTTTCTTCTTTACCAGATTGTATCAGCCAAAAATCATGTGTTTATTTCATTTATCAGTTCAGGCAGAACTGATTTTGACCTTTGACAAAATGAGATTTCAACTCATTAGCCATTTCTTCATGTTACTGATATCTATTTCCTTGATGCTTCCTCAAGGACTTTCAGGAATATTTCAGAGCAGGGGATGGAAAACAGCGCTTTTTCCTTTTCTCTCTATTTCATTGAACTACAATTGAGGCACTGGATTGTTGGAAGAAGTTATATACTGCAGCCACCCAACGGTCAGATCTTGGAGGAGTTTTAAGAAATATGACACTTCAATAAGGGCTTTGAAGCACAAAACCATCAGGAGCTGAAAGCTGTTTTTATAAATCTGGAGGCAACAACCTGCCTGTTCTGCAACAGTGGGGGAAACTGCTCTTTGGAAAAAAACCAAAACCAGGTAGAACAGTTTGAGACAATGCAGTTATGTCTGAAAAAGGAAGCAGACACTGAGAACTTCCATCACCTCAACAGAAACTCCTCCTCAAGGTCTCTAAAATGTGCTAATAACTTTATTGTCTTTTTTAAACCTTTTCTTCAGGCTAGCCATCTTAGCAGCAAACTACTTTCGTTCATGTCTCCCTTAAGGCCTTGTATCCCCCTCCTGCCCAAAAAGTGTTGTTTTGAACACGAGGATTCCAAACAAATTCTTTATTTTCCTGTTTGGAAAAGACTATCAGACAGGAGACGAGGAAGACTATTTTTTTCTTGCCTGCTCAGATGTTCTTGTCCAATGTGATATATACTGGAGTGAGAAAGAAATAAACAGTGAGCCAGCACAAGCAAGTTTTACTTTCCTTGACCCCGACAGCAATGGAAATGGTGACTTTACACGTAAATCCCATCACTGGGACAGTGAATGGGGGGTAAATCGATTCGGGTATTGATGCACTAAGGCCACTCACCATTTTCCTAGCCATGGGCTGAATAGTTTCAATGGAGTTTTTGTAAAGTCAAAGGACGAGAATGGTGCAGAAAGTTCTAACCCCAGGGAGCAGCGGTTTTGTTTCGCACTAGTTGACTTCAGACATGGCCCACAAATGTGCTTTTTTTAAATTCAGAAACACGGTTGTGGACACAGCTCAGCTGCAAACACTAACCTCGCCAGAACCAGCCAAATCACTGCTGTGGATTAGCCCTACGCAATACCTGCAGACATCTCATGTTGTGCAAGACCAGCACCCTAAAAAGCCGTGTCGAAACCACAGCTGGATGGTGCAAAAGCAGGGAACAGAAACGTATCACATTCTCATATCCTCATTTTGGACAGCTAAAAAAAACCCCACAATCGTTGAGAGCCCAAATGAGTTCCTTAACCGACTATGTCTTAATTACCTTTGAGGCCGCCTCTCCCTGCACGATCCCCAGTCTAGACAGAGGTGGAACCAGTACTGGTTTAATATGGGTAATGAGGATGGGAACATTTAGGAAAAAAAACAAGAGTATGGCACTGAGACTTTTTGTATCTTGACTGTTAGGCCAGTTTGAGGAGGAAAACAGGTTAAGTAACCAGCATAAAGTGAGTTCACATGGATCCAGGCTGCGTGGCAAGGCTAAAGCCTGCACAGCCAAGACAAATGGATTATTGCATTGGAGATGGCCTGTATTTTCATAGCTATGCCTATCAATAAAGGGGGGTGGGTGAGAATATTAGTACAGAGACAGGATTAATCAGAACAGTCCTCTGCTTTGAGGCTACTATTTGCTCCCGAAGTCAGTTCCAAACGCTACAAAGCACACGATTTTCAGTCAGGAGCCAAGGTGTTGCAGCGGGGACCGACCATCCATTCACAGCCAGGAGAGAAAAAGAACATTTCCACGTGCAAACCCAGCCCCAGTTTCATCTTTCTGCAGTACTAGCAGCTGAAATTTGGCACGAGTTGAAGGAGTTCACATTCTGATAACAACCCAACAGCTTGTACCACTCCAGCACATTCAGCCTGGCTGTATCTTTATATTGGACTTTACATGACACGTGGTGTATTTTGCAGCTTAATGACTATTTTAATCCTCTTCACCGCTCAAGAACGTCATCCCAGATGTGATGTAGATACATGTTATGAGATGGAAGCCGCTCAGGGATGTATTTGAAGAGATATTCCAAAGCACAGAACTCATTCCAAGGCAAATAATACAATACAAAAGCCTCTGCTTCGCTTGATCTGGAGCATTTAAAGCTAGTTGCTACGAAGAGTAAAAATCTACCAGCCTCCTGTTAGGGCATGAGAAGCACATTACAGGCAAGTCAGTAACATCCTCTTAATAATAAATAAATAAATTAAGTAAAGGAATAACTCTGTAAGTGGCACTGCATCTCAAAGTCAACAACAGGGGAATCACTGCCGAAAGTTTAGCTACAAACAGCTGCGCACATTAAACCACTTTTAAACAGTTAATTTCACCGCCAGCTGTAGCTAAATGTTTGCTACGCCCTCAGTTATATGATCAAAATAAATTTATTAATCACAGCCTATTAAATAAGATGGCAGAACAGCCTGAGTAAAGCTTATCAGCCACTTACGTAACGGGGAATAACAACTTGACTTTTTGCAGGAACAGGGACAGGAAACATGAAAAGCCCAACTAAAACCAGGGACAGCCTGGCAAAGGGTTCTCTCTGCTTTTGCCTCAAGCAAAAGGCCATTTAGAGACTTAGAAAATAGTGCTCCTCACTTACTACAGCTCAGACAGACCTCGCAGCCCAAAATTTTGTGGGTGTCTTCCCAATTTTGGACATGGGCCTGTATCTTCACAGTATCGGACATGGACCAGTTGGAGCGGGGCCAGAGGAGGCCACAGAGATGCTGGGAGGGCTGGAGTCCCTCTGCTGGGAGGACAGGCTGAGAGAGATGGGGGGGTTCAGCCTGGAGAAGAGAATGCTCCAGGGAGACCTCAGAGCAACTTCCAGTCCCTCAAAGGGCTCCAGGAAAGCTGGGGAGGGACTCTGGATCAGGGAGGGAAGCCCTAGGATGAGGAGGAGGAGTTTCACACTGAAAGGGGGGAGATGGAGCTGAGATGTGGGGAAGAACTTCTTTGGTGTGAGGGTGGTGAGAGCCTGGGCCAGGTTTCCCAGAGAAGCTGTGGCTGCCCCATCCCTGGAGGGGTTCAAGGCCAGGTTGGAGGAGGCTTGGAGCCAGCTGGTGTGGTGGGAGGTGTCCCTGCACTGGATGGTCTTTAAGGTCCCTTCCAACCCAAACAATACTGTGATTCTATAAATATTCTCCTCTGGAGCAAGCAACTTAGCTGTTGCCCGACTAAGAAGCATGACAGTGGCTGTTTCAGAATAGTCATGCTCTGGAAATCCCTCAGCATCTATTACAAAAGGACTACAATGATGGATTCTGGTCAGTGCCCTGCAATGAAAAAGGGAATTAACATGCTATAGATGCCCCGTGGAAAACCTCCCATACGGTTCTACTTTGAAAACTATTCTTCTCATCACACTAATACCCATGTGAAGCAAGTTGCAAAAGCTCACTCAATAGAATCGAGCCCAACAAATCCATCAAATCCTAGGAATTTCAGCCTCAACTTCCAAATGCCTTTTGTCTGTACGGCGGATTTTACATTTAAGCAAATTTGAAACAAGATTCCCTGCCATCCTAACAGCCCTATTAGGAATCCGGCCCTTCTCCTTGGTCTTCCTTGGAGCCACATTTTTGAGTGAAGGACCTGGTGGAGAGAAGGCAAAAGGACTTTGAGGCCTTCGGTGGGTTGACGTTTCTTTGTCTCTTAACCTGAGAAATGAAGACATTCTAAAGCAAGATGCCAGCATTTCAAAAGAAGGATTAATTTATCTAGAGCACTCTGCATAAAACACGGTACTATGGGTTCAAACACAGAAAACAGATTGCAGTTCAGCGTAAGCTCTTATTCCCCGACACAAATATACCTTGGAATGAAAAGACTGACAAAACCAAAAGCATAAGGCACATAGGCAGAAGGGGAAGGACCTAAAGAAACCACGAGCTGTGATTCAGAGCATAAAGGCAGCTGCAGACAACACAGGGATACAGCAGTGCAAAATATGACATTGCATCAAGCCTGGTCCTTGGCAGCCCATTCATCTCCCGCCTTTGTTATTGGGAAATTGCTTCCGAGAAAGCGGCTGTTGCCCTCAACAGCACATCCACACACTGACCAGCTTTGTTGCAGAGCAAGGATTGATGCAATTTGAACAAGACAGCATTTATCAGGAGTGATGGGGGCAGGAACGCTCCCCCCCCCCTCACCCCACCTCGGCCCTTCCCCTTTTTAAAGCCTCCAGCCAGTCCCTTCTGCTGTGACACAAGGCCCAGGCTTCCCACCCGCATCCAACAGGAATATCCCAGCTTCATTCTCCACAGCCCCCATCAAGAACTCCCTCAGCCTTTTCTGGGGCTCTTCCCCCACAGCAAACTTCTGTGCTGCTTGATGCTACGAGGATCTACTTAAAAGACTCTGGAAACCAAGAGGTCATTTGAAACCCTGCAACTCAAACTACTAAGAGGCACTTAATCGTATTCCAACAGTCCAAATGGGAGCTGGGAGCATCCTGCTCCATTCAAGAGCAATAACTGGTTTCCATGATAACGTGCCCCCTCAATTCCTCACTTTTTTTTTCCTGAGAGGCAGCAACATTTAAGTGCGTGCACAGGCACTGCCATACCCTCCACTCGAGAATTAACCTTTGGCCAAGACCTAACGTGCTTAGCTTGGATCCTGACACTCTTCCATTCTTTAGGGTTTCTAAACGCCTGTGTGATCTCGCCGAACCAGACATCAAATTCAATTTCTTCAGCAAGAGCTTTGATAAATTATGCAGAGGAAGGGGCTCCGATACACTCGCCGAGAACTCGAAAGCACAGGTTTTCCAATCAACGTTTTTCATTTAATCTTTTGAGAGGAATACTTAGCAGATTAAAGCAAATCTGCCCCTCTCTATTTCAGGCCACAATTGCTGTAAGGCTACCAGCGTAAGAAGTCGACCAACATTTGGTATTAGAGAATTATAGGGCCGTTTTTGGCTAGTTACTAGTCCTGATCCGAATGGGAAAAGAGTAAACACCGATTAAAAAAGAACTCAAAACGCTTCACTTAGACCTGGCAACGTGTCACGCGGAGACCCAAGCCATACAGAGAATTTGGTGGTTAAAAGCGTTGTGCTGGAGGTTACCGTGCACCTCAGCAGAGCCCAGCTCCTGTTGTGAATATGCAATCCAAATCCACTTGAAATCTGGAGTGCAGGGTGTTTATTGTAACAGATGGTATTGGTAAGATTTTTCTTTTCCTTGCTGTCACTTCACACCACGCAATGGCATCGTAACCAGGGGGATTCATCAGCCCAGAAATCCAAAAGAAAAAGGACAAAGCTTTTGACAGGGAGCTGGAGCTAAAAATAACCCAAGAGCCTTTAAAGAAAAGATGAAAAAATGCAAACGTTTGGCTTTTGATGTAAGTACTGAAGTTAGCATAGGGCAACTCCAGGAAAATACCACACAGTTCTGCCAAAGCACCGTGTCATCTCTGCGACACCAGCATCAGAAGGCCGGTTTTGAGGTATCCTCACTGACTTATTTCAGTGCTTTGAGGTGGCAGATTAAAGAACCCAAGCACAGCAGGCGCGTGAGAAAATGCAAGCCTCTGCCATAGCACAGAGTTAGCAGAATAATAAAACTCTCTGGAACGCAAGAATTAAAAATAAAAACAAACTAAACCCTCCCCAAAAACCACAGCACATTGACCAACGTCAGAAGGTATCGATTAGAAAATATAACCTGAGCAGCAAATGTTTGTTTGGTGGAGGAGACCTAAATGAGTGAAGGAAGTTTCAAGGTTAAATGCTGCTTTTATTTAAAGATGAAGACTTCAGTAAGGAGATGGTAATTAGCTGCTCTTAAATGGAAGCATCTACTGTTGCAGCAAGGAACCGTGGCATCTCTGTATTCCATCTGTCTCTCTCTGTGTCCTTGACCTGAATCAAAATACACTTTGGGCTGTTGTAGTTTTGTTAGAGGGGAATATTATTTATGTTATATTACTTAAATGCAGCCCTGTCACCAAGCCAAAGCCTGGAATCTGAGCTCTGAAGCACACTTAACCGTCCCCCCTGCACCTTTGCATTACACCACGATGCAGTAGTGGAGGGGAAGGCAGCTGGTGACTCGGCACCGAGACACACAAACCAAGAAAACCAGGGAAGAACTAGGGGGGGGGTGTGTTTTCAAGTCCTCTTTGGCAACTTGAAAAATCTGAACTCAAAGTCAACCTTTCAGAACGATTTTCAGTTGAATCTCCCAAGCACAGAAAAGCCACCGAAGCCAAACAATTATTGATTTCGTCTCCCCCGTGAACTTCTCTGAAGCTCAGGCACCGCGTGGAATAACAAGTTCAGACCCTGCTTCGTCACCGAAGGGTTTGTCAGCCACAGGAGCCTGCCCCACTGCTCACCTGTGCAGGGAATCCTAGGAGTTGAACTTCCAGAGGTTCGGGAGAGGAATTCCCCAGAAAGGCACCAGCAAAGACAATTAAATTAAACTCTGTAGTTCAGCAGACTTGAGAGCTAAGACTTCCCCCAAACCGCTGCTAAAAGATGTTGCTGTAGGGTATAACACAATCTTTGGGGGGAAAAAAAACCCCTTCTCAAGTGAGGCCATTATCCTTGCAGTCAGACCCCAGCATTATGGTAGCCCAACAGCAGCAGCAGTGGTCCTCCCAGACTACTGGGCCAGTTTGGCCAGCAGAGATCAAGCCTCCATCTCCAAGAGATTAAGAAATACATCCTCACGTGTTCGGGAACCAGACCTGCCTCACCCATCAGTTCTCTCCCTCCCGAAAGGCAGAGAACCGACCTGTGATTTCACTTTCCATTGTTGGCCAGTGAAAGTGGAAAGTGACACGAAACATTAAACGCCGGGTGACAGTGGCAAGGTCTGACTCTGCAAACAAGTAAAGAGCGACTACCAGGCCGCTGAGGATACTTACCAACCTAAATGAAGGTCTGTCTTCTTTTCTACGTGGGTTTTCCACGTTCTTGCATGAGGTAGAAGAGCCCAGTCAGAAATGTATATATATATACATTTAACTCCAACTGAGGAGGCAGGTGGGGGTGAAGGGATTGAATCAGGCGCTGAACAGTTAAAAACAAAGCGCTTGGTTCACGTGCAAGATCTCCATGTGGAGTATATCCCTGCTCACAGCTGCAGGAATTCAGATATTAAAAAGAAGTACAAACCTAAAGTTAGGAAATTATTCTAAAAAAATAAAAAAAACCCAGCCAAGCTATTTCTCCCCAAAACGCACGTTTCCTTGTGTGCTGCCTCTCAGGAGTGATTTTGCTTTCCCCGGCAGCACCCAACCTGAAGCACAACCTGCCCTATTTACACACCAGTAGGACCACATTAAGGTTAGCTTTTAGTCCATTGCCACCCAAAGAACCAGTACCAGTTTCATCCAGTATGAAAAAAAAACCCAGTAGTTATGTCACCTTGGTCACTCCATGATAAAGAGTAAAAACTGACTATTTATTCCACTCACATCTTCCTTCTCACTGCTTCAGAATTCACACTAGTAAGCGATTGATAATTATAAATATGTATGTGTAAGAGTTACTCGAGACTTTGCACAATGTTGTCAATCCATTTCCTCTCCCGACAAACCTCAGACTTACTGGCACCTTACGGCAAAAGGCTGAAAATGAAAATATCAGAAGGGAAAGTACAACATGAATCTAGTCCACATGCCCCGAGGACTCATTTAAGGTAAAGAGTAAGGGAAAACTCATGATAGAAAACAACATTTGCCCGTGACAAACTCACTGCTGGCAGAGGAAGCACAACCTGGGTGTAGACAACACTCTTGGAGTAAAAAAAAGGAGCAATCTTGCAAGTTCAAGTACAGTTCTGAACTGGAAGTCTTAGCAGAATGGATTCCAGGCCATTATACTTGAAGCATTCCAGTTAAAAGCGGGCATTATCTTAAATTAACAACCTGCTTCAGAGGTGTTGACTGCAGGAACTAAAAATCAATGACACTAAGTTTTACTGCCCCTAAGTAGAGTGAGAGCATCTAAGGGATTATGTCAATTTAGAAAATTTAAGTAGTTAACGAGAAGAATCCGAAATGCAGAAGCAGAGGTAAATCACAGGATTATGTGGGGTCAAAAGGGACCTCTGGAGACCATCCAGTCCAACCCCCTGCCAGAGTAGGGTCTCCCAGAGCAGGTCCCACAGGAACGTGTCCAGGCAGGTTTTGAATGTCTCCAGAGATGGAGACTCCACCACCTCTCTGGGCAGCCTCTGCCAGGGCTCTGACACCCTCAAAGTCAACAAGTTTCTCCTCATGTTTAGGTGGAACTTCTTATGTTCCAGTTTGTGCCAGTTTCCTCTTGTCCTGTCACTGGGCACCACTGAAAACAGACTGGTCCCTTCCTCCTGACACCCACCCTTGAAGTATTTCTAGGTGTTGATCAGATCCCCCCAGTCTTCTCTTCTCCAGACTGAAGACCCCAAGTCCCTCAACCTTTCCTCAGTAGAGAAATGCTCCAGGTCCCTCATCATTTCTGTGCTCCTCTGCTGTCCCCTCTCCAACAGTTCCCTGTCCTTCTGGAACTGGGGAGCCCAGAACTGGTCCCAGTGCTCCAGCTGTGGCCTCACCAGTGCAGAGCAGAGGGAGGAGGATGACCTCCCTCCACCTGCTGGCAAAAAAAAAAGGCTTTGTTGTTCTAATAAGAAAGGGATAGTGTATTTCTCTTACATTTTCAACTGAAAAACACGGAGATGGTTTCATTATATTGCAGAAACACATGCTGCAGGTAAAATAATCTATATTTTCAAGATGGAGGCCACATGCCTCCAAAATACACATAGATAAGAAAAAAAAAAGCAAGGGCAGAATTGTTGTTACAGGCAACACCTAACTGGTGTGCAGAACCCAGGCCATTAACCCCTCCTCACACCACCAGGCACTGAAGGAGGAGCAGTGTGTCACCATAAAGCTCACACCCAGCTAAAGCCACCTGCAGAATAACCCTCAGGCAGTGCAAGGAACATCTTTAATAATAATAAAAAAATCATTTAATCCCTGGTAGGGATATTAATGCCTAAAGACCATTTAGGAAAGGTCATAAATATTTCACTTGTGAAGGCAGAAGAGCTGAAGGCCCGCTCTTTTAACACTGTTTGCAGAACATCAGTGGTTTGAGCCTTTATCCCAAGCCGGAAAATTCTTACAAATGCACATAAAGGTGCAACTTTGCATTTTAAGCATCAGCTCAAGAAGCCCATTTCCAGCCCATCAACCGTTCGAAAGCCATTCTGGATGCTTCATTTGACTTCCCTCTTCCTTTCCAAGTGGAAATCCACACAGAACTCACCTTCCTCTGGTGTTCCAGAGCCCAGCAGAAACCCCACGGCCTCTCTGCAACGACAGACGCCCGTCTCCTTGGCTTTATTTCCTTCTACCACGTACCTTTGCTTCAGAGAAGCTTTTTGTGGAGGCTTAGAAGAGCCATCACGTAGAACCCCTTTCATACCAGAAGTGTATTTCCTAACACTCTCTGGGAAGTGAAGTTTTAGGAACTGAAAGCAAACTGAAGGCCACAGGCTCAAGACTGGAATTTTACTGAGCTGGTTCTTGCTCAGGACTTCGACACACAAGTGGAAATTTCCCCTAGGTGGAGTTCTTTGTTCAATGCAGCAGGCAATCACAAGTCCCTCAAGGCCTGCAGAAATGGCACAGGGCTGATATTTGTGTCGGCGAGGTTTAAGCGCACGACACCAAAATAATGATGTGAAACACACAATTCCCCCGTAAAAACACGCCGTTGGTTTTTTTTCACCCCAAATCCTGGTGATTTGAACAGCCAGGTCACTACAGCTGTAAACAGGCAGCTTCGGGAAAAGACCACTAAAACCAAAAGTGATTAAAAACCAAAAAAAAAAAAACAAACCCCAAACCAAAAAGCAGCATCAGAGTCTGCATCGCTTCAGATTTGATTATCCCAAAAGGTCAAGTGGTAAAAAAGAAACTTTGCATCTCTAAAGGCCTTGAGGGCAGAGCAGAAGTAGTTTATCATTGGACTGTAGATTAAATTAGAATAGATTTATTTTCTTTTTCCACTTGGCACCGGTGTCCTACTTGAAGTTCTCAGGGACTTCATGAGCAAAACACAGCACTGAATTCAGACATAACCCCAGGACATGTGCCACTATGGAAAGAAAAACTTCTAATTGCTGGGTTATCAGTGGTTTCTCTAACGCTTTCTATTCCAATTCGTATGGAAAAGAGATTGGGGAAGGTTATCTGCCATCACCAGAGGATGATCTGAAGAGGAGACTGACTGTCACCTACAAGTTGTTCCTGGGAACGCCCTATTCAAAGGTTCACATACCAATAATTATAAAAACAAGGTAAATATCTGCCACTCCCCTTCCTTTGTGGGGGAAAAAGAAAAGAAAGAAAAACAAAATTGTAGTTGGTAAGAAGATTAGCGGGTGTTCTAGGGACAGGGACCGTAAAGATAATCAAGCAAAAGAAAATCCAACTAATGGGACCGTGCCAATCCAACCCAATGATGATGGACATCGCTACGCGTTTCCNAGAAGAGGCAGCAAAAAAACCCCAAAAAGACTTAAAAACGTCACTGTTGACATTTCATGTCAGCGGATGAAGGTGGCTGCCTTGCCTCCAGAGGATGCAGATCCTGCCAGAGGAAGGGCTGAGCAGATGGAGGAGGCGGCAGAGGACGGGCTGCTGCACTGACATAACCCCACGCCGGCACCAGTCACCAGACCAGTACCCAGACTGGGAGCACACCCACCCGCAGCCTGTAAACACCCCCCCCCCCCCCGGGCAAAGANCTGTCACCTACAAGTTGTTCCTGGGAACGCCCTATTCAAAGGTTCACATACCAATAATTATAAAAACAAGGTAAATATCTGCCACTCCCCTTCCTTTGTGGGGGAAAAAGAAAAGAAAGAAAAACAAAATTGTAGTTGGTAAGAAGATTAGCGGGTGTTCTAGGGACAGGGACCGTAAAGATAATCAAGCAAAAGAAAATCCAACTAATGGGACCGTGCCAATCCAACCCAATGATGATGGACATCGCTACGCGTTTCCCTAAAATCCAGCAGACTTTCAAACGCCACCTTTATTATTATTAATAAAAATCTCTCTCTCTCTCGAATATTTTTCATGGCACCCAGTAAAATCCACAGTATCGCCGCAGAAAAGACCAAGAACAGTAACCATTTCGCTTCCTAAGCTCTGCATCCAGACNGGGGGGGGTGGGGATGGTCACCAGCCCCTCCTGGGGCACCCCGAGGTGTGACGCTGCTGCTTGCCCCTCAGTGCCAAACCCTTGGCCGATCCTGGAATCCGCCTCTTCGCATGGATGCAAGGATTGGGAATAAAATTACAGCCGGATTTTTTTCCCACCCCCCCCAAAACTGGCATTCTGTATCCTGCTCGTCCATAAGCTTCCAGAAGGGATGCGTGTAACAGCCCAGTTTGTCTGGGATGTGGCAGAGGAAGTGACCAACCGTCACCCGAGGAGTTTCCAAACAGGTGGAAGAGANCCACCTTTATTATTATTAATAAAAATCTCTCTCTCTCTCGAATATTTTTCATGGCACCCAGTAAAATCCACAGTATCGCCGCAGAAAAGACCAAGAACAGTAACCATTTCGCTTCCTAAGCTCTGCATCCAGACTCTGCTCTTGAGAAAATCCAGCAGCAGAAAGGGCTGGAAGAGCCGCAGTGTCGTCCCCCCCCCCCGTCCCTCCCCCCC
>VXBJ01005515.1:481804-499503 GCA_013400055.1 Nycticryphes semicollaris | reverse complement strand
ACCTCAGCTAGCCCAGGCCAGCCTCCTTCGGAGCAGCCCTACAGAGTCCTAAATTAGCTTTCCCGCAAGATAACCTCCACAAAAGTATTTCTGAAGACGATCACGGCCACATTGCATGGATTTGTAGAAATTGAGTCGAAGGTGGGCTACCAAGCAGATAGAATATCAGTCCCCAGCAGAGGCAGAATGAGCAAGAGTCATCGACTGGACCTATTTCACACGATGCATGTGACAAATATTGCCAGGCCGTGATTACTGCCAGCTTTGGGGTTCGGGTTTTTCGCCTGGCACCGAGGTAGATGTTCTGCTTAAACGAGCTTGTGAAATTTAAACTGCAAACCCTCAGGATCAAGGCATCCACGGGTGGCCACAAGCCTGTCCTCTCCCCATCCCTAAATAACCCAGACCAGCAAGGAGACGGAGGTGGCTCGTTTGCATTTCCCACCAACATCCAGACACAGATTATTAAACTTCATTTATGTGCTGTGTTTGAAGCTCGGCACGTACTTTGCTCTTTGTTTTGCCGTTTCACTCTGATATAGTGTAAAGTTTTTAATGGACAAGATTTTTCCCCCCCCTCCCTATCCATCTTGTCGTTTAGATGTCGGTTAAGCAAAGTCTTCATTTTTAAGGATAAAGCTAGAATTTCCCTCACCAATGACTATCATACCTAAAGATACAAATCAAATATCTATTCCTACATACGTCTGTGTGTATTCAAACTGCGGCATCTAAGCCATTTCTCTGTTAAATTCACACCATTTGTACTTGGCTGAAGCATCCCCTCCGAAAGATAAAGTAACATTCCAAACCTCAAAGATTTATTCTGGATCTATCAAGCGGCTGGCAACCAAATGGATCCATTTAACCGAGCCTTTTCCTTCCGAAATTGCCCTCTAATACTCTCCTGAGCTTCTAGACCAATCTGAAGCTCACAGGTCTCTCTGCCATGCCAAGAATGCAGAGGTCACTACTCAAAAAAACCCAAACCCAAACAAAACACCCCCCAAAAAGCCAAAACGAACCCAAAACCCCCAAGCATCATAGTGAAATGAAGCTGCTAAACCACGCCAGGTAAAAGACTGTTGGTATCAGGCTGGAGTTTTGTCTTGAAAACAGAAAGGAAACGCCAACCCATCACCGCCTTACCCCTAAGAAGGTCTGGCAGAAGGTGGTCAACCCTCTAGGTCCCCCCGTGCGGGCACAGACACCCCAAAAGAGCCGCTCACCCCCCTTCCTCACCCCCTCACCCCAGCTGCGGGCTGATCCCGGGCGACAGCGCGGCTTTAGGCGGGGGGGGAAGGAAAAAAACCCACCCTAAAATGGCGAAAACGCCCCCCCAGCCCTGTTCTACCTCACCACCACCCCCCCACACACACACACCGCCTCTCCTCCACCTTCAGCCGCCGCCAGACAATGCGCGGTACCCCCGGGGGGAGCAGCCCGACGGCAGCGGGGCCGCACCCGCCCTAAGGAGAAGGGCGGCGAGTGCCGGGCCCCCAACGGCCGCCCCGCGAGCCCCCAACGGCCGCCCGCCGGCCCCCTGCTCACCTCGATATATCCGGCAAGCGTGGCGGCGGGGCCGGCCAAGCCCAGGAGGAGCAGGAGGGGAAAGCGCAACGCAGAGCCCATGGTCGTTCCGCCGCCGCCCAAGCGCTACTGCGGCCTCGACGGCCGCCCCGGGAGCCGCCTCGACAAGCCCCGCCCCTCTCCGCCCACCCAGCCCTATCGCGGCGAAGCAGGGGAGTGACGTCACGCAACACCCCGGCTGGCGGCCAATCGACGTGCCGAAGAGGAAGATAGGCCCCGCCCCCGGGTGAGTAAGGACGGCTGAGGGAGGGAGCCACGCCTTCCTTCCCCGCTGCTAGCCAATAGGATGAGGCGATAAGCAGGATGCCTCGCCCACGGCGGAGTTGCGGGGGGGGTCCCAGCTTCCCCCCCGCCCCGTCCGCCGGGAAATGGCGGCCGCAGCCGAGGGTTGAGGCGGCGGGAAGGCGCTGGAGGGAAACACCCGGGGGGCGGGGGGGGGATTTTCCACCCGTTTTATTTTCAGGGTGCTGCAGGAATAAACCCTCCCTGCAAAGCTCCTTACATCAGGGAACGCAAAAGGGGAATAGGGCTGTGGGCTAAAATCCCTCCTTCTCCGACTTCTGCCAGGCGGAGGGGGGTTTCCTGAGGAAATACAAGGAAAATTGAGGGGTTTTCCCCTCATCTGAAGAGAAAAAAAAAAAGATGAAGTTTCCCATTCTCGAAAGAAAACTATCTTGACAGCTGTCCCCAATTTCTCATAACCCTTCAGCCACAGCCCTACCAGCAAGCTCCAAGCTCCTCTTCCTTTCCAATAGAAACCAACACAAGTTGTACTTTTTGTTTTATTTTAATTTTAAAATCCATTTATTGAATAATCAGAGGCTGCTCCATCCTGCTGCCAACACCAAAGGCTCCCACTGCCTGGAAGAGAAGACGACACCTCTGTAAAGCTTAATTAAACACAAGGCCACGAAACATCCCCACCTTCTCCGGTTCGGAGACATCTAAATATAAACCAATAAATCTTAGACTTCTGTTGTGTTTTTTAAAAGCAGAAACAATCAGTGAACCCATGACTATTATGCCAGGAAAAGAGCATCCTATAGGTTCTATATATTCACTTTCATTTTTTCGTATGAAAATATGTAAGGTGCTTCACGTGGGGTGGGAAGAAAAAAAGCTCTTAGAACAAAAAATGTCAAATAGATATAAAACATTTCCACTCCCAACATCCAGATCCTTTAGTGTTCTCTTACAAGTGCTATTTTCTAAAATGGTTGAAGGCAGTATCGCTGAAATGTTGGAGATGGGGGTAAATCTGCACGACAGATCAATAAGCAGCTCAGTTTTAATTAAAACAGCTGACTGGTCCACTAGTCACTTTTTATAGTCTTTTTGTTTTATAGCATTTGAAAACCCTTAAATCTCTTTTACAGCAGTCCTCTGACATATATAATTTTCTCTTCAACTTGGCCAAACTCCGTTGGAAAATGGAGTTAACCAGTTCTTTTTGCGAAGGGATACATTTTAATGTAAATGTTTTATTGTGCAAGATGAATACATGAGTAAAGAACAGGGCATTCCCCATTAAGCTCTTCCATTTTCGTAAAAATAAGGAGGTATTTTTCTTCCTCCCCAGGCTGGAAAGCTCCTTATACAAGCTTTCATTCAGGGCTGAATTTATATAGCATTCAAAGTGCTATATACATTAATATACTTTTAATACTTAATATTTACATAGTCCTTGGTGAAAAGTCATGTTCACAACCCCACTGTGAGCGAGCGCGCTCAGAGGATGGTGAAAACCCTGCAACCACAACCAGGCCTTTTCCTTAATTTGGGGTATGTGAACACTTAGGTTTCAGGGCAGAGCAGGAACGGCAGTAATTGGCTGCACGTCACCAAGCGAAATCAAGTCACAAATGCCTAATTAGAGACATGCAAAGCAGGAGGGTCCTCAGGAGAGTCTGAATTTCCACAGCCACACGGTGCTGGCGTCAGGGGACAGTGCAGCAGCACAACCAGCACACACCTCGGCCTGTGCCCCAGCTTATTAAAAAAAAAATTGAAGTAATAATTTATGGTGGGGTATTGGCTGTTAAAAGAAAGGGGCATCCCTGTTTGCAGGCACGACACAGCAGACAGGTACCTGATCCACTTGGGAGTATTTTTTTACTGAGACAGCTATGTTTACAACAGCATTATCCTCATTTTTCCCAAAAGGCAACTTCCATCTGGTGACTTCTGGGGAAGTCTCACGGATAAGCAGGAGGTACGGCCTCAGCTCCTTTCTCACCTCTGCTCCCAGTCCTACGCTGCAGACACACCACATTCCCCTTCAAGACCATCACCTCTCAGTTCACTACCTACAAAAACAAGCAACAAATTGAAATACAAATACTAACAGAACAGATTTCCCTGCACATTGAGACCACAAGGAAAAAAAATAAATAATCTATGTTACCAGCAGGTGGGGGGGAGGTCATCCTCCTCCCTCTGCTCTGCCCTAGGGAGGCCCCATCTGGAGCACTGGGACCAGTTCTGGGCTCCCCAGTTCCAGAAGGACAGGGAAGTGCTGGAGAAGGGACAGCAAAGGAGCACAAAGAGGATGAGGGACCCAGAGCATCTGTCTGATGGGAAAAGGCTGAGGGACTTGGGTCTGTTTAGTTCCATCTAAGCATGAGGAGGAACGTCTTTCCTTTGAGAGTGACAGAGCCCTGGCAGAGGTTGCCCAGAGAGGTGGTGGAGTCTTCAGAGACATTCAAAACATACCTGGATATGTTCCTGTGGGACCTGCTGTGGGCTGACCTGCTCCGGCAGGGGGTTGAACTGGATGATCTCCAGAGGTTCCCTTTCAACCCGTATCATTCTGTGATTCTGTATAGGCAGAGGTTGGAGAGGTTCCCTAGAAAGAGAACAGAAAAGATGCCGAGACCTTCTCAGGCAGAGTTTAAAAAACAGAAAGGTCGTTCCTGTGGGAATACAGTGAAGTGTAGAAAAGTGAAAGGATGGAGAATAAATAAGGAACAGATGCATTGCGTGTGGATTTGTACCTCAAAACCAGGACTACAAGGAGTAACTGCATGCATGAAGAACACCAGCGCAGGAATCCATGAAGGGCAAGTGATGCAGTAAATAGTGGGGGACAAGAAGCCTTTCTGTTTCTACTCCAAGACATATTTAAAAGTGCTTGGCAGGGAACAGGGGAGAAGTCTACCCTTTACTGTATCAATGAATCCTTAACTCTTGTTGTCCCTTGTCCTGTCACTGGGATCCAGTGACAAGAATCCGGCTCCATCCTCCTCCAACCCACCCTTCAGATCCTTGTGAGCATNCAATCTGTTTGTTTTAGGACAGCCCAAGACAACAGTAGTGTCTGAAAGACACAAGCAAACCTTTTTTGGAACAGATTAGCACATCCATAAGATTCACTGTCCAGGAAAGGAAATCACCTCTGATAACATATTTCCATCTAGTAATAAGCCCACACTCAGATGACGTCCCAAGTGCAAGACTAGAAGAGAGACTAATCACCAGCTTTCAGAACATACACACTGGGTAGTTGTGCTGCTCATCCTCTCTCTCCAGAGGGATGCAAAGCTTTGGGCATCAGCAGGATCTGTGCCCATGAGCAGTGGTAAACACTTAATGCAACACAGAACTCAAAAGGTTTAGAGGTCTACAAATAAAGGCATAGTCAAGACTCTGGGGTAGAGAGAGGAAGGAGAAGCTGCATCACAGAAAGTAGCAAATTCTCACCTTCTTGCATCGCAGTCAGGCTAGAGGCATCCTGTCATCTTTGTCTCTTCTGGGTCACCTGTGAAGATGGAAGTGTCCTTCAGTCTCTGAAGATGGCAGGATCAAGGCAACCAAACCATTCCAACGTGCAGTTCACAGTAGAGAAGCTGTATGAGAACTTAAAGAGAACAAAACACCATAATTAAAACCCCCACCAACAGCTGAGTGTATTTTCCACAGATACTCATTACAACACTGAGATTCTCCTATCATCCTGGGACAACTTTTCTTTCCTCTCCTCTCTTTGCTGGTCTCACTCTGACACTCTCATCCCAGCAGCATGAAAGGTTGATCATTTTATAGAGGTCTTTCATCAAAGATGAGAACTCAGATGTTGTGATTAGCTGCAGTTCCACAGAAGTCAGTATTATGGCAGCCTTCGGATTAGAGCTGCATTTGTCCCACAAATGGTGTGCATCTAATACTGGAGTGGAATAATTAACGATATCACACATAATGGAAAGATTAAGCATCGATGCAGACAAGTTGCTCCAGAGGAACAATTTTAACTTCTTTCCACTCCCAATTTATTTTTGTCCAGCAAAAGGAACCTGAAATTGAAAATAAAGAAACTGGCTCGGTGTTACTGGCAAGAGAAACAAGAGTCCTGATTCACAACTGGATTCTTCCTTCAGTAATCACCCACAGATTAAAAGCCAAATCATCTCCTCAAACAGCATGGCAAGGAGCAGCACCCAGTATAAAAACCTCAGGGCTTGTCCTGATGAATAAACATCGACTCATTTCCAGCAGCTTTGAAGGTAAGTGCAATTCAACAAGAAGAAGAACAACAAAAAAAATAATAAATAAATAAATCTACCCCTCCCTCCACAATCAGGAATGACTCAGTGCCTGCATCAGGCACCACGGGATAACCTGCGCCAACAAGCTCTTCTGTGGCACCTTGAAGTCGCCTTTTATTCCTCTCTCCATCCCCTCACTTGTTTGTGCAGCCACTCAGTTTGCAGTCAGGCAGTAACTTGTGGCACAGGAACAGACAATAAAGGAATTTAGAAGTGTCTGTGAGACGTTGTGATGCCTGATCCCGCAAAGCTTCATCCCTGGGAACTGTCGTTTTCCATCAGCCAGTTGGTACTTCCAGCACTTGGAAGGCAGAATAACTCCACCCAAAGCTCCCTCCTTTAATTTGATATTGGTGTAGAGGGCTGCAGTTTGCATTATTCTGTTCAAACAACAGTTAAGGTACATTTCCTGTTACAATCATCGTTAGCAGTCATTATGTCAACACAGGGATATTTATTTTAGTGTCTTGAAGCGCGCACCCCGGGGAGCGGGGAGTTGGGCACCGGAGCCCACACTGGGAAGGAGCTGAAGGGTCTCATGCTGAGGAGCAGCCCAATTAACCAAGAGTTGCTTATCAGTGTCCGAAGGGATGATTAAAGGGGGATTCCATGAGTTCAGAGGGTGGGGAAAAAAAAGTAATTAAAGAAAATATCAGTGGTGTTTGGGAATTCACAGGCACAGGAATCCAGATTTGCAGACCTGGCTCTACAACTTGTAACTTAAATGTCCCAAATAGAGACTGCTCTCCACTACTATTGATTTATAAACTCATTGAAGAGAGTGGATTCATCTTCTGCACTGGATTTTTTTTTTTTAAATAACCTTTGAAATGCACAGTTCTTTGGAGGCCTCAAGAAAAGGAGAAGTAGCAACTCTTTCCCAGCTTCCAAACTCCCAAGGCGGCGAGAAGTTGGAAAATGAGATCTCTTGGCACTAAGAAATAAAGAAATCCACGTATTTGAAGCCTGTTCCAGTTGAGTAAAGGCACTTGGCACGACACAGCCGAAGGGTACGGGGACATGTGAGTCAAAGATGAATCCCAGCATCTCCCAGAGAAGGAGGGGG
Organism: Nycticryphes semicollaris; assembly: GCA_013400055.1. Taxonomy (NCBI): domain Eukaryota; kingdom Metazoa; phylum Chordata; class Aves; order Charadriiformes; family Rostratulidae; genus Nycticryphes; species Nycticryphes semicollaris. Next base: position 492,306 of record VXBJ01005515.1, on the reverse strand, counting down.
CCGCCTACAGCTTCCACCCGTAAACCCGAGGCCCTGGGGGCACAAGAGCCCCCGATGCCTCCCCTGAATCACATTTCTTCAGAAGATGAATCAGCCCCCGAGATATCTTCGTCTTAAGAAACCCCCAGCGTCCTCCTCCTCCTCCTGTAACTTTCCAATTGCCTTTTCCCTTCGTGTCCTGGAAAGGGCTGAATTAAAAACTGCTCTTTTTATCTCGCTGCTTTTTAGAACTGGGGTGTTCCCTCCCCTCCCCTCACACACAGGAGAAGGGTAACCCACGCTCTAGCATCCCACTTTCCCAGAACTCAAAGGTCCTTTTCCCCGCAACCCCAACATAAAAAATAAAGGCACTTTGCCCCACAATAACAAAAACCACCAGTTTGCAGAGTTTTGCACCAACACCAGCACATTCTGTGTTTTCTAGAGCAAATTACACGGTTTCTTCCCATTCCAGGTTTTCCTGCCTTGTCTCAGCCATTTGGTTGACTCCCCAAGGTCCTTCCCGAGATGTAGCTCATTGGCCAAGTTATATAAAAGGAGTCTTAAGTAGAGCACTCTATTGAGGTTTGAGTTTTCCCTTTAAAATGCAAATGGCTGGTAGTTAATTCCCTTCTGGGATTTAAGAGCTGAATTTAAAAGGGGAAATGATGATACAAAAAACATACTTCAGAAAGCATTGCAATGGGAGTAATGAAACATTCACCACATGAATACAGATTCCTCTGGTCAGCCAGACATCTTCATTTACCTGCATTTTAATAGTTTCTCTCAAAACAGCTTTTGGCTACACTTTCCCTCAACACATCACCTGGTAGAGTCTCAGCAGAACTACAGTGAGGGCAAAATTAGACCATATTTTCTATTTTTTTAAATAAAATGGTATATCAGCACATTTAACTATATCAATACTCTATCAGGCATTATAAATATCTCCTTTTGTGTTAAAAAAAAGAAAACAGAATGCAAGGAGACCTTTTCTACACTTCCTGAAAATATATCTGCCTGACAGACCTGTTTGCCTGCTCCTTTGTGGACTGGAACAGCTTCAAGAGGCATCCAAAGCTCAGCAAAGTTTTTTTTAAACCAATATTTACTTACCCATTTCAAAAGGGAGCATCTGCCACTGCACTTTCTTCTCCATAATTAGCAGTTTACCTCTAAAGGGGAGGGGAAAATAAGCATGCATGATTATGTCCTTAGATCAATATATGCTTCAACACATACATCTAGATGTGGGCACACAGACACACCCCAACATAGACCCGGGGGACGCAAAGGGCTCTTGTCTGTGTTCAAAACTCAAGAGTTTTCCACTCTTTGCATGATCAGGTCGTAACTCACTCACCTGGATCCCTTGTTATTTGTTCCATCTCCTGGAAAATACACCTTTACATAACCCTTCAAAAGAATTCGTTTGGAAGTGCGTGGACACCGGCACAAACACACACCAGTTTGAATAAACCTTATACCAGCAGGAGGGAACCGTGTCATCACGGTACAAAAGCCACTGATCACACATCTGCAGACTTTTCTAAGGTTACAAGGGCCTAATCCTGTGATTTAGTTGCAGCAGAATTTATTTGTGCTTAGACACACTCGCTTTGGCACATGGGCACAGACCCCAGCCAGGGTTCCAGCCCCAACCTCCTGATCCAGCATCCACGGGCAGATCCCTCAGCAAATCTCAAAACCTGAAAAACCACACATGACATGAGCCTTATTCCAAGTTTTCCCCTCCAAGAAGAGGCAGAATATATCAGATATTTGAACTTTTCCTTTTTGCCCTTCTTTTGTTTCCATGTTTTTCTACAAACCCCATACTGTCCAAGTTCTCCGGGCTCTGTTCTCTCTTTTTGTTAGACTGACTTCAATCAAAGCCCAGATCTAAAAGTCCCCAAACAACCAACAAAGAACGTATTTCAGCGTGTTAAATTTGAGAAGTCACAACAAGGGCCGTGGTATAACACTGTGATATCACTCACAAAAGACTATTACTTCATTGTGTATGAAAACAGCATCTGGCACAGGGCAGGAGATCATTCACCAAGAAAGCATTTAGGAAGAAGAGCAATTAAAAATAAGTCTCAAACAAGCTTATGGCTATATAAGTTCTCTTCCTTAATGGTCCCTGCAACGGGAAAAAGTTTCTTTAAACTAAGGGAAGGATAAAAAAAACCATGTTAAGTCTTTATTCTGCCTTCGACTCAAACGCTTGCCAATAGCTCTTCAACAATTGTGTGATTCACTATTGAGTGTTCCGTGGTGAAAGCAGCCGGCGTTCGGTACAGCACAGGGCTCCTCCATCCCCTTACATTTTGGTTCAAGAGAACCTGCTGAAAGAGGAATGGAAGGAGATAAACCCAGGGCAGGTGTTACAGGAACACCGAGCTGCCTTTTAGCCTTAATTAGGCCTTTAATGTGTTTTTTTGCTGGGCTGCAGTTGCTCGATGTAAATGAAACACTACTTCCTACAATACTTTTTTTTCTAGGTTTTCTGCAAGCACCAATAAGAGAAAGTGCATAAAGGGAAGGAAAAAAATATCAAAAAGGGTGTCACCAGCAGATTTCCTAGGAGTTGTGCAGGGAGTCAGTGATGCAAGGGCAGGGAAAGGGAGCCAGCTCTGGAATTCATTAGAAAGATTAACACAGAAGGAGATGTCTCACCACAGCTTTTGACATTTGAGGAGGACCTCGAGGATGTGAAACAGCTCATTCAACTTCTCAGGGTGAAACAGAACTCACCAAGGAGATTGACTTGAGCCTTATCAGACTGATCTGGGAAGTATAAAATCTGGTAATCTTAGGTGTATTCCTGTCCACCTTCCTAAATACCTCAGCAACCCAAAGATTAACTTCCCAGACAGTCTTACCACAGGGGCAAAAAAGACATTTCAGTGTGAAAATTGGCCCCTGATTGGATGGGCCAGCAGCTGGCAAGTCTCTGCAACAAAGTGACTCAAAACTTGCTTTAAGAAAAGCCCTTGCTATTACTGTGGACCTGTATTATTCAGGCAAATTTACTGAGAAGCAGATTTCAGAGCATTTTGAAAGTCAGAGGTCAAATTGTGGGAATTAAAGACAGCCTTCCCAAGCAAGTGGATTTCATAGCAGTGGGGAATATCAACTCTGCTGACAGCAAAACTTTCATTAACAAGCCTCCAGAAAAATCCCTGTAAAATTAAGGCAGAGCAAACCTAACATGATACAGGACACACGAGCCCTCTCAGCTGGAACTGCAGCAAATAAGTGATTGTGAAGTGCAGCCTCATGCTCAGGTGAGCAAATCCTGGATTTTTCCAGTGCTCACAGGCTGAGGTTACAGAAGTTCACAGCAACAGTTGAACAATTCCATAATAACAGAGAAATTGAGTGTGCCATCATAATGGGGGTTGAAAGAAGGCTCTAACCTCACTGCTTTGAGGAGCACACCTGAAACACCTCTGCTTTGGGTTGAGGTAGCCATGTGCCTGGGCACACCTGGGACCTATAATGTGTGGGTGCACCTGAATAACATCACAGGAACTCAGGAGTGTGTTCTGCAAGGAAATAAAAAAGAAAAAAGAAAAAATAAGATTGAGTGAAAAGGATGGGGTTATGTTGAATTCATTGAAAGATCACAGGGAAGCAGATTGACATGGTATTTTCTCCTCAGCCAATAGTATCTGCACCCTCCCTCTGGTGTCATCTGCCTGCAGCACAGCACAGGATGTGCCAGAATTCCCTGCTCTAGGCAGCAAGTTGTGATGTTTTTCCAGTCTGGCTGACAACAGGACTTGCCCAGTTGTAGCCACCTGCACTAGGGCAGAGGCAGCAACTTCAATCTCAAGGGTTGTCTCAAGCAGCACAATTTGCTTTTGGTTGGCCTTAGAGACAAGGCAGCATTAAAGCCCCAGACAAACCTTTGTTCTTGCTAGATGTGTGTTCCATTTGACACCCACTGTTCCCCTAAAACACTCATTTTCAAAGGCATTCCAATAGCTGTGGCACAGGTGGAACCTTCCAAACTCAGTTTGGTTTCAAAACATCCCCTTCCTTTCAACTAGTCAGTCACTACAGCAAACACTTCTCTGAGACAACCATCTCCTTGAAGAACACAACCATCCACGAAGACCTCCTGGGCTAAAATATTTGGAATGCAATCCAAAGCCATATCTAAATCAATAGAGCCCCACAGTGCTGTAGAGACAGATACCCAACCACAAGCTCCCACACCAAAAGCATCAACAGGAATACAACACCCCCACCAATATCACAGAGATTGTTGTTGTTTTTCCTAAAAAACACCAAACACCAGACCCTCTGAGAGTATTTCAGTGGGGTTTTTTCCTTTCCAAAGGACTAATTTGGTAGCTACTACAATAAGATATTGAGAAAAAACTCTGGAGTGTGATAAGTAAAAGAAGAAGAGCACACAACCCCCCAAAACCAACAGTATTTTTGAACCAGACCCACAAAGCTTTAACAAAACTTTCAACAGCTCCCACATCACAAAAAAAATAAGCTCTAAAGTAAAAAATAAGAAAAAAAAGTAACAATATACATATATAGAAAAAATCCTAATTTATTAACCAGGACTTACATAAGGACAAAGCTCTCCCAGTAGCACCTTCATACAAGCCTGAGGCCACTAATAAATCCTACTGGTCCTGAGCAGCTTCACCTGGGGCTTCCACCCATAGGCCAAGGACCTCTATTTAAGCCAAGCCCAGGGACCTTATTCTTCATGCAAGAGGTCCTGGAGGAGCCATTGGGATTCAGTTTATGGATATTTGTCTCCCAACTTTGCTTTTTACTTTGGTGTTACATCTATTTGCTATAGACTTAGAAGCCAAGGATGGGGTCTTTGTCCTTGCTGAGCTGTGTTGTTACCAGCTTGGTGGCTCTCCTCTGAAATCTTCAATGACTTTCTCTAGGTAAGCCTTACTCATCTCCTTCAGGCGTTGGAGGGTGTGAGATGGTACCTGGTGAGCCCTTTCTCAAGCCTGAAGATCAAGGATAAGAGCTAAAAACTTCCCAGGGAAGCTTTTTTTTTAACTTTTAAAAATCAACAAAGGTCAAAGGTTTTTAAACCTGTCTTAGAAAATGCATTGTGTAAGATGAAAGCTTTCTTTTAGGAGCTCTGTTGCCCCACTCCAGTAGAAGGGCTGGTGAGACAGATGAGGAATGTGTTATACAGGGGAAGATGAATGGAATGTGGCTTAGCCCAACAAAACAAACTCCAGGAGAGGCTGTGACTGCTGTCTATAAATACATCAGGAAGGGAAAGAACTTCCCTATTTAAGCTGCATAAAAATGTTGGCACAGGAACAAATAAGTAGAAATGGGCCTTGGGAAAAAAAAAAACCAAACCAACAACAAACCAATTTGTTTTTAGTGCTGCTTTTAGTTTCTTGTTCAAGGCTACGAGAATAAATGTAGTTTCTCCTAAGAGAAAGCCTCCTCAGGTTATGTGTACGGTGGTGTATGTGACAGAGAGGGCTTGGTGGCTTGGAAGCCTCCTACCTCCAGGAGAAGCTAAGATTTCTTCATCTTCTAAATTCTGGGGAAGGTGAAGGACTGACTACCTGACAGATCAATATTTTTATAGATATTGAAAAATAATACTGGGCCTTCACAGCTACGGGGATCTACTTTTTATTTCATAAAAAAAGCTCAGCAAATCAGAGTTTGTTTGCCACATGCACTGAATTAAACCACAAAATGTGATTATTTAAAAACAAACCCAACCCAATAAATGTGGCTGTTGTCTAAATATTTATTGTAGGTTATCACTGACTTCTTTTTTCCCACGTTGCCTGTCTTTATTTACTATGTGAATCCAGGAGGACTATCTCTCAAGTTCCCTTCCTTCCCAGTGGAGACTGGGCTAAGACAGACTCTGTCATCGCATCATTGCTTTCTCAAAAACAACTACCAAAAAGACACGCATTAAGTCCTTTCCCAGAGCTGGAGACAGGGGAAACTTTCTAGAAAAAGTAGAAATCCTTTAAATCCTTTAAGTCATTATGATTTTTCTTAAGACTTCATCAGAATGCCTAGACACAGGCCCAATTTTAAGAGAATATTCAACCTCTGGTCAACATTGAGAATTATCAAAAAGCATTGTTAATGGCTTTCTGAGTCATCCCAGCCTGCTTAACGGAGAGGAAACCCAAATAGTGTCAGTATTTACTTTGCAGTTGATGCACAAATTATTTCCTACTAATGACAATGCTTTGACATAACCAGAATGGATAGTGGTGACACCTGAACATCAGTGGAAAAAATCAGGCATTAAAAGTTAATTATTGCAAGGCTAATTATGGTTGAAAAAATGCATTGTACTAAATAGTGATCCCAGATGAAGGAGCTGACCTGGATTTGAAGTCGATCTACATCTGTCCAGTGCAGATCTCTGGGAAATTCTACAATAATTAAGAAGTCTTGTGATGCCAAGAAGGGTTTTGCTGCATTGGTCTTCCTGTACTTGCCATAACCAGTAAACAGCTGGGGCATTTACTAGCCCTGTGACCACCTGGTTGCCTTGCTCATTGGCCAGGACTCCCCCGTAGCAGCTGTGCACAAGGAGAATGAAAAATACATTTTCTTACCCTGGAAAAGGCAGCAAATGGGCTGTTTACATCAAAACTTGGAAACATCAAGCTCTCTCGGTTGATTTCCATCTTCCCCAAAACCCTAGATCTCAAGACTCCACTTTAAGTATTGTTCTCATGGACTTGGGGCTACTGGGCTGTGAGTGGTGTTTTCCCTACAGGCGTTTTTGGGGCCAGAACTCTCTTTTGCCCATTTCTGTCCTGCCAAAGGGCTTTCACAGGGAACTGAAAAGCTCCCATTCCCCAAGACTTGATGGAAGTTTTACCAGATGCACAGTAAAGGTTACTGGAGGGGGCTGTGTATATACAAGAACTGCTTTCTCATTTATTACTGGGCCTGCTGCCTGGATTTCTTATTAAATATTGGGGGGTTCATGCCATTTGGGTGGCTACAGAGCAAAAAGGGTAGCCAATAGTGAGTGTCTGTGATTAAATGTTTTCTCTAACAGTATGTTTCTCCATTTAGTTTTAAGTACAACTACTTTTAAAGTGTGGAGATGATTATTATATGTTACTAGAACACACTAACCCCCAAACTTTTTCAGTCAAACCCTTCCTGGGGAGTTTTAAGTCAAATTAAAAATAAACAAAAACAAGCCAACCCAAAAAACTGAAACATGAGTTGGTTTTTTTTCTTTTATTGGGGAGGGTGGGTAATGATGCTGAGAACCAAAGGAGGAAGACTTTGTCACGTTTGTGTTTTACAAGAGGCCACTGTAATTAGATGTTTTTTCCTGGTTTGCTCTAAACCAGTAAACTCACATCACTACCTTCCCCTTGTTTTGTATTCTCTGTGCAGGATGTAAAGTAATTACATTTCAGTTGCATTATAATTTAGCAGGTTCTAACAGGAACATGGAGAGAGCTGAAGTTTTTCCATCTTCTAGATTGGTGTTTTAAATCACAGCCAGCTGCTGACTGGCACGAGGGAAGTTCGATGGGTCCCACAATGCACAGCCCAATTCCCTGCACAGTTTAATTGAGGAATCTAAATAAGTACCTACTTATCATGCACAGATGTAATCCGGGAGGTCAATAAGGCCAGTGAGGCGTCATCTGTTTCTATAACTCAAATGGCTTTACAGCACTTGAGCATTTTTCTTGGTCGTGTTTTAATCTGCATCCTTCTCCAAATGGGATAACGTCAAGAAAAAGCAAATAACCCAACCAAAACCAGCCAGAAAGACACAGAGACAGAAGAAAGTGTTGTAGGAGGACAGAAAGGAGATAGAGGGCTGGTGAGGAGTTATAAGGAGCAGTGGTCCAGGTGTGGGAGGCTTGCTTTAAGGCAAGAACTTGTGACTGGTTTTACTGGGTGAAGGGAATGGATGAAGAGGTCAAAAAGATATTCACAAATGAATCGGGCCCCATCTGGAGCACTGGGACCAGTTCTGGGCTCCCCAGTTCCAGAAGGACAGGGAACTGCTGGAGAGGGTATGGCAAAGGGCTACAAAGATGAGAAGGGGCCTGGAGCATCTCTATTAGGTGGAAAGGCTGAAGGACTTGGGTGTTTTTAGTCTGGAGAAGAGCAGGCTGAGGGGGGATCTGATCAACACCTAGAAATACTTCAAGGGTGGGTGTCAGGAGGATGGGACCAGTCTGTTTTCAGTGGTGCTCAGTGAGAGGACAACAGGGAATGGGCACAAACTGGAACACAAGAAGTTCCATCTGAACATGAGGAGGAACTTCTTCCCTTTGAGGGTGGCAGAGGCTGCCCAGAGAGGTGGTGGAGTCTCCATCTCTGGAGACATTGAAAATCTACCTGGACACGTTCCTGTGGGACCTACTCTGGCAGGGGGTTGGACTGGATGGTCTCCAGAGGTCCCTTCTGACCCCAGATCATTCTGTGATTCCGTCAATGAGGTGTGGTGGGGTTGCAGTGTGCTTTTTCCACCTGAAATGAAGGAGAAAACAGCACTTGTAGGGAGGGTGTTGATATGAAATCTTCTGTGGGGGTGAAATGGAGATTGAAAAATGAGCCTTGTGTGGCCAGAGGGAAGAGGGGACAGGCTGAGCAGAGGAGCGCTGAAAGCGCAGTGTATGAAGGAGGTGATGCAGAGAGGGAGATACAGATCTGATGACCCAGGAAATGAGGTGGGGAGAAAAGGAGGATTTTAGAAAGCACTGTTTCAGGCCATACAGGCAAAAGGCAAGTTGTTTTATGTAGCTTACTCGAACTAGATGAAGATTAGAAATAAATAAATTAACCTGCTGTGAAGGCTTCTCTCTCTCTCTCTGCCAGCATGAGGCTGTCGGGGAAAACAAAGCCTGTGCTGGAGCATCAGAAACAACCCGATAAATGTGGGAAATACAATAGGCATGACATCAGATTCCAGATACTGCAGATGAGGAATGGGACCAGCCTGCTCTTTCCGCATCTGGCAGCTTGTGGCATCCACCGTGCGCTTGCGCTGAATCTCTCTTTCCACCTAAAAAGGGATAAAGAAATAACCTGTGGAATAACTTTGAGAATGTGACCCGTGAAAGGACAGCCCTGAGGTCCTGGGCTGGTTTGTGCCCAGCTGTAGAATGATAGGTCTGTATGAAAACAAGGCACAAAAGCCTGTTTGTGTTGCAGCCAGTAAGTCCCAGAAATGTCAGGGAGGCTCTTGGAAATCCCAAATAAAAATGCAATGCTGAAAACACTTTGATTTTGGGGTTTTTTTTTTCCCAAAAGTAATACATACAGCTGTTAACCTTATGGGAAATAAAGCAATTTGGTTTGGTCTTATGTATTTCCTTGTGCTATTTGTTAATCGCAATGTTCCAGCGTGGTGTAATGAAATTGAAACTGTTCTTACAGGCTACAGGAATAAATTGACTCCATAACTCCCATAATTCAAATTAGAGAACTGCCCAGGGGAGTAAAAAAAAAGTATTGTGGAGGGGGGGGGAAAAATGAGCTTCTCTGAACTGGGTAAATAATTCTGCTCAGTTTTAAAACTCTTTCTTGTCTAACAATTTAAGGTTAAGTTACTCATCTCAAGGTAGAAAATCTGCATTTCTCTTTTTCTCTTGGTTGCTCATGGAAGAGGCAGGTCAGCACAAGGGGGGGGATGATTTCAATACACACCTGCACCTCTTAATATATAAAAAAAAAAACAGATCTAGAGGAGAAGTAGGTTTAATTGCACCAAGATCTGACCCTCTCTCTGTTATCCTCAGGCAGACAATCAGCAGAACTAGTTTTTTGTAAAAGCAGTGGTTTCTTCTTTAACCAGAATATTACTGGGTTTGGGGTCAAGTGGCCACAGTGGCCCATTGCAGGATCGTGGTGCTGCCCACGCTCCAGTGGCACAGTGTTGATTACATACAGGCGGTTCAAGAAGCCACTTGGAATAAACTTAAAAGGTACTAAACACAGGGATCAGCTTATTTAAGAAACATCTACTGAGCTACTACATCAAATAGCTTTCTGAGTGTATGCTAATGTCATATAAGGAATAAGAAAAGCAGTATTTTTCCATGCCGCTGTAATACAAGCACCTCTTTAAGAAGAACACTGACCATAAGCCCGTTGGAATGACCAATTAGTTAAATTTCCAAACAATAGTAATAATTATCCTGCTCCGGGCTGACATTTAGGACTTGGACACATATACCATAAAAAGGAAAAAAGACATGCCAGCACCAGTCTGGGTTCCTTTAGGCAAATTGAGCCCTTTGGGGGGCATTTCTTCATGGGCCGCCCCTCAGGAGGTATTAACAGCTCCAGCTGCAGTTTTTAATTAATCACTATGAGGGAAACTGCAGTGAAACCCTGGTTTTGACACAACGTCAGAGAATTTCATGCCGCGATTCTGGAATTACGCTCCGAGGGGCTGGTGGCTGGGAGCCCCCCTGGGGGTCTGGGGCTATGGATGGGGGATTATAAGGGTAGGCCAGGCAGCCCCCCCGCCTCGCCCCGAT
>VXBJ01005515.1:458233-480837 GCA_013400055.1 Nycticryphes semicollaris | reverse complement strand
CTGGGGAGCGGTGGCGGGACACCTGCGCCTCCTGATTGGCCGCGTGCCTCGCGCCCCTGCCCTCCATTGGCTTAGTGAGGGGAGGGGGGCGTCGCACCCGCCTTAGGGGATTGGCTGCCGTAGATGGCGGCGGTGGGCGCCGAGGGTATTTAAGGGGGCGGGCCTGTAGAGGCCCGTAGTTCAGTCTCAGGGGAGAGCGTGGGCTGCGCTTGCTTCGTGTCCCTTGGGCACCATTATCGGTCTCAGGGGGACTAGGTGGCTCCGGGGCTTGGTGTGGAGGGGTGGTAGCCCTTTCTCCACCGCCATGAGGTCCTCGGATGGGGATTGTGTGGTTTTTCAAGGGCAGAGTAGGACCGGGCTGGTGGGTGGGTTTGGGCCTGCTGCTGGCTCCGGACCGTGTGAGGTGGTCCTATCCGTGGAGGGACTGGAGGAAAGGGTGAGGCCCACCTCTGTGAAGAGGCAGCTTCTGCAAGTGGAAACTGTTGGTGGTTGCTGCCACTCTGCTAACATTGGTCTTTGTGGCAGTGGTGGTGGTTGCTTCTGCAAAGGCATAAAATGGCCATCATCCTGTGGCTTAACAGAGAGGTATAGTTGCAGCACATGCCTGCCTGATCTTGTAGACCTCTTTTTACCTAGGTCTTGGCGTTGAGCTGCCATACTCTCCCTCCTGTGTCATGTTTGCATTGGAAAAAATTAATGGGGGTTTGTTAAGTCATTAAGTTGGAATGGAAAAGTGGGTCCTGGTGTTCTGTCTTTCAGCCCTCCTAATCCTAAAGAGACAACTCCCCCTTTGTAGTGTTAGTTTCCCTGTACGGAGCATTTCAAGCTGTGTATGGTCACCTTTTCCCTTTCAACTTCATCTGCTCATTGTGGACCCCTCTGAAGCGGTCTCTGGATTGGAGTTAAAAACCTGGTTTAGGCTGCTGAGCATCGTGGTCCTGAGAGTGAAATGAAGGGTCAGTATTTGCAATGTGCTTTTTGGTATCTGTGCCAACCTGCCTAGAGTATTACTGATTTATTTCTGATTCTTACAGGCCTTTAAAGAATGAACAAGCACGAACTGTGTGTCTGTAAGATGCGTATCAATGTTTCTCTTTCAGTGTTTCAATGGAATAGTGATCATAGAGATGCTTTAGCTTCCGCAAATTGAGCCCTTAATAATTCAATTTTTTTTTCCTTTCTGTTGGTTAAGTTAGAGGATTGCAATGCTGTAATGAGTCAGCAGCTGCTTTTACAAGAGGGTTCTTTGCATCTTTTGTGGAAAGAAAATAACTGATAGTCTCAAGCCTTCGAATGCCTTCAGTTCTAGTGGAAAAAAAAAATGTAAGAGGGTTTATTTCTCTCATCAGCCCTTAAATAGAGAACTTATCTCCTGAATTCCGATGCTTCTGGGCACTTTGCTATGTGTGTGCTTCTCTTGCATGTTTAAAATGAAGACAGCTTTATTACCTTGGTCATAGGATGAGGTATCAATGTAACTGCTACTGTCTGATGGAATAATTGCCAACTTGTTTTTAGAGAGCAATGGGTATGTGTTTGTCTCTCGCTCTCCTCTGACACCCTCACTACTAACCTGTGAAGAAAAATCCCCGTGTGATTTCTCTGATGGTAATTGCTCTGCAGCCAGCAGCCTCATTGGAGTGTGTTTCTGACCACCTGCAGCTGCTGCCAGCTGTGCAAACTGAATTTTAATTGACTTAAAAGTGTAGCTAATTATGGAGGCTGTTTTAGTATTGTGAATTTTGTTTTGACTTAAACATGAGATGGGGTCTATTTGTCACTTTTATTTCATGCTAGTAAAACACAGAGAAATAGAATTGTGTTGTAGCCCTTAACTGGTGTTAAATGTTAAATCTCCACCTGTTTTAATGTACAAATAGTCTCATTTGTTCTCCATGGCCTGCAGGGCTTCAGAGGAACAGCTATGCTGAAAGAGACAAGTTGTGGGGTTTTTTTTTTAATGTGCAGAAACAAGGTAGTTTGTGGGTTTTTCTTTTAATTTTAAGAGCTTGAAGTAGAGGGGCGATTTAATTCACATTTGGAAGATGATGTGAAGAATGTGGTCGCATGTTCAGGAGGCTGAGGATGGGAGAAAGGAATTAGAGTGGAGTGGGTAGGTAGATGTTGAGCAAATGGGAAAAGAGGGCAGCTGAGAGGAGCATGTGCATATACTCAGGTGTAATTATCTCTTTGCCCACTCAGAGGTGGAGGATGAATACTGTGAGAAACACATGGTTATACAAGAATTAGGACTAAATGGAGATCCCCTTAGAGGAGGAGCTGCAGCTCCAAGGAAGGTGTGTAGCCCAGCTTGGGGTAGTTCCCCACGAGGATGTTAACCTCTCCTCCTGGGGCTCAGTTGGACTGCTTGATACCTCCTGGATTTTGTGGTAGAAACAGATTTTCAGCTACTTATCTGATACTTGATGAGAGAATAGTTGCAACAGGCTGTCCTCCTCCCACCTTTAGGGCTTGGGCACTGTCCCTTTGGGAAAGTGTGACACGCTGGACACAGCAGAGGCCTTGGAGAACCAAGAGACTTCTGTCTCATTGTTGCTTTGATGGGTGTGCCATAAGAATATAGATAGATGGATTCATTATGCACAATTGGTGTAAAGAGTGAGTTTGTGTGTGGCTGAGCTCTTCTACTTATTATATTACTAAATAAATCACAGCCATTTTTTTTTCTGTTGTGGAAATAAATAATCTTAGCTGCCCCAGCCCTATGTATGATTTCCATGTCTAACTCGCCAGTAAAACATAAATATTGTGGTTGTATATTACCTGATTATCAATATTCAGCCAAAATGCACCGGAGCCAGGGTTCCTTGAAACAATCTGTGCCTTTGATGGATGGGAATGCAGAGGAGGAGACGGCGGTGGTGACTCAGTCCTCAATGAGGTTAGAAGCCTTCTTGCTGCAATGAAATCCTGTTCTTGCCAAGGGATCTCAGGAAATGCACCGACTCTGCCTTCTAGGCAAGCTGGGGTAATTAACTTAAGTGTGGGATATAGCTTTTTGCAGACACATGTGATGTTCCTTTGGAGCATAATAAATCATTTTGGGATTAAAAGCTGGAGGAAGAGCCGGAGTCGTAAAAAGGCCCTGCTGTACCAAATCTTGCTGTCCTTGCACGTGGCTGGTGATGAGAAGAGTGGTCAGTGAGCTCAGTACTTAAAGGATTAACCTAAGAGCCCCTGCTGTTGTTGCTGCAGGGAACCCCAATCTATGTGCAAGCCTCTCTTACACTGGGGAGTAAATTCCATTAGCTGTTTTATGCACCATTATTCTAAAGTGGATTCTTGTTTGCGATCCTGCAGCGGTTTTATGGCTCCCTGAGCAGGGAGGTGGACTTTTCCCCAGTTCTGCTGCAATATTCCCCAGTTCTTGTCTCAGGAGAAGGGACAAAAAGGAGTGTTTGGCAGCCTCTGGCTCGGGTGCTTTCTCAGCAGAATGTCCTTAATTAGGCTCGGAGAGGATGCTGCAGATGAGGTCCCCGGGGTTTTTGTCTGTGCATCTTCTTGTGCAGTCCCAGCATTGAAAGAAATTGTCATTCCTTAATAGCAGGTGGGCCAAGAAAATATGGTTACTCCCGATTTTATTTCCTTTTTTCTTTTCTTTTTTTTTTTTTTTTTTTTCTCTTTTTCAGGGGATGATGCTTTTCTCTGCATTTCACAGCAGGGCTTTCCTTTGAAGCGCTGTGTGAGTTCCCCGTAGCCAACCTGTGTTAAAAACTCACACACCCCAAATACAAAATCTCAGTGCCTTTGCTGGTGCTGGAGGTTTTTTTTTTTTCTCTTAAAGCACCTTTTACTTCCATTCCTTAGGTGTTAGGGGTCGTGGGTGTGACGTGACGTGCTGGGATGTCCAAAGGTGGGGTGTCTTCTGCTGAGGACAGCACAGCTAACGAGGATGCTGCTGTTGGATAGTGAAGGGGGGCTTTCTCGTCCTCTGGAGCTGAATGTGGTGACTGGGGAAAGCTGCTGATTTAATAACGTGGCTTCAGGGAAAACAAGATGCTGCAGGAGCAGAAGAGAGAGAGAGAGGGGTCAGAGAGGGTAGTGGGGGTCAGAAGGAGTTTTCAAGTGAGATTTCCAAAAAGATGAAGAACTCTTCAGACAAGGACACGAAGGCATTTTCCAGCCACCAAGAGCTGCGGAGGAGAAGCTTCAGCATTAATGAGATTTTTTGGATTGGATGTAAAAGGCAAGAACTAAAGAGGAAGGCCCACCAGCAGGTCCCCAGAAGGTGTTGAGAAAAGGAAGGTAAATTTGAATGACATGTGAAATGAACCTGGAAAAGGTGTTGGATTTTCTTGCCCCTTACCTTTAGCTGGATGTGATGGGTGCAGACGTGTGTGATGATGATACTTTCCCTTTCCTTGACCTCCTGACTCTGCATTGGATGCTTCCTTGTTGTGTTAGCACCAGGTTGCTCCTGCACTGATGAGCCTCGCCGAGAGAGAAGCGCGGTGACGTGTTAGCGTCGCCTCCTAACTCTGGGTGTGAAGACACCGGGCACGTTGTGGGCAGCACCCATGGGTGCTGTCTCAGAGTTCCAGCAAACACAAATCAGAAGAGCGACCTTATTTTCTCCTGGAGTGTGTGCCAGGGTTTGGGTGCATCCAGGGAAATATCAGTGTTGAATTTTTAAAACAAAGGGAATTTTGTGGGTTCTTGATTCATGTTACCTCTTGATTACGTTATAGATGATGCTCCACGTGCTGCCACTGACGTACTGGAACGATGCTGCTTTATTGCCACTTCAACTTGTGTCATCACCCAGCAGGCATTGGTTGAGGTGTGCTCGCTCTTTTTGGGGAGGAAAATGCTGTCTTCACAGTGTCTGTAGATGGTTTAGTGTCTCACACGGTGGCATGGTTATCACGTTGTACTCAACCACGGAATCGTGATAGGTCTCATAATGTGTGTGTTGTCCCTCCCCCCCTTGGATGCTGCAGAACTTCCCACTGAACCCTTGGCATTTAGCTCATCTGAAAAGATCTGATGTGTGTGAGGAGAAAAATCAGCGATTGCAAAGGATAATCCATGGGCAAACAGTGTGGAGAGCAGAGACAAACAGCGTTCCCGATGTGCCAGCTGTTTGGCAATGCTGATGCCCAAAGTTTTACTTTTATTTCTGCTAAAAAAAACAAATACCCAACCGAGGTTCCAGCTAGACCCTTTGAGAAAATGAGTCTTTTCTTTACCTGTCTCTTCCAAACTGGTATTTCTGTGTAGAAGCCACGTTCCCTAACATACTTGTCATGGTTATTCTGCAGCTGATTGGAAATAAATACAGTGGCCGTGTGCTGTGCTGGATGTCTTCTGCTCCCTGGTGCAGTGAGATGTCTTTGCTGAGAGAGGACCACAGGGAAATCATTAAAATCTCCAGGCACTGTGACTGTCAGCATCACAGCTGTAATAGATATTTAGAGGGAGGGGGATTTAAAGAAGAAAATAAGATCATGCAGGATTAGTGAGGGGAAGCATCCTATGGAGGGTTAGTGAGGAAAGCTATTTGGGGGATTTTCTGTCCTCAGGTTGTTTGTGTTTTCTTGGCAGTTTTTTGTCACGGGTGACTTTGTCACAGGTCCTGCTTTCCAGCTCCTGACCTTACCCTGTGGGTCTTGTCTCACTGTTGGCTTTTGCACCAGCTGAGTTTCAGCGCTTGCCCCTTCCTCGTGCCCTCTTTATTGCCTGGCTTTGGGACCTCTCTGAGCCGTGGCCCATCTGCTCTTGCACTGATTTCTCACTCAGCACATCTGTGTTTCCAGGGAAACGTGCTTTGGCGAGGAGAGAAACGATGAGGATTCGCGGAGCTGCAGCCTTGGGTAGGGCCGCAAACCAGAGGGGGCAGGTCCTGGGATGTATTTTGACGTGCAGAAGTTGAAAGCATCAGCAAATCCTGCAGCTCCTGGTAACTGTGTGATTTTTATCGCTGCCCAACTGCCTGGGCTGAGTGGTGTGTTATTTTCACTTCTGAAGAAGAGTAATAACAGCACTGTTTATAGAAACTGAGCCGCCGAATTTAGCTCAATTGGGCTTTTTTTTGCTTTTAGAACTGTGGCAGAACTTAAAATTACTGCCTTCTGCTTTCTTTTCTAGCTTTTTGCTATTTATTTTTCCTTTTTTTTTTTTTTTCAGATATGAACCTTAATGCCCAGTTGTGTCTATTAAAGACCTGTCTGAACCCTCCGGTCTCCTTTCCACTCCAGTTGTAAGTTATTTGTGCCAAAATGAGTCTGCAGGAGTGAGTCAGCATCTTCCTTCAGACCTTCAGTAGCTGCTTCTAGGGAAGGGCAGCCAAAAATTCTGCTACTTGTTTCGCTGTGTGGGATTAGCCAGAACCGTGCCTTTCTCTTCATTCAATCACTGGTTAATTTAATTACATTCTTAAGAGGATAATTATATTAAAAACAAACAAAAAACAAACCCAAAACCAACAACCCCCAAACTTGAGACCTCTAGTGTTTATTTTTATTTTTCTGAGCAATGAAGTAATTGATTAAACCACTGGCTATTGTTAGTGCAATTACCTGAATTGGCTCTTGATTAATAATGACAGTCAAGAAAGAATTGTTTGGGATAAATCAGCCAAAGAATATCAACAGGAAAGGCTTATTTTATGTAAAAAAAAATCACTGTTCAGATTGTTACTGACATAAATGCTGTCACGTTTCACACAAGCAGCTCTAGACCTCTTGGTGATCATTTACCTGACAAAGTGAGCGACGGAATTGAGTGAAAGTGACAGGATTAGGTACGAGAAAATCCCTCAATTAATCCTTAATAAGTAGCGAGTAGCTTTGAGGTGGCTGGATGAAAGGTGCTGTGTAGGGATGGAAGAGATGGATTTATACAGCAGAGCTTGTGTGTGCTGTAGTGTATAAATAAATAATATTTACTTGTAAATTACCCTGGCTTTCAGTGCTTGGAGAGCAAGGCTGGTGTTTATCAGGCCTAATCATTGTTTGCTGCTTCATTTTTTTCCATCCTAACGAGGTCCCCCACCTAAAGTGTTGTGTGCAGGTATGTGAATTTCTTCTTTGCCTTTTTGGGTGTTTTTTTTCTGCAGGTTTTGCACCAAGTGATATGAATGCAGGTAGTATTTCTGTTCCTTTATCACAGAACATAACGAGAATGGAGAACAGCACCGCTCCTCAGTCTCTGCTCATGGGGGGGACCGTGTCATGTGTGTGTGCTGTGGTGTTTGCAATGAGGCAGCCAATCTTAGGCTCCAGTCACCAAGAATGGCATGATTGGGAGTCTAGTGGTGCCCAAAAACATCTTTCCTGCAGTTTTTCTTTTGTATATTATATTAATCGATGACCTGGATGAAGGGATGGAATGTCCCCTCAGCAAGTTTGTTGATGATACAGAAGTGGGAGGGGTGGCTGACACACCAGAAGGCTGTGCCACCATCCAGTGAGACCTGGAGGGTTGGGCAGAGAGGAACCTGAAGAAACTCAACAAGGGCAAGTGTAGGGTCCTGCCCCTGGGGAGGAAGAACCCCCTGCAGCAGGACAGGTTGGGGGTGACCTGCTGGAGAGCAGCTCTGAGGAAAAANAGAAATACTTCAAGGGGGGGTGTCAGGAGGATGGGGTCAGGCTTTTTCCAGTGGTGCCCAGGGACAGGACAAGAGGGAACGGGCACAAACCGGAACATAAGAAGTTCCACCTAAACATGAGGAGGAACTTGTTGACTTTGAGGGTGTCAGAGCCCTGGCAGAGGCTGCCCAGAGAGGTGGTGGAGTCTCCATCTCTGGAGACATTCAAATCCCACCGGGACACGTTCCTGTGGGACCTGCTCTGGGCTGGATGATCCCCAGAGGTCCCTTCCAACCCCGTATCATTCTGTGCTTCTATATGTGTGGAATTAATACGATTTATTACTCTTTTTTTGTCCCACTGCAGAGTTCAGTGACGTTTGCCTGACACTTTTCTGTACTATTGATTTATACCTTCTGGCCAGGAGCACTGGTACAGTCAGTGCTGGGGTCTGCAAAGCTTATTCCTTGCTGGAGAACTTAGCAGAAGGCAAAAATGCCGGCTCTACGTGTTGGGTTGGGGTTGTTTTTTTTTTCCTCTTTATCTTTTTTTAGCTTGTCAGTGACAAGCCAACTGCTAGCATTTATGGGAATGAATGATGACTAAAATAATTTGCATTTAAAATGCAAATGAATGAAAGCATCAGCAAGGAGCCTTCTGCTCTCTTCCCGCTGTGCAGATGAGGTGCTGGCATCGGATGGGCCCGGCGAGGCACCGGGTATAAAACCAAGTTAATTGGGACTAGTTAAATGGGCTTGGCCTCGTGCTAATCCCTGGGCCTGTGATTTAATACGATGATAGAGAGGAAAGATTGGGAAGGTGCTGAACCACTGACTTAAACCAGTCCTCCAGAGCTGTAAATCACACCCCTGAGATTCCCAATGGCAGGTTGAGAGGCTCCAATAAAATTGCGAGAGGGGAATAAAACCTCGCTTGGAAGCAATTTGTCAGGATCTTGGGGCTCGCCTGAATTAGAGTTTAAGTTTCATTGTTCTTTTCCTAAAAGTTGTCTGTCGTGATGCTGCCTTGAATACCAAGTGGGGCTGCCCTTTTGTACAAGGTTAAAGCTGCTTGGAAACGTGAAGCCGGTTGGTTCTCCCAACAAAAACCCTTTTAAGACGAAGCGAGAAACCGGGGATGCTTCTCCGAACGTCGTGTTGTCTTGGTGGGGGCTTAAGGTCAATTTTTCTGTGTCGTCTACTGGTTTCTGAGCCTGTAAGTGCCAGAAGGACCATGTGAAGAATATTTTCTGTACTGCCTGTGGCCAAGGAAAGAAGTGGGGGAGGAATTCAGTGTAATCTTTCAGCGCAGGAGGTGTTTTCTATAAACCCTCAGTGCAGTTGTAGCGATGGTTGACTTGTTTCCTCCTTAATAGGACTTGGAAAGTGTAATAAAGCAGAACTCGAGCACCATAAGTGGGAAAGCACATGTTGGTAAAGCCCAGCCTGCTCTGCTCTTACGTGTCCCTTACCACAAAGAAGACATTGGGGGGCTGGAGCGGGTCTGGAGAAGGGCAAGGAAGCTGGTGGGGGGGTCTGGAGCACAAGTCTTGTGAGAAGAGGCTGAGGGAGCTGGGGGTGTTCAGCCTGGAGTAAAGGAGGCTGAGGGGAGACCTTCCTGCCCTCTACAACTCCCTGAAAGGAGGGGGGTTGGTCTCTTCTCCCAAATCAGAGGCGATGGGACAAAAGGAAATGGCCTTGAGTTGCACCAGGGCAGGTTCAGATTTGGATATTAGGAAAACTTTTTACATGAAAAGGCTTATTAAGCCTTGGAATGGGCTGCCCAGGGAGGTGGTTAAGGCAGCATCCCTGGAGGAATTTAAAAGGTGGGGTTAGTGATGGGTTTTTTTGTATCAGGGTTAGGTTGATGGTTGGACAACGTGATCTGAAAGGTCCCTTCCCACCTAGACAATTTTATGCTCTATCTCTAGCAGTGTTCCCACAGTACAGTAGCTGGGGATAATATCTCATGCCTCCATTCTTTGTGTGTCATGCTTTTTTTTTAATGCCTCCATCTCTTTTTGTTTGTTTTCCTAGCCATGTTATTGAAGATCACCTTGTCTTCTGGAAGTAGAAACACAGTGAAGAGATGAATCCATTGGGCCAGACCTTCCTCCAGTAGATCCATCTCACCATGGAGCACCACGGTGGGGAGGAGATGGACTCCAAAGAGGAAAGTCCTCAGGTGTGGGCTGACTCTGCTGAGCAGGAACAGAACACTGCTCAGGTGACTAGTGCCTTCCAGAGCTCTCCCTTTCTGCTCTCCCTTTCAGGCTCCCTGCAGTTCTTGTTCCACCCTTTCTTAAAGTCTTCGAAGCTCAAGCTTTCATTGGAAGAGAAATCCAAACACCTTGGCAGTCATTTGGGATAAAAGCTTCAGAAAGTGAGCTAAACAAAAGCAGCCAGTGGCTATAGAAGTTTCAGTGTCCAAATATATATGTATAACCATGCAGGGAAGTAAAAGAGTATTCAGATTAATGAGTATTAACAAAATCCGTGGTCTGTGGCAGCCCATTTTGATGACATCAGTCGAATCAGTTGAAACTGGGGGTGGATGTCAGGGAAAGTAATATGAATAATTTTTTCCAGCCAGACATCTGGTAGCAGGGAAGGGAGAAATGTTAATTGTTAGTGACTAATATAGTTAGATTCTGATGT
This sequence comes from Nycticryphes semicollaris, assembly GCA_013400055.1. Lineage (NCBI taxonomy): Eukaryota > Metazoa > Chordata > Aves > Charadriiformes > Rostratulidae > Nycticryphes > Nycticryphes semicollaris. The sequence goes on along the minus strand of VXBJ01005515.1, from coordinate 470,630 downwards.
ACGCGGCGGGTCCCTCTGCCTCCGAGACAATGGAGCTGTGAATTTTTAGAAGACTTCAAATTGATTTATTCTTTTGATTATGTTATGAAGAGGGTGCTGCAATGTCATTTGACCCACAAGCCGAGAAATTCGGACTCTCCTGGTAATATCCAGCTTTGAAATTTGCAGAGAAAGGCACTTTTCAATGGCCTCTGTTATCTGTACGCCGGGGTAACCGCACTGTTATTTGCACGTGGCAGTTAGAAGGCTTTAATTAGTATTTGCAGAGTGTTCTCCAAATGTGAGACACTGCCTGCATCCTCACTGTAGTGTTTGCATGAGGATTTATTGGAGAGGATCAGCCTGAGCATCCGCAGGGGGGGAGTACTGGGTGTCTTCTGAGGAATAAACTAAAAGGTGAACCAAAGCAAATAAAATATGTACCTGTGGCATGGTTCTACGTGGAAATGTTTTATATGAATATGGATGCTAAACCTAAGTTTCCTGTTAGCTGCCTTGTACTCTGAAAATAATTTTCAGCATGTAGAGGGTGTCAAAAGATAAATATGTTCCTGTTGGCACTGGAATTAAGTAATGTAGCTCGTTTTCTGTAGGCCTCTGATCATCTTTTATGATCGTAATGTTCCGTCAAGACCAACTTGTTTGGATGTAAACTGCTGCCCCAGACATAACTTGTTCCTGCAGTCCTTGGAATCATTGCTAAATGCTTTCAGTGATGTGTTTCTCTGTTTGAATAGTTGGATTTTTCTACTGATACTGCACGTACATAATAGAGGGAAGCAATCTAACATACGCTATTGCTGCCTCGTGAGAGCTGCAGGACTATGACTTGAAGCAGTGGCCAAGTTAATAGGTTCCGTTAGCTGTTCATCAAACAGAAAAAAATTACTTCCAACTGCAGAACTAACTGAAGGAAGTAATTATCATAAATCCAGAAAGGAATATGAGAATAAAGGGGAAACTCTGCCAATAAATTCCATAGATATGCCCATTCAAATATGAATTTTCTTTTTCATGCCTTTCCGAAGCATCACGCGAGAATGAAGTATGGGTCAGTGCCCTTTATACCAGCTAGGGCTTGAGTTAAAACACAGAGTAAGACCAGAAACCAATAGTAGTTTTAAGTCTGGGTTTCTCTCTTGCTAGCATCATTCCCTGAGATTTTAAATGTGTATTGTAGCATGAGTTTTTCATTGTGTTCTAAACAACGGGCTATGTAGCTGGAACACAAGGTACTCTCTGCTTCCTTTCAACTGCTGCGTCTCGTGTTGTGTCTCAAAGGTTTCAGTGCAGGATCTGTTGGGTTTTGTGTTTGTGTTTGTTTTTTTTTTTTCCCCTCCAGGTGCACTTTGTCCCCGAGGGGGGGACGGTGGCCCAGATAGTGTACAGCGATGAGCAGGACCGTCCCTCGCAGCAGGTGGTCTACACGGCAGATGGCACCTCCTACACCTCCGTGGACACCTCGGAGCACACTCTTGTTTACATCCATCCCGTGGAAGCTACGCAGGCACGTGTGGTTCCAAGCCCACCCCACTTTGGAAACACCTAGGAAACAAAACAATCTCGTTTGAGATGAAAACCAGTTACCAGCCCAGTGATAAGGACTGGGAAATGGCAGGCAGTTGCTTCCAACGCTTTTATCTGCTCGTTGCTGAACAGGGGCTTCATGCTGTTCATTTCTGATGTGCACATGTGGTAATCAAAGGATGTTGAGGCTATGAATTATGAAATGCTGCTTTTTTCACTGAAGGTGGATGAGTTCATAATTAAATCAAAGGTGTTTTCTAAAACACTGATAATCTCTTTAGAAATTCTACCTCTGTTGTATTCAGTAAGATGCTAAGAGTGATCTGTGTGTCTTCTAGAAGAGCCCTTGTTTTGCATAGTACAGTTTTCATAATTGATAGTTACGATAACCAGAGGATCTGTGTGTTTTCAGTCTCATTTTGTAGTCTCTTTTTTTCAGAGAAGTTGTTGGTATTTTATAGACCTGGCTTCTCTTTCTTCACAGTTCTATCAAGTAGCTTTTATTCCCTGGCAGTGTGTGTCTACATGGGGTTGATACAGCGAGCATCTCTCCTTCTGCATGGGCAGATGCAGAAAGAAGAGCAGACATGCTTTGACAAGAGTGTTTAATATTGTTTTTGCTGACAGGACAGGTTAGAAACGTTATGAAGTGCAGGTAGTGACACCCCTGGTGCAGCCCCGTGCAGCACAGTCTGTCTCTTGTGTGCCTCTTAGACATTACATAAAACCCATTCCTGTTCTAGGAGGATATTTGGAGATGTTATCTCCCTGGAAGTTACTGGGAAATAATTCCACAAGCTAATCCTATCGTTTTGCCAGAATGGGTGTAGTATCAACGCACTCTCCTGCAACTGAGATGAAATTAGCAAAGCACTGGTGGGATTTGTGTGATGCCTTGGTTTATTTTGCTACAAGGTTGGGTATTCAGAGTGTACTTTTCATCTGAGTTTTTCTTTTTTCCTGAGGGGAAGCCCTCCCATCAGGGCTGCTCTTGCAGCTGTAAGATCATTGGAGTTGGCGTGTCTTCTGTGAAGTTAAAAACCAACAACATGGCAATTTCACATTCGGGTGTAGGACATGCCTGATATTTGCATGGTTTCTTTGGGGGAAACTCTTGTGAATTTGGGAAAAGATGAAGTTAATAGTCATCTTCTGTCCTGTTCTGACGTATTACGTAGCTTTCATACAACTATTGACTTTGATTCCCTAGAATTTATCAAATTGGCAATTGACAAAGTGATTTCTGTATTAAAAATAAATAAATAATCCCATGGAGCACTTTAGGTTTAGAGATGAAAAGTGCCACGTAAATAAGATGCTACTTTTTATACTTAATTTATACCACCTTATGCAGGTAACATTAGCACTACCCAATTTCAGTTTAATCTCTGTGTGTGTGTGTTCCCTTGGGGAAGTGGAATTAGTGTGCTGAGGCAATAGGCAGAAGTTAATAGAAGTTAAGGAAGGTTTCAAACGTGGCTCACTTGGTGGTGGGGTGGTTGTTGTGTGAGTTTTGGGAGTCAGCAGCCCCCAGGCCGGTTTGATAAGCCTTTTTCACTTTGTCCAGACTCTGTTTACAGATCCCTCCCAAGTGGCTTACGTCCAACAGGATGCCACCACCCAGCAGGTAAGAAAGAGACATTCTTTTCCCTGGGCTTGCAACTGTAAGGAATCTGTTACCGAAGGTAAAGGGAACGCTGTTGTGGTGCTGGAGCGTAATTATCCAACTCTGAATTTGGCAGGTGCCAGCCCTCAGTTCTTTACTGCCATCCCCCAGGGATCAAGGGCAAAAAGCTTAGGATATAAGGAGGCACTATTATCCTGGCAAGTTTGTGCATAAATAACAATAAATAAAAAACTTAAAGGAGTGTGAGGTTGGGGTTTTGCTTTTTGAAAATTCACGTTCCACAAAAATAGTAATTTATTTCCCCAGATAAAATGAAAAATCTTGTAAGAGTGTCCCTGTCAGGCAGAAGCTGAGGTGGCTGACTTTCAATGTCCATCTGGAAAATCTCTGTGCAGCTTCTGCTCCCAATGCCTTTAACTTCATAAATGGCTCTCGAGGGATAGAATATTTGGATGGAAATTCTAGATTTACCAGAAACTTCACAGGAAATTAATTGTAAAACCTGAAGAAGTTTAATTACTGGCTCCCTTATTTTACCAGGGCTTCCCAGCTCTGATGTGCTTGGCAAGGAACCCACAATTGTAAAGTTGTGATGATTATTCTTTGGGTTTTTTTCATCCATTATGGATGGGAAGGATTTGTTGTTACTGGTATCTTTGGAGACTGCATTGTGGCGTAGGTGCTTTCAGATCAAGATCTCTAGTTCCAATTCTCCACTTTGAAGTCAGAGAGACTTAAAATCCTTCCTGCTTGCCAAATCTTTAATGGCATCTGTGAATTGGACATGTTAGATCTGAATCGTTAACGCCAGCATTAAAATGCCTATTTATTGACAGTCTTGGGGCAGAGGGAAAGGTTGAATGTGCACTGAAAATGGAATTTTCTTCCTGAAAAAGGCAGCCCTCTACACTGTCAAAGCACAGGCAGGCGAGGGTATGACTAACAAACTAAAGTTGGTACCTGATTTCTTCCAGTTCTCTGGAGGTATTTGGAATGTCATTCAGGAATGTGTTGCCACGTCCGTTTCCTTGCATTAAGCAGCCAAAAAAGAAACATAATCCTATTTAGTTTTCTCAAAGCTCATTTAACAACTAGGATCTAATTGGAAGTAGGTGGGACTTGGTTGCACAGTGTGGATGCTGCTCTGGCAGCAGAGGTGCTGTGCTGTTACTATTCCGTGTTGAGTCTCAAGGGCACGAGCACCTCCGTGTCCTCAACCCGTCCTCCCTTCCAACATCACGGCAGCAGCTTCTCATGTCTTCCAGGAGAAACTTCAGTTTAAAAGGGAATTGAGGGGGGTTCTTTAAATAAATACTCCCATTCCTTGCGGCGCCTGCCGTGGAAGTGAATGTAAGGATACGTTGGAAGTGTGATTAGCAGCAGGGAATGGTGACATGAGGTACAAACAGACACAGGCTTGTGCGAAGCCCTGGGTGCTGGCAGACCTGGAGGTGTGGCCTTTTTCTGGTGCCACTTGGCATCACAGTGTCAATACCAGACAGCTTGGTGCAGCTGGCGGTTTGGCGGTTTCCCCGCTCCCTTCTTGCTGTAGTTTCCAAGCACTTCCATAAATTACTCTTGATACCCCTTTAAACAAAACAACTAGATTTGAAGTTTCAAGGCTCTTGGCTTTTGCTATGGATTTGCTTGTCTGCTCCTCCGCTGTTGGCACAATTTGCTCTTCTCTGATTTATCAGCTATTTATTAAGCACTTGGTAGAGGGGCAGGGGATTTAATTTTAGCACAAAAGCTGTTTAACAGTCAGAGGCACAAACCAGGAGCCACATGATGTCAGCTGCAGAGAAGGATGAAAAAAATCACGTGGGATAAGAGTGCAAATTCCTGTGTAGATAAGCAGGAAACGAAAGACAGGAAAGTTGATCCCCAAGATCTTAATTCTGCTTTGTTTTGTCACGGAATGGGTGGGAGCAGTGTGATAGTACACATTGATTTTTCTCATTGCTAGACAAAAAATGAGTATGGAAACGACCAAAGAGGTATAGTGTGTCCAAATAATGTAAAGAAAATATGAGTGTTGGAATCCTGTCACTGGAGTGCTTCATCCTCCAATGAGGTCAATGCACTGTCTTGGTTTTACAATGGATTTGGGTTTGCTTGAGAGAAAGAAGGATGGGCAAAAGGAGGAGATGATTCTTTTTCCTTCTTTACCTTTTCTCTTAAAATAAAAAAAAAAAGTAAATGAGGAGATAGAAGAGAAAAAGACCCCGAATCACTGGTTTTGCCAGGAGCTAAAGAGCTCCTGACATCTCTTTTGAGTGCAGTTTGAACCCAGACTGGGCAAGACCTTAATTTAAAGCCCAGGGGTGGGAGAGAAGAAATTCAAAAGCTGTGGAATCTAGGCTGAGTTTTGAAACCTTTCCCCTTGTCCCCAGATCTGCAGGCTTTGTCCATCACCCCTAATAGAGGGGGGGGAAAAAAAACCCCAAAATTAAAAAAATATGAAAGTGCTGCAGTTTTTGACCCAGTGTAGGACTCCAGGGAGCTTTGCATGCAGGGCACTGCCCGTGTGTAAGTGACTGATGGAAATGCTGCAGTGCTAAACTGAGTGCCTATAATTTTAGGTAACTGTGCTCTTGCCTGCTGCTGCTCAGAGCATGAATCCCACCAACCTCTCCGTGCTCGGCAACGTTGCCGAATCCCCCCAGCAAATGGCTCTGGAGCAGCAGGGTCCACAAGCAGATAGAGTAAGTTGCCAGGCACCCTTTTCATTTTAAATGTGCAAATACACCCATTTCATTGCTCCGTTGTCTCAGGGGATGAACCGTGTCGGAGCCCTGCGGGAGGAGATGCGAGAAAGCTGGAGCCCAGATCGGTACCATCTTTCATAGTCTCACCGTGGAGTGTGTGGGGTGTTTGTAGGCGAGATCTTGTATTTAACACACAGAGAAACCTGGCCTACAGATTGTTCTGTCCTGAGCAGCCACCTTAAAATACTCTTCCCTGCTTTTGAAGAGCAGAACTAGCAGAAGGTGCAATGCTGGCTGTCACCAGGACCAACATCCACTGGGTCTCTTTGCCAGTCTTTCATGACAGCTTTATTCTGTGCACTGTTTCTTGTTCTCCACCTGAGAAACCTGAGAGAGGGGTGGAATATTCTATGCTTAGAGTTATTATTTTTTTTGCCTTTAGTTTCTTGTAGGGAAAGAAAAGGATAAACTTAAAAATTAGTGGCAGGATACAATGCCCTCAACTGTCCTCTGTGTCCCTTATCTAGTCCTGGTGTTACCTCATCCCTTATTAATCTGTGTGTGTGTTTGTGCGTTAGGAGAGACCATGTGCCAAAGTGCAGGATTCTCTCACGTGTAGAAAAGAAGTTCAAATACAGCCTTAGGCTCTAGGTAATTTCTACAGAGCCTGGACTTTGTTTCAAACCTTCTGTGGGGGGTCCAGAACTTCTCTGATTTTTAGCTGCTTCTCCCGAGAAGTCACTCCATGGGAGGGTAGCACCAGGTAGTGACACAGCTGCCATTTATCTTATCTCTTCATTTTCCCTTGTCCTTCTTTCCATCACCAGAGGAAGCAGGAAGGGTAGACTAGGAAGAAGCTTCAGTGTTTGTTGTCTTTGAACAAAGAAGAGGGTTTTTCTTCTTGAATCAATTCTGATCAACTGTTTGTGATCTCTCTCCTCAGGCGTCGTTACCGGTGCATAACCAGGTGTTACCTCCTATGGAGGCGGTGGATGGTTCTGACCCTTTAGCACCTCTGCAGAACCAAATGGAAAGGCTGGAAACAAAAGAGGAAGATGATGAGGACGAAGACGAGGATGAAGACGGGGAAGACACTGACATGGACGAGTGGGATCCAGATCCGCCTCGGCCCTTTGATCCCAATGATTTGTGTAAGTTTATGAAGTTGTGTGTAGCCCTCCCCTTTTCCCCCTTCTCCTCCCTCAGCCCTTTAGCCAAGGGAGTTGAAAACCATTCGGGTTTTAGCAGTAATAACTAAATTCCTTTATTACCCAGAAGTATAGACTCGTATTGGGCTGCTTGACTCAAAGGACTGTCTTGGTTGGAGGAGTCTCTGAGCTGCTTTATCCCTCCTTTTGCAGGAGACTGCCTTCTCTAATGTTTTAAAGTATAGACAGACTGTTGGAATAAACAGTCCTGCAGCTGAGCCAGAGATGTTTAGAGAGAGATAAGGCTGTCTCTCCTGAGCTGGTGTGAGTGTCTGCCTGACAGTTGTGTCCTCCCTGGCTTTGTGTTGTAGGGTGTGAAGAGTGTAACAACGCACATCCCTCTGTCTGCCCAAAACACGGACCTTTGCATCCCATCCCAAACCGGCCTGTGCTGACCAGGGCGAGAGCCAGCCTCCCCTTGGTGCTCTACATAGACAGGTTTTTGGGAGGTGTGTTCTCCAAAAGGCGTATCCCCAAACGCACGCAGTTTGGACCTGTGGAAGGACCCCTGGTCAGACAGACTGAACTCAAAGACTGCTATATCCATTTGAAGGTAAGGGGGTGCGTGGGAGAGAGGAAGAGGGACCAAATGGTGCTTAAACTTTCTGGTTTGGTGGGGTTTTTTTATGAGTTTGTTGCACTGCCTTCCTCAGTTACCTCACTGGAGATGTTCTTTTGTTACCTCCATCCCTGAATGTAACGCAGAAATACCCACATGGCTTTGGCTTGAAATCTGCTCTGTTACTCAGGAAGACACAATAATGGTGGTGAATATTTCAGCTTTATGATATAGATGTGTTATGATATATAGGACTCCTAATGTGGAATCCTGTGAATCACCCTCACATTGGCTGAAGCAGCATCTGGACACGGAAACAGCAGTCCCATCTGAGGATGTTTTGCAGTATTACTTTGTGTCATGCTGTAATTATAGCTAAAAATACTTTTTAATCTCCTCTCCTTTCTCTCTCCCACAAGATGTAGGGGAGAGGAGAGATTTTTCTCCCCTTCTTCATGCCAAGTTGTTGGCATTGAAATAGAATGGGTTTAACTGACTTTTATCTATCTATTTACTGGTTTCATTATCAGAGTTGGTCCTTTATTTGCTGGAGGTCAGGTCCACGGTCTTGGGACACTGGTCTCTGATGGTCAGTGCCTGACAAGCTGTGAGCACAGGCAGATTCAGTCACCCAACAGAAGTTCAGCTCAAGAAGTTTAGCTTCTAGCTTGAGGCAAGAAATGATAGAAGTGGGTATGCCAGTTAGAAACATCTGCCAACTGGTGCTGTATAGGCTGCTAAAGCTTCTTGTGCCTCATGCAGAGCCACGCATCGAGTGCATGATGAATGTTTCTTGCTCTGGAAAGCCATGGAAGGCTCCATCATGTCTCCCTGGTTAAATTTCTTGCCTGTTTTTAAGTATTTTTCTAAGTGCCACCTGTTTCTGGATCCTTGTTAGCAAATAGAGAAAATCAACTACGCCTTCTTGGTTTTCCATGCGTGGGCACAGTAGTTTAATGTTGGGGTTTTTATTGAACCTGCTGCCAGGCAGTCACAGCCACACGTAATTGGATTTTGCTACAGGTGTCTCTTGATAAGGGTGACAGAAAAGACAGAGATTTACAAGAGGACCTGTGGTTTGAACTTTCTAGCGAGGCTCTTTGCAACTGGATGATGTTTGTGCGTCCGGCTCAAAACCACTTGGAGCAGAACCTGGTGGCCTATCAGTACGGTCACCACATTTATTACACCACCATTAAAAACGTGGAGCCCAAGCAGGAGCTCAAGGTAGGCATTGCTCGTGTTGGTGGTTCGTTTTTCTAGTGTGGAATCAAACCTTAGAGTTCTTACCTGATAAGTGCATCCCCAAGTGTTTAGATGTGATGGCTGTAAATACTCTTACTGCAGTCAGCAAGCAATTAGCCACCCACTTCCGGATTTTAAATGAGCTTTGGCTCAGATAAAAAATGAGGAACTTTCAAATAAAAGTATGTAAATGATTTATCTGTCACTCTCTTGTTTTACACTGCATATATTTTGCTGATGCTATCTAATTTTTATTGCAGCAGTCTTACTCTTTTTAGTTCTGGATGCCCTTTCCAGTTAGTCCTGTGGGCCCTTGACTTGTTTTCTGGTGCCTTAAGTGAATGTGGCCTCTCACTTCACCTGGAACGTTTGAAACTTTGCATGTGTAAAACAATAAAGGACATTGTGTCTTCCCTGTGAGTTCCCTTTTGTTCCCTCTAAAGATGTATTTGTCACTTTGAGCTCAAAGCAGCGTGGCTGGCTGAGAGAGCCTTCCTTTTGAACATCATCTCTTGGGGAACCCAGGGTATCCAAACAATTCCAATATCAGGAAATCATTTGTTCTTCTTCAAATTTTTTCTTGCATGTAAATTTCAACCAAAACAACCCCCAGATTTATCTACACTTAAAGCAGGGGAAAAGCCTTTTTACATACTTATTGCTGATCTTTAAGAGGAGGAGGATTGTTTCTGCTTTCTCTAAAATCCCTCATCTGTTGAAGCAGAATCACTAGAATGCTTGTTAATCCATTTTAAGTGTATCCAAACATGAGTTTCTCAACAGTTTTAAAATCAGTTTGAAATCAGACTTTAATTAGATCTGTACAGACCTGCCAGTTCTCTTGTCATGCGTTAGTAGTGTCTTTTGGGGTACAACTGGTTTGATAATTGAAAGTGAATTACCTAGATTCTGTAAGGGGTTTTCCTCTGCAAGTGGATTTTTTTCCCTGCTGAAAATGTGTTTGTGCCTTCTTTAAGAAATCTCCTTTAGAACTGAACCTTCCTAATCAAGCATAGAATGGTAGAATGGTTTGGGTTGGAAGGGACCTTCAAGATCATCTCCTTCCACCCCCCTGCCCTGGGCAGGGACACCTCCCACCAGACCAGGTTGCTCCAAGTCCCCTCCAACCTGGCCTTGAACCCCTCCAGGGATGGGGCAGCCACAGCTTCTCTGGGCAACCTGGGCCAGTGCCTCACCACCCTCACACCAAAGAATGTCTTTCTGGGATCTCATCTAAATCTCTTCTGGTATCTAATCCCTAAATCTCCAGCAGTAAAAGAGAATGAGAAATGGTGCAAGAATTCTCAGTGAAATGTGAGCAGCTGATTTCAGTTCTGCCTCCTGTGGTTCTCTCTGCTGAAGGCTCCCGAAATCCCTTGTGTAACGAAAGCAGGTCCAGCACGCTGCAACCTGGAGGCTTTTTGTTTTGGGCAAGGCGGCCATATTGCTCTAATCCTTCAGCAATTCAGAAGCCCCCCAGGTTTAAAAACTTTTTCCTTTCCTCTTGGTACATCAGGGGACAGTACTCTGCTGACATCTATCCTTTACAACCACATAGTCGTGTCCAGAGATTCATCTTCTTTCCTTTAGAGCTACTGGTAGCCATGTGTGAGATTAACATTCATCTTAGGAGGCTATTCCTTAAAATTAAATGGAGATGCTTTCTGAGCAAAGCTATTCCTCACTGGGTGCATATTGATCTCATCAGGCTTTATTTTTGAGGATGAAGGGAGCAATAAGAGGGAAGTGAAGCAAATACATTGCTTAAAAACCATTTTCAAATTAATTCCCCTTAGTTCTGGTTCCATCTAAAGGAAGCGTTCCGTTATCTCCTGTCCCTCTGCAGGTGTGGTACGCTGCCTCCTACGCGGAGTTTGTGAACCAGAAGATCCATGACATATCTGAGGAGGAAAGGAAGGGTAACTGGGGCTCTTCTCCTCTCTGCTCTTGCAGTGTGGTGGTCGGCTGGGTGTTGTACTTCTTAGTTTTGAGTACACGGCCTGCCCAGCGCTCCCAAATTCCTGCTGGGTTAAGAAAAGTTGAGCCAGGCCTAGATTGTGTTATTGGGATGTGTTTCTGATAACTTTTCTCACGCTGATCTTGCAATAGCTTAACCTCCTGCCTCAGTTTCTGGGAAGTGTTAGATCGCTGCTGGCAAGAGGTGTATTGCTCTGCTTGATATCTAACCTTGAGTCTGTGTCACAACCTGGAGATGGAGAAATTTCTCTTGACCTCCCCTAACTTAATGCCAGAGACACGATCCTGTAGGTGCTCTTCCATATGAGGGTTGATCTCAAAATCTCCCAGAGTTTTCAGCAGCGTTTATAGATGATGGGAATTGTCCCCAGCCACCTCTTTGTCTCTCTGTGATAAGCTGTGCCTGTGCCACAGCGCAGAGTGGGGTGAAAGCAAAGCTAAATGGAGCAGTCTGTCTAACCTTCAGGGGAGAAACACAGCCCAGAGAGGACAGAAAAGCTTGAGGGGGGGGAGGAAATGAGACTGAAATGCTGTTATTGACATTTCCAACTGAACGTAGTTCTCAGAGAGCAAGAGAAGAACTGGCCGTGTTATGAGTGCAACCGCCGCTTCATGAGCTCCGAGCAGCTCCAGCAGCACCTCAACTCCCACGATGAGAAGCTGGACTTCTTCAGCAGGTAGGAAAGCTTTAGCTTTGTCTGTGTGTGGCTGTGGTGCTTCCCCAGACTCCCAGAAGGAAGGGTCTTTGCCCTGCAGATCTTGCTGAGCAGCTGGGGGTACCCGTGGGAGAAGGGCTCAGTGCTTGAAGGTAAGAACGTGGCACCAGCAAGACTTTGTGAAAGAAGCAGCTTGAGGGAAATCAATGCCCTGTTGAAACTGGTGAATTTGAGNNTTGAAAGTGGTGAATTGTTGGGGGGGGGGGGTTGTTTCTGGTGGTTTTGTCAATGACTTGAAAAAAATTGCAGTATTTTGGTAGCACAATATGGAAATACTGATGCTTCTCAGGTGTAGGCAGAGACAGAGCTTGGAGAACAAGACTTTGAGTGCTCTGGCTCCTCGTTGGGCTGGAAAGAGAGTTTTCCCTGACCTAATGAAAAGCTGAACCTGCAAACATCCATCAGAGAACAGAAGACATTGGTGCCACTTTTTTTTTCCCTGAAACTTATCACTTTGGCTGTATTTTGGGGCTTTTCTTGAATAATTGCCTTCAGTTTACGGCCTGACATCAAGGGTGCCTTTTTTGGGGAGGGATATTACGGCTTCAGCTTTTAAATTGGTTTTCCTTGTGCACTTGTTCCCTCTAGCTGAGACTTCTTTCCAGCACACACTGCACTCTGGGCTGTTGGAAGTAGGAGAGTTTCCAGAAACCAGGAGTCCTCTCAGTCTCACTATTTCTGAAACAAATCTTAATGTCTTGTGGACTCTGATTTTATTCATAGGGCACAAAATAGACACCAGTCAGTACCCAATTCTGGAATCTCTTCAGGTTTTATTATTTACTGCGTGTGAAAGAATGCATAAAATCAGTGGAAATTCCAAATCCATC
>VXBJ01005515.1:444708-456666 GCA_013400055.1 Nycticryphes semicollaris | reverse complement strand
AGGTTCCTGTTTATTTATCCTTTCTGGAGCGTGAGGTCAGAGCCTGCTCTTCTGAGTTGCTGGTAGAAGTGAATCAGTTTGAGCTACGATTCTTGATGATGTTTTAATATTAACAAAAGGACATTCTTACTGCAAAATGTTCTCTTGGCTGTGGCTGTCGGTTATATTCTACAGGGACCTAATGTGACACGTTCACAGAAGTAAAATACTAAATTCCCTCCGGTGCTGACCACGCTTAGGTTGTCCCCAAGTCCTTTTATGTAGTCCCAAGGGGTGTGTTGCTCTGGTTTATGGCTTGGCTGAAAGCTGGTATCTGGAGGGGCCCGTTTTCCATCTCCCTGGGTCACGGTTTGACACCGACTCGGAGGGAGGAATGGAGATGCTGCCCGTAAACGCCTGCTGCTTGCTCATTTTCTGAGCCTGCAGAATCGCCCTCAACGTTGCTTTCAGCTCAGACAGTTGCTGAGATGCCCTTTTCCGTGAGCTGACGGGACACAGGCCAGCTCCACGGAGACGATGAAGCGTAACGCCGCTCCCAGACTGGGAAATCCAGGGAGCTGGGGCTCACTGGGCTCAGTCCTGGGCTAATGGGTCTGAATGGCCTCTGGACTGGGGGGTGGCTAGCACCCTGCCTCCTTGGAGCATGGCCCAGAGCCGGCTTACGTGCATCTAAGGCAGTCGAGCAGGGCCTCAGTTATGGCCCATGGTGATGCCTTTGGAGGTCTGTCTGCCTCGCTCCTGACTGGGGGGGGGTTAATCTCCTAAGTGATGTCAAGTAAGAATCTATGTTTTGGTGTTTGGGTCTTTTTTTTCCTCTCATAATACAAGAGGATTCCATCCCAGAAGAGTTATTGGAACTTACAGGGGAATAATGTAGATTTTTGGCGTGTGCTTCCTGCTCCCAACACCTTCCAGCTGCTTTTGTGCTAAAGGAGGGAAACAGCTTTGTGATGATGAATAAGTGCTGTGTGCAGCTGGGTAGATGAGAGTACGCAAAGCTCGGGAACTGGATAGCAAAAGGTGGAGTGTAATGGTCTCGTTGGTCACTCTCCAGCTCCACGCCCCAGCTAGTTTGTTAGAAAGAAGATGCTGCTGGATAACAATAGGTGATGTTTCAGAGGGACAGAAATTCTCTGCTTCCCCTGCCCTGTGGTTGTAAAATCTCTCCACGGGGCCAGCCCACATCATCTTGGGTTACAGCAGTAACAGGGTCATCAGCAGGGAAGAACTTGCTTGGCTATTAACAGCTGGGTCCTTTTTAATTGCCTGGGTCCAATCAGAGAGTGTGATGGCCGAGAGAGTTGTCTGCCTGCTCCCTTCCTCCCTGCAGGTGGAGGTGGTGTGTGAGACACGGTAGGAAAGCGTTAGGGTGGACACATCTTCTTCCAGCTGGAACCTTTGTTTGTCTGCTGAGCGTTATCAAAGAGGTTTGGTTGTTTGTTTTTTTCAGTGGGTGGGGGGAATAATCACCGGTTGTATGATTTGCGATTTCAGGACTTGCTGCATTTTTCCAGCAAGGGGCAGTTTGATGAGGCCGGACAAGCCGCCCTGAACGGTTTGGAGCAGCAGGAACAGACTCCAGTGCCATCCGAGACACAGCCGGCACTGGAGCAGCAGGCAGAAAACCACCCACTCCAAATCCAGCCGCAGCACGAGGAGAGCTCGGTGCCTACGCAGAGCACCATGACAGCGGATGACATGAGGCGAGCAAAACGTATCAGGGTAAGCAAAGAAAGGGAGGGAGGATCACGTCTTCTCTCCCCCAGAGAAGGCTGGACCTGCCTGCCAGGGCTCTTCCTCCCGCTGTCCTATCCGTTTCCAAATCCTGAATGAAGCAGTTCGTTCCCAGCAATTTTCTTTGCACTGAGAGGGGCAATTAACGAACTGGTATCTCGCGCCGCTGAGAAGCGGTCACCAGTTGGAGCCCAGTCAATTCCAGCGCAGTGATTCTTTTCTAGAAACAGAGTCCCTCCAAGCAGGAGTGCTACAAACAGCCGGCTGAATCGTGGTGCTGTGAGGCACAGACTAATGACTCCTTCACGGCACCATCTGTGTCTCTCAGAACTCTTGTCTTGCAAATAGTTGCCAGAGAGGAACCACAAAACCTCAGATTAAATCCACTGAATTCATGATGCTGCTGCTCCTTAGCAATAAAATCCTTTCTTGGGATAATAGAACAACCTGCCTGTCTTTGAGATCCAAACCTCTGCTAAGAGCTTTTCGGTACTGCTTTGAGCCTGAGCTTTGTGTCAACTGGGTGAGCTGGTTTTTTTTCTCTACTATGAGTGGGAGGGGAAATGATTCAAGCAAATAATCCTTCAAGCCCTGTAACTGTGAGATGGGGTTATTTAGCCTAAAATATTATCTTTACTTTTCTTCCACGTGTGAAAATTCTGATTCCAGAAAGAAACAGCTGCGACTGGGGTAGGACTTCATTTTTAGGGGATGAGAAAGGATTAGGAAAATTCCATCTAGGAAGATGTGGAGCCAAATTCTGCCGTCGGTTGATCACAGTGTGTGTGCAAGAGCAGTGGTGGGGTTACCCCGTGAGTGCAGTGACATACCTGGAAGGAAGAATTTGGCTCGGGCACATGAAGGCTGCAGAATTTTTAACCATATACAGTGTTTGCACTCTCTGAGTGGCAAGTTTCTACCAGTAATTTGATTTTCATATATTAAAAGCTTGGGGATTTTTTACTGAATGTATTGAAGGGTGGATAACAGAGTACAAAGATGGATGCTTTGATGGTAAATAATACAAGGTTTTACTGCTTATGGTATGTCACAACTTCCTCAGGAGAAGGTAGAGGCCTGGGTGTGATGGGAAGAGAAGGTGTTGCCCGTTTTCCCCAAACTTCTGAACCCAAGATGTGAACTTCAGGTTTTCTTAAAGAGTAAATGTGGGAAGAAAGGGACAGAGATTCCAAAGTTACTTCGTTGTCTTGTGATGTAGTTCTTGTTCCCGGGAAATCCATCACGAAGGGGTGACAACTAAGAGGGGTGCAGCGGTGGTTTAGGCCTTGGTGTGACACGTTTGTATCTCCAAATCTCCCGAACTTCCCACACATCTGGCAGATGTTTCAAGACAGAGGCACTGGCAGAATGGCAGGTGGGGGGTTACTTAGTGCCTTGCCGGGTCGCGTCAGACTGTGAGCAATGGGGGCTCGAGATTAAAGAGCGAACTAGGAAGGGTTTGTCCTTCTAAGCACCGAAAAATCACTGCAAGCTCTAGCACCCAACGAGGGCTCCTTCATCTCAGCCATTCCCAGCACCTTCTTGCAACAACACGCACGTCACGTCAAAGCAAACAAAACGTTTGGCTTTAAGCACATCATCCGCTTCCCAAGAACAGGAGGAAAGTCCTGACTCCTGCTTACGATCTGGAGACCTCTCTAGCTCTAGTTCTTCCTTATCACTTGTGTAGGGTTTTATTTTCCAAACCAGTAACTCTCTGTGAATTCCTCCAGCTTTTCGAAGGTTTAAGGAGGCGGCGACGATCCGGGAGTGCTTTCATTCTAGCTGGAAGTACTGGTCTCTGGTGCCCTAGGGTTCAAGTCCTGATAGAGGGTCAGTTCATATTTCAGCATCTGCTTGAGAGCCCGTGGAGTTTCCTTGGAGAGATCAGACTTTATAGATATATAGCAGTCATGTGGTGTTTCTTCAAGATCCTCCTGTACCAAATTACAGGAACATCGTGCTCCACAGCCACAATGAATATTAGTTTTTAATTCCATTCTGGGCAGCATCCAGAGTGTCTGTGGGATGATCCCAGAAACATCTGCATTTCCAAATTGCCTTTTTTTATTTTCCTTAACATACAGACCTGATCCTAAAACATCCTTTTGTGTAGGTGACTGCTTTACTCAGAGGAAGCAACTGGCAGGGACAGGGATGTGGTTTGGAAAGCACAGTCACTTCCTTCATGCCGAAAGAAATGCAACCGGTTGTATCGAACAGTAAGATGAGGTTGAAAGAAAAGTCCTTAATTCTTCACTTTTTTCACCCTTCATCCTGCCTTAATTATTCCCTTCCTCTAAAAGCATCTCATTCTCACTGGGGCTCTGCAGCACACCTTGAGTCATTAATCAACTCTGAGAAAACACCAAAGGTCACAAAACACCTTCCAAGATTATCTGTGGGTTTTATCTTTACCCTTTAACTCCCCTTGGGCAGTTATTAACTCCAGGGTAAACCTCGAAGATCTGCTTAGTGTTTCCTGAGGCAAAGGAAAAAAAAACCCTCCCAGGAGTTCTGTCTGAGTAAAGAGTAAGTTCCAGCTGAAGAGCTGGCCCTCGTAGTGACCCCCAGAAGCACGACTGTTGCAGAAGTCAAGGCTTCTGTTTTAAAGTCTGTTGCGTAACCTAAGTATTTTTCTCTCCCTCAATGCTGCCTGCTCAGCTGGAGCTGCAGGTAGGTTTGGTTTGGTGGTTTGTTTTTTTTTTTCCTGTTTCCTTGGGTTTTTGCTGTATCTAATTGAATGGTACGTAACACCATGGCCCTTCCGTGTTGTTTTTGTCCCAACTTCTGTTTCGTGGTTCCTGACTGACCCCGCATCGTGAATTGTCACGTTCCTCCTTCTTTAAGCAGCCAGCATCCACACTGAAGTGTGATCTGACATTCTTCTAGTTCTTTTTATCCTAATGAATGGCAAATGGAAGATGAATACTGCAGGAGTAAACGGGATTTAAATACTATAATACCCATCTTAAAGCTCTGGAGGATTTATTCGTGCGATTATTTGCACTGGATCGATGTTATCCATTGAGACAACGCTTGGTTCTCTTTGTCCTCTTTTTAGAGCTGATAGTTTATCTAACCAAAGGGGGTGGTAAAAGGCTTCACCCTTTTGTAGCCTTCGAGCTAGCAATGGTGCTGGGCTGATTTATATGGTGTAGAAGCCTGGCCTGCTCCTTAGTGTCAGAGTGTCAGGGTTACAAATAGCAAAACACAGCAGTGGTGGAGTTAAGTACTTGAAGTCCATCTCTTCAATGATTTATTAGCATCTCATTGGAGTTAAGGGGAGAATTACAGACTTCTGACTCCATGCAACATGCTAGTTTTTACCAGGCACAGGTCTGTCTTTGCAGCTCACGGTGTGACTTAGAGCAGATCCCTGTATTTCCCGTTGTCTCCACTGGTAAAATGGGGAATGGAGATGATGCCAACTCACAGGTGGGCTCATCTGGGGCTCCTGTCTGAAATTGTTAGCTGCTTTTTTTTTTTAATAGCAAAACAGTTGCTGTCATGTTCCTTTTTTTTCTAGAATGAAAGTTCAGGTTTCCCTCTGCAGTTCAGATGGTGAAAAGGATGGTTCAGGTTCACTCGTTTGATCTCTAGCACAGCAGGTCACGGTATTCCCAAGCTGTTCCCTCATTCCAGCAGAAAAGCTCCTAACCTGGCTATCTCAGTTGGCATCTGCTTAAGAGACGTGGTGTGAGAGTCAGCTCAGACATTTCCCCAAGAAAAGGAGAGAGGAAACCAGGGAAATCTGCTTGCAGGCGTCTCGAGTGTATCTCCTGAAGTATGTGACATTGAAAGTGCGATCGTGTTCTCTGTAACACCTATCCCAAGGGGAATGGGAGGAAGGGAAGAAGCAACACTGATGAAATGGTAGAGAGAAGGTAGACTGAAGGAAGACACACCAGAAGAAAGCAGGGACTGAGAAGAGGAATTGTGCACAGTTAGGAGTGGAGAAGAGCAGCCCAGTGTATTAAGTTTTTAAAATGAATGTTGGCACAACCCTCGTTGTGCTCAGTTCACAACATTCTGAAAGGTTCTTGCAATGCCAAGAGAAGCCCTTTCAAGTTTGACTGTGTAGGAACAAACTAGGGAGCAGACATCAGAATCCATCAGAGTGCCTCTTGATTTAGCACCAGTACGTGTGTATTTTTTGTCTGTCCTCATTCTCAGGCCCTTGCACGTGACGTGCTGAACGGCAAGGATAAGTGAATTGCTCACAAGTTCTTACCTCCTGCTTGTAAACCTGCCTTCCTGCCCCCCCTGCAATGTGGTGAAGCTCTAGTTTCCTTTTTGATCCTAACAAAAACATGGAATGAACGTTCTACCCCAAGTTTTCCAAACCACCGCTGCACATCTCTGTGGTGATCTTTGGTGCAGAAGCTGATTTTTTGGAAAGGGCTGCAGAATTTCCTGTGAAAGACAGGACATTAGCTTGCCCTTCCGTGGTGTGGTGGCTGAATGTGTGACCCAATCCTCAAAAATCAGCTGGATTTGCGACAGCTTTCCTCAGGCCCAGGTCTGTACTTCAGAAAGGATTTGGAAATAGGCCGTGTTAGAGACAAAAGTTGGCTAAAAGAGTGGAAAACAGGGACTGGAGAGGGAGCTCCTGCATTGTGTTCACTGAATTCAGTGTGAAACTGCAGGTATATCCCTTAATTTCTGCCTGTCCCAGCCCCTTCTGTAAAACAGGGATGGTATCTATAACACAGAAGCATTTATTTGAAGTTTGGGTTCAGGGATCCTCTGGCACCTTTAATTTTGAAACCGTATGGACGTGGAATCCAAGCTTCATAATAAAAGGTAACGGTGCCTTCCGTGTTTCTTTCAGAATGCAGCTCTTCAGCACCTCTTCATCCGGAAATCCTTTCGCCCCTTCAAATGCCTCCAGTGTGGGAAGGCTTTCCGTGAGAAGGACAAGCTGGATCAGCACCTGCGGTTCCACGGCCGGGAAGGGAACTGCCCTTTGACTTGTGACATCTGCAACAAGGGCTTCATCAACAGCGGTGCCCTGGAGAGCCATATGAAGTTCCACATGGACCAGAAAACCTACTCCTGCATTTTCTGTCCCGAGTCCTTCGACCGTTTGGATCTGCTGAAAGATCACGTGGCCATCCACGTCAACGACGGCTATTTCACCTGCCCCACCTGCAAAAAACGCTTCCCGGATTTTATCCAGGTGAGGAAGCACTGCAGTCTGGTTCTCTCCTGAACATTCTCGTGAGATAGAGGGGTTCAGGTCACTCAGGGGAGCGTGATGGGACTCTGAAGGGGGAAGGATGGAGAAAAGTCATTTACTTAAACTAATTCCTTCCTGGCAAAAAAAAAACCCCAACCCTTTCTCTTCTGTAAAAGATGAACAAGGGAAAATGCCAGTGGTTCGGAAATGCCGTGCTGCAACCTAATTCCCCATGAACTTCCCTATGAAACTGAGCCAGTCAGAAGGTCTTTTTTCCACCCCCCCCAACTAATCACCTCTATTTTGGACTTTAAAGATGACTTTTTCTCTTGGTGCTATTTACATAATTAAGTCTAGTCACCACGGGTTGCTGCCTACTTAAATACTTTATGCAGAACAGATAAAGGAACTGAGTTGTTGAACAGCATTACAAGATGGTAAAGAATTCATTAGAGACCCATTGCTTGGATTTCAAATGTCAAACCTCATGAGTTGCATTTTTGGGGGAGGCGGGGGGGGAAATCCCACTAAGATGCTTGCAGAGGTCAAGGATTGTCCCAAAGTAAGTGAAAGTAATTGCCATTCAGGAATGGAGTGCAAATAAACGCTCTTCTGTCTAAATGTTGGTTTTGCCAAATGATAACTGCAAGCTCCTTCTCTCTGATGGGAAGGGATTAATCCTGGTGTTTGGATTTCTTATAAACGAAGTCGAGATAACGAACGCGTTAACTCGGTAAAACCCGCACATCGTGGTCTCTTGCTGCCTGCCCACTGAGCGCTCACCTGTGGGGTGGCTGGTGCCTTCAAGAATCAGTCTTGAGGAAACCAAATTGTCCCACCCAGGTGGATCATAGCGACGTTACGGATCGGTAGAAACCATTGCTGTTCTGATGATAAAGTACTTTCTAAGCCAAAGCCGAATTGAGAACTTTTCCTCTCACCTCTTACATTTTTTTTTTCTTCCAAGTTTCCCTGCACGCTCTTCTCCCTTGAATAACTTCTCTCGTTCCATGGCCTGCAATTCCAGGTCAAGAAGCACGTGCGCAGCTTCCACTCGGAGAAGATTTACCAGTGCACGGAATGCGACAAGGCTTTCTGCCGGCCCGACAAGCTGCGGCTCCATATGTTGCGACACTCGGACCGCAAAGACTTCCTGTGCTCCACGTGTGGGAAGCAGTTCAAGGTAAGCAGTTCAACTGGGTGGTTCCTGCTCCGGGTGGACAACGCTGTTCTTTCCCTGAGTTGAGTTAAGAAAACTTCTTGCTGATATCAATGGGTGAATAATATTCCTGGTTGAGGTGCCTGGTATCCGTGGGATGCGTCTTTGTGACATCCAGATGCCTTTCCAGATCCCTCCAGCACAGGTGGAGCAGGCTGTGAGCCTGCTCCTTGTCACTTAATTTCTGGACTGGATGCTTTTGGGTGAAGAACATTCTAGACAGCCTGTGTCCGGAGAGGTTGGATTGCTCTGGGCAGTAGGTTCAACACCATTGTAGGACTTGAGGGTCCTCCTCAGTCCAAGCACGTTATTTGATGCAGGTTTCCAGCTGTAGGCTTGAGCACTGATATTTTAGATAAATTAGATGAGAAGGCAGAGTGGAGGGGTTCATTCTCACGAGTGTTAGCTTGGCTCCTGCTTTTGTGGCGGGGAAACCTCAGCTTGGTTTAAGCCTGAAGGATTCCTGCTGATTGTCCAACTGGAGAGTGTGTGTGTAGCTCTGTCTCGCTGGAGAAGAAGAGCCAAAGATGTCTCAGAACAACGTACATTAAGACAGTAAGTTGTGCTGATGTTTTGTGGGGTTTTTTTTTTTTATTTCCCTGATGGCTCTTTTCCCTAGAGGAAAGACAAGCTGCGGGAGCACATGCAGAGGATGCACAACCCGGAGAGGGAGGCCAAGAAAGCCGATCGTATCAGCCGTTCAAAAACGTTCAAGCCTCGGATCGCTTCCACCGACTACGAGAGCTTCATGTTCAAGTGCCGGCTCTGCATGATGGGTTTCCGCCGCAGGGGGATGTTGGTGAGTGTGGGCTCTGGTTCCTCTTAAAACTTCCACGCTCAATTTTGATGACTAAGTAAGGAATAAAGATGGAATTTTGGACTTTCCAGGGTTGCGGCACAAGGATGGTGTGAAATGGGGAGAATTTTGTAGCTGAGATGATATATCTTTTGGGGAAAAAAAAAACCCCGTGGGTCTTGTCTCTGTGTTTCATTGCTGTCTGGTTGGCACCACCATCTCTCAACCCTCATGCTGATTGATGTGTAACGTAGGTAGCAGAATGGGAGATGAATAGATGGCCTAGTTGGGCCTCACTGCCTCAGTTTTCCTGTCTTTCCTCTCGTGTTGGTTTTTCCCCCTGGAGAGGCCTCTCCTGGCCGTGCCCTGGAGCTGTACAGGGTGTTATGCAGCAAGAGACCTTATTTGCAAGTATTTGGTGAGGGCTGTTATCTCTGCTTGCAAAGGCCTCCCCTGCCAGAGGTCCTTTCCATTCCCTCACTCTCAGCTGTGAGAGTTCTGGCGAGCTGTTTTACCCCTTCCCATCTTCTTTTGATGAGAGAAGCTGTAAATGAGATCTAGCAACACTGTGTTTGCTTTCAGCAGCTGACTGTGAATGCACAATAACCCTTGCAGCAGCAAATGCTTCCAGAGCTGCTGGGTGCATCATTAGAGCTTGGGTTTGGCTGTTATCCATGTCTAGGAGAAGCAGCAATTGCTTGGCTTCCATCTGTAATATGCTCTCTTGGTCTCTTTGCTTCTCTCTCTCCTAAGGTGAATCATTTATCAAAGAGACATCCAGACATGAAAATAGAAGAGGTGCCAGAGCTCACGTTGCCCATCATCAAACCCAACAGAGATTACTTCTGTCAGTACTGTGATAAGGTACGTAAGGAAGGGGAAGCTCAGTCCTAGACCTGTGTGCAACCGATTTCTCTGCACAGAAACATCTGGCAGGGTTTGTAGAGGTTTTTATTTTTCTGAGGTGTTTGCCAGTAACGTTTCTGCAGCACTATTCAACAGAAATGAGGGTGAAATGTACTTGGGCTGGATGCTGACAGAAAACTGCAGGTCTCCTTTTCTGCTGGAGTTGGTGAAAACTTAAATACTGGGACCCAGTAAGCAGCCACCCACCCTTTGTCCTGTATCACTTTGTGCAAGCCAAGGCTGAGTTACCCTATCTATCTGTAATTCCTCAACACCAATTTGTCTGGGTTTCTGTACCACTTGTAGGAGTTAGTCTAAAACTCCTTTGACTTTTACAATGTTACTGGTCACGTGCCAGTAAGTCCCAGTGGTCAGTGGACCTGAAGCTTTTTCTGCACTTTGGGTTCCTATTCTTGCTCCCTGGCTTTTTGCTTTTTATGCAGGTGGCCCTGTATTTACTAGGGAGTGTATTTTTCCCTGAGTGTTCTTATCCTCAGTACATTCTTTCATGAGGCCTCTTTCCTTTTGTTTAAAGGTGTGGGAATAGATAGTTTTGAAAAATAAATAAGTTTAGAGAAGCTGTGGCTGCCCCATCCCTGGAAGGGGGGTTCAAGGCCAGGTTGGAGGGGGCTTGGAGCCACCTGGTGTGGTGGGAGGTGTCCCTGCTCAGGGCAGGGGGGTTGGAATTTGGATGATCTTGAAGGTCCCTTCCAACCCAAACCAGTCTATGATTCCATGATAACACACACACTATTTGTTGATGTGTCTGCAATGAGTTTGAAAATACGGTGATCGCTATTGACTAATGGCTACGAAAAGCCTTTTATGCTTTGTGTGAAAGTGGAGGCATTAACCCTTGTGACAAATTAACATGGGGGAAATTACAGCTTTGGTGATCAGTGGCGCTTCTCTGGCATTTGAATTCCAGTGTCAGGCAAAAACAGGTTTTCCTCTTACCTTTCTTCTGGCATACGACGTGTTCTCAAACATCTCTGCGTGCTGCACAGAGAAGGGGTTGTCTTCACAGCTTGATTACACACTGGGAGATGGGTGTTGAGTCATGCATTGTGTTGTCATTGGGGATTTAACTAAATGTATTGACTAAAGCCATGGGCAGACCTTCCAGATGAAGATACCGGTAACTGGTTTCTGCGCGGACAACGGGGTGACACCGTTTTCATCACAAATCTTGACCCTGCAGGTGTACAAGAGCGCCAGCAAACGCAAAGCACACATCCTGAAGAACCATCCTGGGGCTGAGCTACCTCCCAGCATCCGGAAACTGCGCCCCGCGGGTCCGGGAGAGCCGGATCCCATGCTGAGCACCCACACCCAGCTGACGGGCACCATCGCCACCCCTCCGGTCTGCTGTCCTCACTGTTCCAAGCAGTACAGCAGTAAGGTATGAGCTCTCCCCGGGGATGCTTTCTCATCACAGGCTCTATCTTGACTTGAGTAAAGCATTCGACACGGTTTCCCACAGCATCCTCGCTGCTAAACTGAGGAAGTGTGGCCTTGGACGATCGGGAAGTGAAGGTGGATCATGAACTGGCTGAAGGATAGAAGCCAGAAAGTGGTGGTCAGTGGGATGGAGTCTAGTTGGATGCCTGTACCTAGTGGAGTTCCTCAGGGATCGGTACTGGGACCCGTAATATTCAATATATTCATCAATGACTTGGATGTGAGGGAGTAGAGTGCACTATCAGCAAGTTTGCTGATGACACCAAACTGGGAGGAGTGGCTGACACGCCAGAAGGCCGTGCTGCCATCCAGAGAGACCTGGACAGGCTAGAGAGTTGGGCTGGAGAAATTTAATGAACTATAACAAGGGCAAGTGTAGAGTCCTTCATCTGGGCAAGAACAACCCCAGGTTGGGGTTGGGAACTGACCTGTTGGAGAGCAGCGTAGGGGAAAGGGACCTGGGGGTCCTGGTGGGCAGCAGGATGACCATGAGCCAGCTCTGTGCCCTTGTGGCCAAGAAGGCCAATGGCACCCTGGGGTGTATTAGAAGGGCTGTGGTCAGTAGGTGGAGAGAGGTTCTCCTCCCCCTCTACTCTGCCCTGGTGAGACCCCATCTGGAATATTGTGTCCAGTTCTGGGCCCCTCAGTTCCAGAAGGACA